>JAUTXW010005111.1:0-600000 GCA_030620095.1 Kuschelorhynchus macadamiae | reverse complement strand
TCATTTCAAACCGCTTAAAACTTAAAAAAACACATTAAAATCTCCTTCAACACAATATACAACAATTAACTTTATATATATATATATATATATATATATATATATATATATATATTCATATATATAAGTCAGCAACATTAGATTATTATATATATATATATATATATATATATATATATATATATTTATATATTTGTGAAACTAAAGAAGCCACAAATAAATATTTTAAATAAAGCTTTCTTCGTTTTTGAGATACAGGGTGAAATTGAAAATTTTGCGTTTTACCCCTCGTATCTCGGTGGCCTGGCAACTTACCGAAAAGGTGAAAACTAACTTAAATAGAGTTTTTTGCATAGAATCCAGTGGCGTAGTCAGTTTTTAGTTAGCTACTATCGTTTTCGAGGTAAAGACTAAAGTTGGGTTTTTTTAAATGGGATACCCTGTATATTTTTTAATATTTGCTTTCCGCTCATTTTTTGCTTCTCAAAAATATATAACATTTGATATTTATTTCAATCCGGTATCGACAATTAAGTCAATTTAAAGAAATTTTAATCTATTTTTCTAGGCCATGAAAATTGTGTGTTCATTTTCTAAATCTGAATTATCTGTACCAAAGTTTGTGATAATATCATTATTAAACAATAAATCAGTTAACAAAGATTCATACTAGTTAATTTTTACGCTAGGGAAACACACAAACATCTAAGAAATATACTAAAAACACATATTATAAACTAAAAATATATACATATGACCATAATTTAATTATTTTTCTAACGTTGACAATAAAATTGTATTTTGTCAAATACTTACAATTGACTAAATTAGAAAAAAAGGGTATGCAGGGTGTAGAAATTACAGATACTGTTCGAACTGTTCCCCATTATACTTTATACACATATCACAAATCTTTCTTATTCTACTTAGTACGTTAAGCATAATCATTTGGCGAGCTTGTAAAAATCTAAAGGCTCTTCTTGTGTCGTTTTGTAGATCTTCGATCGTGTGGTTTTGCCTTTGGTAGCTGATGCCTTCAAGATATCCCCATAGAAAAATTCTAGGACCGACAAATTTGGCGACCTAGGCGGCCATCTTACAGCGAAATTTATTTTCTAAAAAGGTACTAACAGTCCGTGCATTATGAGCCGGGGCACCATCTTGCTGAAGACAAATATTTTGTAATTGTGCCAAAGGAATATTATCTAATAAATCAGGAAGCCTATTTTCCAGTTTTCCAGTATCTCTAGGTACTGGTTTCCAGTAAGACTACCGTTGTAAATGACATATCTTATTTTTGTGCCAATACTAAAGCAGGACACGCTAAATCCAAACCTGCCTTGTTGTTCGCGTGGAAATAGAACGTGTTCATTTTCTTTGGACCAGTATTTATTATTGTGTCGATTTAGAATACCTGCACTTGAGATATATGCCTCGTCAGACCATATAACTCTTCTTTCGAAATTTATTTCGGTATTAGTCATATGAATGTACCAATTCCAGAAATCTATGCGACGCTGTGCATCTTCCGGGTGTAAATGGTGCACTAACTTATATTTATATGGTTTGAAATGGTATTTTTTAGAATAGTCTGCACTGTTGACTTAGGTACTCCCACTTCATCCTCGATTTTTTGACAGGAAGTTGACGGATTGATTGCAACGGCAGCTAAAACATTAATCTCTTCAGTTTCCCGATTTTCTTTCTAATATGATTTCGGTCTCGGTACTTTGAACGATCAAATTTACTTTTATTTTTGAAAATTTTCTCTTATCGGGCTGTCTTCGTTCTGGGTATCTATAAGGACTAAATGCTTATTTATAGATATATAGAATATAGAACGACATATTCAAAATAAATTAAATTGAAGTATTTTATTATACAGGGCGATGTAAAAGATGTTTTTTCTTATTCTTATAATTAATTTTATTGGAAATTTAGTGACATCGTACCTTTCATGTTACAGACTTGCTGCAATAATATGCTTTTTTATTAAAAGCAAATTTTGGACACATTGTAACCTATTAGGAACGATAGGCATAATTTGAAATATTAATATTATTATTCTGAAAAAAAGTCACAAAGCTAAAGTTTTATTATTATCTATAATTTTGTTTTTCAAAAATACTGAGAGTCCTTCTACATCGGCTATCACTAGTTCCGAAAAGCCCTGGTTTAAGAAGCAAAGTTATTACTGTTACTCCTGTCACTTACCGGATTAGATACATCTCTGACGCTTCATGCGGATTTTCCTGGCACTGTATAAAAAAACAAGCATGTCATATTTCTCCAAGTTTTCGAAATTCGCAGCCATTTGATATTTAATAAATGGACAAAGGCAATACTTGATTAAAATAATTTAACAATAACAAATGTCAATTAGTTTTTACAATGGCTCAACAGAATCTATATATTCTTTTGTTTAATCAAGTCATGGCCGCCTTATTTTATTTAAAACAGATCTTGGGTATTTCTAAAGGATAAATTAAATAGTTGTATGTAAAGTAACAACACAATTGTCAACATTAGAAAAGTATTAGATCCAACGTCATTTGTTGTAAATAAAACATTTTTAGTGTATGGTAGGCATATATTTTTTTATTAGATATCCTAAGTATTTGTGTTAGTTGTGTTGTCCAGGGTAAATATTAAATAGTAGGTATGTATCTTTGCTTATTCATTTATTGTTTAATTATGATATTATAACAAACTTTGGTACAGATAATTCAAATTTAGAAAATTAACACACAATTTTCATGGCATACTAGAAAAACAGATTAAAATTTCCTTAAATTGACTTAATTGTTGATACCGGATTAAAATAAATGTTAAGTGTTATATATTTTTGAGAAGCTAAAAATGAGCGGAAACCGAATATTAGAAAATATACAGGGTATCCCATTTAAAAAAATCCAACTTTAGTCTATACCTCGAAAACGATAGTAGCTAACTAAAAACTGACTACGCCACTGGATTCTAAGCAAAAAACTTCATCGATGCCAGTTTTCACCTTCTCGGTAATTTGCCAGGCCATCGAGATACGAGGGGTACCTGAAAACGCAAAGTTTTCAATTTCACCCTGTATCTCAAAAACGAAAAGGGCTAGGAAAAATTTGTTTGTGGCTTCTTTGGTTTCACAAAAAAGTAGCACAGTGTTGCGAAAACCTCATCTCTATCTTTAGTAATAAGGGAGATACCCCGCAAAACCATCGAAATTTCGAAATTCGGATACCCTGTGCATGAAACAATTATGTTTAAAAATAGCTGCACCTCCATTCTTCATAGAGGCACGGGAGAAAGACGAACATGGATTATAAATACGTAAAACTATTTGGTTTAATTGCTTATCACTTGTTCACTCAGTGAACAACAGAAAGTCACAATTCACATTCTGTATGCTTGCAGTAAGTGGGAGTATCTTGTTCGATAAACATTGATTGTTTTGATGACAGAAAATAACAGAATTTGATGCTTTTTGCTTAGGCAATTAATTATTTAAATCATTTGTTCATTAAATTGATTACTCAAGTTCATGTAGTTCCCACAGGACAGACGGGGATATAAAAAATTACTATCGGAGGATGGTTTATCTTTTTCTCCACTGTGCACACATTACTTACCACACCAACAGTTACTCCACCAACATTCTTACTTAAATCACAGTTGTCTGAAACAAGTGTGTTACCTCGGAGCTTTTACTCTCGTCACTACTATAAATACCACTAGCCAATTCGCTACCGTTAACCCTACAAATAATTCTACAATCAGAATCTCTCTCTCGGGATTACATTGTCCATTATTAAATAGACTATTATTGTTACAATATACGGATCTTAAAATAACCCTATTTTTAAAACTACTATTATAAATAAATTCAAAAATCAAGCTGTATAACTTGGCTTTTGAGAGTGAATATTTTTTATCACGCTTAATATTATAAGTAATATTTATCGAGATGTTGTAGTTCTTTACCAAAAATTGATCCATATACTTAATTACATGTTTCCGCAGCACATTTTTGTCATAGGATACGTCATAATTTAAACAAACTACCAAGTTAGTAAATCTACCAATTGATATGCTCGTTAATATGTGTTGTTATCCAAATTCAAATTGAAATCGACATTTCCACTTGGGGGTCTATTATCTGAATACAGGGTGTTTCTTAATTGAGTGTCAATATTTAAGGAGGTGAATTTTGGGTCCATTTTAAGAAGACAACTTCATATAAACATATGGGTGTAAATTTTGAGATTCAGGGTATTAAACTTTCAATAATTTCATAATTTTTCGATAATATCTCGAATACCACTCTAGATATTGAAATGAAATTTGGTATAGAGGTACTATGCATCTAGTAGAATTTTTCGATGTAGAACATTTTGTTTTATTTCTACCAGTGGCGCCCGTACGGAATCCGACCTGCATATTTTCCCAGACATTGATGGTACCCCACCGATTTTTTTTTAAATAAAAATTATTTTTAAAATTCCCATTCATTTTTGAGCAAGTCTGATCTCTTAGTAATTTTAAGTTGAACGCACGGTTTTCGTTTTAAAAAATAAAAACAGTTTCTCTGCAGAGTTTTAACAATATCGCTAATATGACAACACCAATCGCCATGGCATGCAAGGAAATTTTTCTTTTGACTGAAGTTCAAGAAATTAAATTTGCTTATGAATAACTAATACCCAAAGATTTCAAAATTATTATTTGAGCTTATAATTTTTTAACACGAAACTATAAAAAACTATTAGTTCATCAATAAAGAAAGATTACTAATAATAATTATTATTATAGTAGGCTTTGGCTGTCAGAATTAATACTTCTCTTGTAACTTAATTTGACAGTTCAGCTTTCAGATTCAGTCGGGTTTAATTAATTTTGTGTTCTAAATATATATCTGATATATATATACCAATGAAGAGTTGGCAGATTATATCATGGCAGTTCACCTGAAGCGCTTATATCAAGAGCACTTTCCTGGTAGAGTCATACCAGATAGGCGAATATTTGTAAATGTGCATAGAAGGTTGACTGAAACAGGTACATTCAAGCCAAATAATCAATTAACAGGGCCCATCGGACTGTAAGAACTCCAGAAATTGAAGAGGCAGTATTAAATTCCATAGATGAAAATCCTGAACTGAGTACTAGGAAAATTGGAATTAACCTAAATATTTCGCACATCCTAGTTTGGAGAATTCTACATGATTTTTTTTATACCCATATCACATTCAATGAGTGCAAGCCTTACTTCCCCGAGATCTTCCTTTCCGAGTTAATTTTTGTGAATGGTTTTTGGAAAAAATTGCGCGTAATCCCTTATTTGATCGCGAAATAATTTTACAGATGAAGCAAACTTCTCCAGTAACGCTATCAGAAACTTCCACAATAATCATATCTGGGCCGACGAGAACCCCCATGCCATTGTAGAACATCATTACCAAGAGCAATTCTCTGTAAATATTTGGGCTGGCATTATCGAAAATCACTTAATTGAACCTTTTTTCCTCCCAGAAAGACTAAATGGCCATAATTATCGCCGGTTTCTTGAGAACGATTTGCCGATATTGTTAGAAGATATACCAATTCTGATTAGAAACTTTAGTATTGAAGCCAGAGAATATTTGAACCGTACATTCAACAACAGATGGGTAGGTCGTGGCGGACCCCAACCATGGCCCCCTAGGTCCCCAGCCTAAATAGTTTGGATTTTTTTTTTATATGGGGACATCTTAAATCTTTAGTTTACCGCACCCCAGTAAACACTGTAGAAGAGCTGAAGGATCGTATAAGAGATTCTTGCGATATTATCAGAAACACCGAGGGTATCCTTCAAAGAGTTCGCGACAACATGAGGAAAAGGGCTGAAGCGTGTATTCTCCAAGGTGGTGGGCATTTTCAACAACTTTCTTCTTCTATTTTGTTTCACAAAGTGTGCTGTCAATTTGTTAAAACCTAATTATTTTTGTTGAAATTATTAATTATGTACCTAGTTGTATTAGTATAGTTTTGTAAATAACTTGTTATTGTTGAAGAATGTCATATTATTTTAATAAAATGTATAAAAAGTATTTATGAAGGAACAGACTTCTGAAAAACATTGACTTGGTGGTCCTAGATTGGTGGCTGAAGACTACATACTATTATCTACAAATATCTCTCACTAAGGTAAAGCGATTTCTGATTTTAATAAGAATGGACATAGTAATTACTTTCACGCCACTGATTTTTCTAAAATAAAACATTTTTATTGATTCATTTGTTTGTTTTGGAAAACTTTTAGTATTTATTTTAGACAAGATTTGATTTCTCGAGTTTAATACAATAATATTCCTCTGCATGCATGGTGATATCCGTCTTATGACCAGGATTGTTTGGACCATGCAGAGAAACGGTTTATATTTTTTAAAACGAAAACCTTGCCCAAAAATGAATGGGAATTTCAAAAATAATTTTTATTTAAAAAAAAATCAGTGGCGTATCATCAATGTCTGGGGAAAATATGCAGGTCGGATTCCGTACGGACGCCAGTGGTGGAAATTAAAAAAATGTTCTACATCAAAAAATTCCACTAGATGCATAATACCTCTATACCGAAATTCATTACAATATCTAGAGTGGTATTCGAGATATTATCGAAAAATTATGAAATTATTGAAAGTTTAACACCCTGTATCTCAAAATTTACACCGTTTAATTTAATGAAGTTTTCTTCTTAAAATGGACCTAAAAATCACCTCCTTAAATATTGACACTCAATTAAGAAACACCCTGTATAAACCGGAACTTTGCTCGAAAACTCCCTTTTTGCCTACACAATCGGGTTGACCCAGGTAGTTTAATTGCAGTCATTCAGTCAGAATAATTTTTCGTAAAATTTACTATACATTTCGGTCATCCTGTTGAATTGCTCAACAAATAGCTATCCTATTTATCTAACGGTCAAAGCATACAAAAAACTAAGCTCGAATGGTCATTAAATTGGGGTTTCCTCTTCAATGTGTTCTTTGTGGTTAACACGTCGTTCTGTTGACACCGCGTGCATAGAACAAACATTTAAATTTTTAAATACACAGGCTATAAATTAGAGGCAGGTTTAACTTCTTGCACCTGAAAAATTACACCTCACCGTGAATTATGGCCCCATGGCGTAGGTAAAATCCCATTATCAATTTTTTTCTTATAGCGGAAATTTATTGCCGTGGTATAAAGATAGGGCCAGATATCTATATTTATTACCGCACCATAAAGTGTCCATAAAACTGTGTCCGGTGAAGTCGAAACATAAACTTTTACTAAAGCCGCATTCAATTGGCTTATGTCTGAAATATATTCGACCAGCGAATGCAGATATTGCTGTGATTTGTTATGAATGTTCGTTCGAAGGTAGTCGACAATGTAGAATGCCTGTCAAACTTATATTGTCTTTATTTTTTTGCTTCACAATGTTTTTTTTGAACGATTTAACTATTTTCAGCCGTCTCGTTATCAAATTTAATTTTAAAGCAACTGTCATATACATGTTATTCCTTACTCGATGGTACGTTAGAAGTAACTGGAAAACGAAATTTGAAATTTTGACTATGTTGCTATAGGAGGCTGCGCTCTAGCTTTTAAAAATAATTTCGCGTTTGCAGTGTTGCCAGACCTACTAGTAACTGGTATCAACTTTGCAATTTAAAGTGGGACACCGTGTAATTTATTTTACTTTTAGATTCTGCGAAACTATCTAAATTTTTTTGATAGGTTATTTTTTCATTTCTCTTACCGTTTCTTAAATATTAATTATTTTTTGTTTTTTTTTACCAAAACTAAATTAGAACTTCAATATTTTCGTCATTAGTCGTAGATGTCAAATCATCATATTTAGTCAACATGTGGTAATTTAATTTTACCAACATAGGATCGTCGATTCTTATATAGAGTGTCCTAAAAATTAACCGCAATTCAGATTTTCTAAGTTGGATCAACACCCTGTATATTATTGAAGCGCTGAATAGTGTGGACAAATTGAATTTTTTTCATAAAAGGGGTTTTGTATACCTATTTGAAGCTGCTTTTGATCTGTTCTCAAAAGAACCGATTTTGTCAGTAAATTAAAACTTTTGGAATTCTCACCTAAAACGTCAAAGTGTTGACCATTTATATGTAAGAAATCCGTAATACATTTCATCAGGTCATAGGTAGTAGCTCTTTTTCTGCCATCCAGTAGTAATAATTTGTCATATTCTCTGTGGCATGGGCCTCTCAATTTAGACGGTGGCAAGTTTTGTGTTGCTTTTTCCGCTTTTTACTTCTAAAATATTGGAATCGTGAAAAAATCACCCTCAGAGATTTTTTCAGATCTTCACGTTTCAGGGTCCCTAGAAACTAATTACCCGATTGACTTCAAATTTTGGTCAATAACTAAGGGTCATATGGATTGCGGAACAAAATGGCGGCTTAATAAAACATTTAAAAATCAAGCCTGAAAAAAACTACTTAATGAATTGATTTCAAATTGTGTGCATAACCAGCTGTAGTATAGAGACGAACTAGTAAAAGTGAGGTTCTAATTCGAGATGGCGAAACAAAATGGCGGCCAAATAAAATTTTTGTAATCTGCAAAAATCACCCTTGCACGTTTTACATATCCTAGCGTTTTGGCAAAAAAAATATGTTTTATCAAGCCCGTCTGTCGGTTTGTCTCTCTGTCTATCAGTTCGCGGCGTAGCTTAACAACTACTCATCAACAAATTAAAAAATATATACACAAAGTCTAGGTCTCAGTCGGAAATAAGTTTATAAATTAAGAATAGGTTACATGTCTCGCACTAACGGACATTATCAGACTTAAAATAAATATGCATTACAACGGAAAATACAATTAAATAATATATAACTTTACCATAAACAAAACACATTTTACAAAGTACATAAAACAAACATAACCAAACAAAGAAATAATGAAATACGAAACAAGGCCACGCCACCAATCAGAGACGTCGATATAAATTTATTTGATGAGAGGCGATAGGTCAAAAGAAGAGATTGATCAGGATGAGCTTGACTAACTGTCGTAAAGTACATGCTACATTAATGAAAAGAAGAAGAATTGTTGAAAATGACAGAAAAGGCTTGAAGGTTATGCAAAATAAAAATATATAGTTATTCTTTCGAAATATTGTTAAAAATCAAATGAGGCTCAAAATTAAACACTTCATTAGCGCAGGTAAAGATGGGACTCTTTTTAGCTCTTGTTTAACATAACAAATGAAAAGCTTTATCCAATGAACTTCACAACACCACTGTTATATGGTTTGCCAAAAATTCACAAGGAGGGTACTCCAATTAGACCAGTGGTTTCTTTCATAAAATCGCCCTGTTATCAACTTTCTTCTTGGCTAAATACTATTCTAAGAAAGGTCACTGAGTTTGAGAGTGAATATTCTACCAAAAATTCCATAGATTTCGCCAACTACTTAAAAAACATATCCTTACCACCATATGCTAGACTTGTTTCTTTAGATGTTAAAAATCTTTTCCCTAGCATTCCACCAATTGAATGATAAGATAAGATAAGATAAGATAAGATAAATTTTATTTGACTACATTTTGATACAAAAAATTTACAATTGTAGAACGTCATTTGTTCAATAAAAAAATAAATGGTAAATTACATAACAGTAAAAATAAAAACATGTAGGTTAAACGAACAAACTTAAAACATTTAAGAAACTAACGTCTCTATTGAAGCACAATCACTGGAGAGGGTGTGCATGTAATCACTCACCGAGTAAAACGCATTTCTTATAAGAAATTTTTTCAAAATTGATTTAAACCTACCTAAAATAGAATCCGTAATAGAAAGTGGTAAAATAGTATATAGAGAAATGTTTAAAGAGTTTTTGTAGGTTTTATCTAGTCTATATCTAGGAGGTCTAATTAAATTGGCGGTACGAGTTTTGTAATTATGATATGAAGAATTAAATTGAAAATTATCTTTATTTTTATGAATTTCCAATAGCTGATAATAAATATACAGTGATGGTACAGTCATAATTTCAAAATGTATAAAGTGTGATTTGCAGTGATCCCGGTAGCCGGCCTTTGCAATTATTCGGACAACCTTCTTCTGTAACCTAAATATAGACTAGGCGTTTGAGGAATTTCCCCATAGGTGAACTCCATATGAAATATGAGAGTGAAACAAAGAGTAATACACAGTTAAAAGTGAAGACCGGCTCACCAAATCTCTCAGTCTCCTCACCACAAACACAGAAGAAGCAAGCTTGGCCTTTAAACCCAGAATGTGAGTTTAGTTAAGCCTATTATCAATTATCAAGCCCAACACTTTAACACTTGTACTAGGTGCATGATTTGTTTTAGTTGAGAAAGTTATTTCCTGGGTTTTATTCATGTTAAGCTTTAAATTATTCTGGGTGAACCAAAAATCGACCCTGTCCTTAATTTCAAGCATCTTTGCATCCAAACGCTTCCTTGTGTCGGCATCAGACATCAGAGAGGTGTCGTCCGCATAGCATACACACATGTCAGGTAACAAATGCAAAAATAAATCCTTAACGTATACTATAAACAGTAGGGGCCCCAGGACAGAGCCCTGAGGCACCCCACTACCCACACCACGCAAACTAGACATGTCCTCGCCAACAGATACACATTGGGTTCTATCTGTCAAATAAGAGCTCAATAAATCAAGTGGCAATCCCCTAATGCCATACCTAGATAGATTCAAAAGCAAGAGCTGATGTGAAACACAGTCGAAGGCCTTGCTAAGATCACACAGGGTAAGGCCCATATGCTGCACCCTTTCAAGACCCTTGACTATACCTTCAATAACCTTAGCGACTGCCTGAACAGTAGAGTGCCCCTCTCGAAATCCAAATTGAGAATCATTCAACATTTTATGGTGTTCAAAGTATTTATTTAATCTTTGTTTTATAATAATTTCAAAGACTTTTCCAACTAGCGGAACAATAGAAATGGGGCGATAATTCTCAGGAGAGTTAACATCGCCTTTTTTAAATAATGGGACAACTCTTGACTTCTTCAGGCAATTTGGAAATTTACCTTGACATATACACATATTGAAGAGATGTGTTAGCGGGCCAACCAAAATTGAGCTGATTTCCTTAAGAATGTTATTACTTAAATTATATATATCAAGACTATTTGATTTTTTTAGATGTATGATGGCATTGCTGACCTCACTTTCCAGTACAGGGAGAAGTACAAAAGAACCAGGCGTCACAGGAATATTATTTATTAACGTTTCCTGAGAGTCAGGATTATTATTTCTGATGATTTCAGATGCAACAGATACAACAAAAATATTGAAATCATCTGCTGACAAATTACTACTGCTTTGATTAAATTTTTGTTGGTTTTTTTCGTGATTAATTATTTTCCAGAAACATTTACTTTTATTTTCAGATTTTTCAATGTAACTGTCATATGCCTCTCTTTTAGCACAGACAATAGACTTTTTGTATTGGGTATGTAAAACCTTATAAAGGCATTTATATAAAGGATTAGATGACCCATCACTAATAAACTTAACCATGGAGAGATTCTGTCTTTTAACCTTAAGGTCGTTATTAAACCATTTAACAGGTGAATTAGGGACATTGACTGTTCTTAGTGGGAAAAGTTTAAGAATTAAAGAGCTACATTTCGTTAAAAGCAAATTTGCCATAGACTCGACAGACTCTGCCTTATAAATGACTTCCCAATTCCAGCTTTGTAGAGAATCTCTTAAACCACTAAGACCGGCAGATGTAATTTTCCTTATTTTGCGATTCAGAGTAGTATGAACCACTTTCAAGTTTATATTTATAAACTGACCATAATGGTCAGAGAGACAGGGGTCAATAACACCTGCGATAAAGGAATCCTGATCTAAATTAGTTAAAATATTATCGATACAGCTTACAGAGCCATTAAAAACCCTTGTAAAATCTGTTATAATAGCATAAAGCCCATATGAACTTAATATACATGTTAATTCAGCATTCATGCATTGATTTTACTGAAAAATTATTAAGAAACAAAAACTTACCGGCTGTCTTAATATCTGATCTCGTTCTATTGCTAAAATCTGTGCTAGAACAAAACTTTTCTAAATTTAATAATAGATATTTTCGACAACGCTCTGGCTTGGCAATAAACTCTTGTCTTTCACCATTCTTGAGTGAAGTTTTTATGAACTTAGAAAAGGAAATAATGTATAGCTCGTTTTCAGAACATCTGATAAGCTATAAAAGGTACGTGGATGATATTTGTATTGTTTGTAAAGGTAGTGAACAAGAATTGTTAAAATTTTTAGAATGTATCAATTCTTTGCATGAAAAAATATCCTTCACTATGGATAGTGAAACTGATGGCAAACTTCCTTTTTTGGACCTTCTTTTAAGTAGAAATGATAACAAAAGTAGTTTTGAGGTATATAGAAAACCCTCCTGTACTGATAATATCATTCAGTTTACATCTAACTCATCATTTTCTCAAAAATTTGCAGCTTTTAATTCGTTTTTGTCCAGACTTTTTAAATTATCACTATCCCAAGCTGCTTTTACTAAAGAATTAGATCTAATAAGGGAAATTGCTTTAAACAATGGTTTCCCAATGAAAACATTCAACAAATTTTTTTATACATTTATGAATAAATACAAACTCTCTTATAACATAATACATAATAATCTAATTAATACAAACAAATTAAGGGTTTTAACATACTTTGGAAATATATCTCTACATTTAGCTAAATTTTAAGTCATTTAATATCTCCATATCATTTAAAACAAACAATACTTTAAAACAACACATAGTTAGAATCCAAGACAAAAAGGATAGTCCTGAGAAATCTGGAGTTTATTCCCTTCATTGTGGAGAGTGTCCTGTCCAGAAGTTTGTTTACATGTTTACGTCGGACAATCGGGTAGAAAATTTTCGACAAGGATCCAGGAACATCTCAGCTTGGTTACAAAATGTAAAGTACACCAAAATATTGGGATTTAAATAAAACAAACTAATACACTGTTAACTCTTCTGCTGTGGTATAACAACTGATGATTTCACCAGCGTTACGCAACAACATCGATCCTTTATTTACAACCTTTATATTTACACATCGTGATAAGAGAATTCTCTGTACTTCTGAATACTACATCCATGTTTTCCTTTTAAACAAGTTTGAAAACTTAACTTAATTGCAAGCACTTATTACCTAGACAAATTGATTCGCATCCTTACAATACTAATACATAATTGAAAGGACTTAATGCTAATAATATGAAAATTTAAATATTACAATATTAAATAATAACAAGACTGTAGTACTAAAACAGTACAGGTTAAATATAGTAACGAGTACATCTAAATTCTAATACTAAAAATATATAAATTAATAATTTACAATATTAAATAATACAATCATAAATAATAACAATAGTAAATAATACAAACAAGACGACAATATTATATCAATTCAGTAAATTTAATATCAACTACCTATATCTAAATTCTAATGCTAATACTAATGTGTATATATGTATGAATAACCTACAATATTAAATAATATAAACACGAGGGCATCATTATAATAATACAGGTTAAACAATGAAGTATTATAACAATACAGGTTAAACAATGAAGTATTATAACAATATAGGTTAAATGAAGTACCATCTCAATTTTAATTTTCACCCTCCTTGGTAGTTTCGTTATCATGACAGGTTTCTTGTTCAGGTCCATTATTGACTTTCCATTCTCCTTCTATTTTTTTTAAATGTAAAATATTTCTTCGGTAATCTTGACCTGTTTCATCATTTCTAATTTGAATGTCGCCTCCATTTCTGCTTATTACTGTGTGTTGACTCGGATTGAAATTGGGGCAAGTCTTATTGTTTTTTATTAGATTTTTGACATAAACTTTATCGCCTGGCTCCAATTAAGTTTCTGCTGCTTTGCGTTTCCTGTCTGCGTATTCTTTTCCTTGTTCTTTTAATATTTTGTCTCTGTCCCTAACTTCATTATCCAGACTCTTGTTTCCTAGATCTCCAATACTGGGAATTTTGTCCCTAAAAGACCTTCGGAAAAACAATTCAGATGGAGATTTTCCGGTTACACTGTGTGGTGTACTATTGTACATCATCATATAGTCGAGAAGATCTTTTTTCCAATTCTGTTTTAGAACATGGCTAATTTTAATTCTTTTCAATATGTCTCGGTTTTGCCTTTCAACTTCCCCGTTTTGTTGGGGCCAGTAAGGTATTGTGTGTAGTAATTCGATGCCGGTTTCTTTACAGAAATTTTTGAATTCGATGCTTGTGAACTGCCTGCCGTTATCGGCATTAATGCACGAAGGGTATCCTAACCTAGAGCAAATCTCTTGTATTGTGTTTATCGTGCTTTGTGCTGAAATATCCTTCATGATTTTAATCTCTTTGTAACGGCTAAAGTAATCGACAATGACAAATATGTAATCGTTACTCGGGAGTGGCCCTAGGAAGTCGATAGCTACAGCCACCCACGGCTGTGTAGGTAGTTCACGCCGTTTCATAGGGTTTGGCGCATTAGGTGCGGAAACTAGTGTACACCCTTTGCAGGCTTTTACAAGTTTCTCGGCGTCGGCGTCAATTTTTGGCCACCAGACTTTCGTGCGCAAACGGTTCTTCATAGCAACGATGCCAGGGTGTCCTTCGTGAGCTGCTTCCATAACTTGCGATCTAAGTTGAGATGGTATTACAATTTTATCACCCCTTAACAAAATGCCTTCATGAAAACAAAGTTCTGAACTGAATATCTTATACTGATTAACCGACTGATCCCAAGAATCCTGAAATATAGCTTCTTTTACTCTGATAATTTCATCGTCTTTTTCTGAGTGTCTCTTTATGTCAGATAGTGAAACGGCAACTGGTCTTGAATAGCTAACTATTTGATAAATAGAATTTTCATCGAATGGTTTATCTATATTTTCTGCCCTTGGTAGTCTCGATAATGAATCCGCTATATTAAATTTGCCGGGACGGTATATGTCTTTAAAACTATAACATTGAAGACGAAGAACCCATCTTTCTATACGGGCACAAGGTTTGGATTTTGGTCCGAATATGGTTTCAAGGGGTTTATGATCAGTAACCAGTTCAAAATTTTCTTTTCCATATAAGTACATGTGAAAATGTTCAACTGACCATACTAACGCCAGAGCTTCCTTTTCCGTTTGACAATATCTCTTTTCACAATCTGTCAGGCTCTTATTACCAAACGCAATAATTCGAGGCCCAGAAACATTAAATTGAATAAGGACACAACCAAGGCCAACTGGGCTCGCATCGGCTATTACTTGGGTCCTATCACCAGGATGATAATATCCCAATGTGTTGATTTTGGATAAACTATCTTTTAGTTTCTTAAATCAATGTTGTTGTTCAGTTTTCCAGTAGGTCTCTATGTTGGAATGTTTCCCCAATTTCATTCTGAGCAGCTTCCTTAGTGGTTCCGTCAGTGTTGCCAAGTTCGGAATCCATTTTCCTACGTAATTTACTAATCCCAAGAAACTTTGAATTTCCTCAACATTGTTTGGTGTCCGAAATGTATTTATAACTCCTATGTAGCTCTCAAGTGGTTTGACTCCTGCCGCTGATAGTTGATGGCCCAAAAATTCGACGATTTTTAATCCGAAAATGCATTTATCTTTATTTAATAAGTTCCAGTGTCGCCCCGAAAATAAGAATGTCATCGATAAAATTGACAACCCCATCACATTTTGCGAGTATACGTTCTAGTATTTTCTGGAAAATTTCTGGAGCGCAGGATATACCAAACATGAGCCTTTTATATCGGAGTAATCCTCTGCTGCTGATAAAGGTAGTAATATAGCGAGAGGCTGGTGAAATTTTAATCTGATGAAAAGCATTTTTAATATCTATTTTTGAGAATATCTTTGCATCTCTGATTTTCGGTAAGAGTTGGTCCATTGTAGGGAGTGGATGGTTCTCACGTATAATAGAGGAGTTTGCTCTCCTCATGCCCAAGCAGATTCTAACTTCTCCGTTGTCCTTTAATACTGGAACAATTGGAGATACCCATCTAGATGATCCTGTCACTTCTTCAATTATGTCTAATGCCATAAGTTCATCTAGGTTCCTGTTTATTTTTTCTTCCAGTGGAATTGGCACTCGCCTATATGGCTGACATACTGGCTTTATTGCCTCATCAATAGGAATATCTACCATGACATCCTTAAACTTCGGAAACGGACTTGTAGCATTTATAGAGTATATTCCAATTTTCAAAACACCTAAAGCTGTTGCAGTTCTCTTCCCCAGAAGATTTTTATTACCATCTTTTATTACGTAAAATACTGCCTTAATAGGTTGATTTCCAACGTCTATAAATGCTTCAAAAGATCCCACGACAGTCAAGGGTTTTTTACTGGCCTAAGCTAAAATATCTTGTCGGGATTTTTTACCTGGTTATATACTTGAACTTTTTGCCTTTTTAATTGTTGCCATGCTTCTAGGCTAAGTAAGTTACATTTGCTTCCTGAGTCAATGAGCAGATCAATGTTGACTCCCCCAATTTTACATAGTATAGTGTCATCTTGATCCACGTGGAAGACATAGTCGGCATCATCTTCGGAGCTTTCTTCAATGACATGGGTGTTTGACAGCTTTGCTTTTTTAAAGTTCGCTGGATGTCTCTCGAAGCTGGTGTTTTGCTTTTTTGTCTTTCTTTTCCCAGGGGCTGTTCTACACTGGCTCATGAAATGTCCTTTAAATCCGCATTTATTGCACTCTTGATTTAGAGCTGGACACTTAAGACTTATGGAAGAATGTTCTCGACTGCCGCAACGACTGCACAGTGCTTTTCCACGACGACTGGTAGATGGTCTGTGATGTAATAAGTTGACGTCTTGGGTAGGCCTATCCGGATTTCCTGAGAATTCCCCAAGCTGTCTTTTTACTGCTTCTAATGAGTTAGCTTCACTTATTATCATCTCCAAGGTCATGCTATCTCCAACCGCAAGTATTTTTTTCCTCAACTCCAAGTTGCACCCCTTTTCCACAATCTGGTCTATAAGATTTTCCTCCAAACTCTGAAATTGACATTTCTCTGCCTGATGTCTCAACCGTATGAGAAATTTCTCAAACTTTCCCCTTGCTATTGCTTAAGAAGTCTAAAGATGTGTCTTTCAAACACCTTGCTCTGTTTGGGAGCAAAGTATTCGTCAAGTTTTTCAATTGCAGTTTGATAAACATCCACGTCGGCTGCAGCTTCAACATGAGCACCAGGAATATTGTAATAAATTTCTTGAATTCCTATTCCACCCGTATGTAATAAAATAGCTCTTTTTTTTGAAGAACTGTCGATACTTGCTGCCTCTGGGTATATATTCAAAGCTCTTTTCCACTTTTTCCATCTTAGGGCAACTGAAGAAACATCTCCGTCACAATCAAAATTCTCCACAGTAGAAAGATTTGACAAACTCATTGTCGCTGTTTTGTTCTCTGCAAGAAAAAAGGTAGTGGTTGATTACTTTTCGTAACCGCAAATTTAGGTGATACTGCTTTTTCGTGTACATGGGAAACGCACTTTTAATATTTTATATGTTATTTTACTATTTTTAATAATATAATTTGTATTATTACTATTATTATTATTATTATTATTATTGTTATATATATATACATACATACATTTTTTACTTAAATACTCGATAACATTATTTTTATTTATTTAGTTTGATTTTTTAGACTTTGAATTGTACGAAAGACATTTTAAATTTAAATTTAAGCACCAAATATCAACTATCATCGACACTGAAAATTTCTAAATGTTTTGATATTCATTGTATTTTGCCTAAAAATCACAATGAAACAGGCAATAATAAAATATATCTTATTTCTTAAGCTTAAAACTTTTTTAATTTTAAAACTTATTATTGCAACATGTTTTTATATATTATTAACCCTACTTGATTAGTTAAGTCGGATGTAAGCCTAAAATTGTGGACCTTTCGTCCATTGATTTGGAACCTTTGTTCCCTAATTTGGACCTACGTCCCTTGGTTTGGACATAATGTCCCTTAGTTTGGACCTACGTCCCTTTCATTTGAACCTACGTCACCTTGCCTTGGACCTACGTCCCTTTGGTTTGGGTCTATGTCCATTGATTTGGCACTACGTCCCTTAATATGGAGCGTTCATCCCTTTATTTTAAAATGTTGTTCTTTGATTTGGACCTACGTCCCTTAATTTGGACGTTCGTCCCTTAATTCGAACCTTTCGTTCTTTCATTTAGACTTACGTTCCTTGTTTTCTTTAAATTAGAATAATATATAAAATTCTATTGTATTAGTGACATGTATGCTTTTTTGTTATTATTTATATAGTAAGTAGATAGTTAAATAAGTATTTATTTTGTTTTCCCACCTTTTTTTTTTCTTTTTTTTTTTTTGAAAACTGGTCGATATATAGCAATATTTGGCGAAATTTACTAATTTGTGATTAAAATCAACTTCATAGTACTCACCAGATAGTTTTTTAACACAAAACACACTAACTAATCACAATATAATATCCATTTGTCCTCGTCGCCACTGTAAAGTACACCAAAATATTGGGAGTTAAATAAAACAAACTAATACACTGTTAACTCTTCTGCTGTGGTATAACAACTGATGATTTCACCAGCGTTACGCAACAACATCGATCCTTTATTTACAACCTGTATATTTACACATCGTGATAAGAGAATTCTCTGTACTTCTGAATACTACACAAAACATCAAAATACAGATATCTCAAATACAAAATCTGCCTTTGTGAATCATTTGTTATCTTGAAAACATCGTTTTTCTATATTTGAAAATGTAAATATAATTCACGAATGCGATAAAGATAAGAAGTTGGATCTTTTGGAAAAGATGGATCTAACAAGAACTAAAAAGAGCCCCATCTTTACCTGCGTTAATGAAGTGTTTAATTTTGAGCCTCATTTGATTTTTACCAATATTTCAAAAGAATAACTATATATTTTTATTTTGCATAACCTTCAAGCCTTTTCTGTCATTTTCGTCGTCTCTGATTGGTCATTCAAGCGTGGCCTTGTTTCGTATTTCATTGTTTCTTTATTTGATTATGTTTGTTTTATGTAATTTGTAAAATGTGTTTTGTTTATGGTAAAGTTATATATTATTTAATTGTTGTAATGTATATTTATTTTAGGTCTGATGATGCCGGTTAGGGCGAAACATTTAACCTATTCTTATTTTATAAACTTATTTCCGACTGAGACCTAGACTTTGTGTATATATTTTTTAATTTGTTCATTACCAGGTCTCTTTGAGATAATATGGACACTTTCTTAACTACTCATCAGATTGATTTCAAATTTGGATATAGGGGTCTAGTGAAACTATAACGTTGGTTTTTGTAATAATAAATGATGTTTACACCTCCTTGTGTCTTACCAACTATGTGCTTGACGGCAGCTGTTCATCTAAGAGCATTATTTGCGTGGGTTCGTTGAAATTTGAGCTAGTTGTGCATATAAGAAAACTTGAGCGCCACTGTTTTATTTGAAGGAGAAAACAGAAACCTATTATAAACTTACCTTTCTCAAATGGTTAGGAACGCTTTGTAAAATAAAATATAGAGGTAACAATAACAAAGTTTATTTGCCGCTGTCTTGACTCTGGCAGTCTGACAAAAACCCTCCTTTTTTTTAAATCCCTTAGTCACTTGCTTAATACAGTTTTGTACATATTTACATTGTCTACGATAAGACAAATGAAATTTTGTAATAATAAAAATTCAAGAAATAAATGATGTTTATACCCTTTTTGCATTATATTAGCACTTTGACTAATTATATGTAGAATGGCATTTGCCCTTTACAATTTGTAAAAAAATATATTTTAAATGACATTATTGTTATAGAAAAATTTACCAAATATACTTTGTCAGACTTTAAATTTTAAATATAGGTACTATAGTAAACTATAACTGGCCTGTCTCCAGGACATCATTATACCATAATATATAATAAATAAATAATTCACCACTAGAAATAAAAAAAAAATGTGTAAAAGCTTAATTTTACAACTTTGAAAAACGTGATAATTTAACCTAAAAAAATCAAATTTACTATTCTTAATTTATTTGAATAGATTTCGTCCATCCAACGAAATTCCTTTATTGAATTGATACAGAATACCATTTGCTTCGAAATAACATGAATATTTTTCTATTCACGTCAAAAAATCAAAATTTTGAATTACATTATTCAAAATAACGTCTCACTTTCTCCATATGCCAGACAGGAAAGTGAAAATGTTAAAACGTCAACTGTCAGGTCAGAACCTTTCAAACAAAAAAAAGAACGTGGGAACAACCGAACTTGGACAACCGGTCAAACAAATGGGGTATGTTTGACTCCTGCCCACCAAATAAAGAAGAATTTATTACTGAAATTGCTTGTCGATTGAATAAATGCCAAAAGAATCCATTTGAACACCCAACTGATCTGATTTGAACGCACAGCTGAATTTGACGACTATCACCTGAAGTAATAAAACAATAAAATGTTTTTAACAGTTGAATTTGAATACTTAATTGGATATCAGATCAGATCTTTCAGTGAAATTATCAAACTATAAGGGTTTGTAATATGTTTGAGGTTCCGTTGCTTTAAGTAAATAAAGATTTATTTTATTTATGATTGTTTCCCTTTTTGAATTTTGTTGTAGAATAAATGAGTTAAGTTTCGAAATAGCTCTAACTAGACTTTAACATTCACAGGTAAATTGTTATGAAAAACTTTATATAGTTTGTTGAGTTATGAATTAATAAATGATAATGAAATATTGTTTCCTTTTATTATATTGAAAAAAAAAACTGATAGCATTTTTCTGTAAAAAGTTATTAAAATTTAAAAATGCTATAAAACGTTCAAAAAATTATTACTAAAAAAAACCCATTATTCAATTTATCTCAATTTTTGCACAAAAATCAAGTATTATGTAAGAATTAACTGGTAAAATTTTGGTACGAATCCAAGATGGCGAAAGAAAATGGCGATTTAATTTACAGCTTGAAAAAACTATTTTTAATGAACTGATTTCAAATGGTGTACCATAACTAACTGTAGCATAGAGATGAACTAGTAAAACTGTGGTTCTAATTCAAGATGGCGGAACAAAATGGCGATCAAACAAAATTTTTGTAATCTCAAAAACCACCCTAAGGAGGTTTAAATACCTTTTCGTTTTAATGTCTCTAGATGCCAAAAAATATGTTTTATCAATTCAGCCGGTCTACCTGTCGTTTTGTCTGACTGTCTGTCATTTCGCGGCATAGCTTAAAAACTACTTATCATATTGACTTCAAATTTTAGTCAAAAATTAAGGTTCATATGGGGATGACCTGGTAATATTTTGGTAAAAATCCATTATGCCGGAACAAGATGGCGACTTAGTGAAACATTAAAAAATTATTGCTAAAAAGAACTGATTATCCAATTTACTTCAAATTATGCAAAAAAAAATAAAGTGTTACATAAGAATGGATTTGTAACATTTTGGTATGAATATACATAACAAGACAAAATGGTGGCCATTTAGCGATTTTTTTATTTCAATTTCGTCAAGGAATTTAAAAATGTCTAGCATTTTGACAGCATCTCCGTAGCTACGGTGTCTGCTATGATAATATGAAAATGTAGTTTTTTTTTAAATATTTATATTGTCGATGCAATAACGGATTAGTACGACATAAAAGTGTGTATTCACCGCAGGCATTAATAAATGTGTATGTCTTCGGGCGACCTACAAATCCTGGAGCCAGGGGCCCTCATTTTTGTCGCCCTCAGGACATAAACATCTATTTATTACCTTTGGTACATAAATAACTAGTATTACTTTCAAGTACTTTTGTTATGTTTAATAAGTGTCTACTTTTTAGTAATAATTTGACATTTATTAGAAAAATTTATTAGAAAAATAGGAATAATAAAAATATTTTCAATGCAAGAAAATATGTTAGTATTAATTCAATTTTTACTAATTAAAAAGTCTTAAATTCTGATAATTTAGGAAAATAAGAGCTGGAATTTTTAATTTACGTTGTTTAATATAGCAACCCTATATTTTTAAAATTTTAAGCATTTTGCATTGAATAGAATCCGAATCTAAGGAATTTTGTGACAAAATTGAATGCCGATAAATATACGTAACTGTTGTGTAAGGTGCTAAAGTTGTACTGATTTTTAGACAGAAGTGGCCATAACTTTAAACCACTCTGTATAAAATAATAAACCCCGATTACAAAAATGTTTTAATATACAGGGTGTTCTATTAAAAAATATAATTTTGCTGTGACTCGTTTTTGTGAAGCATCCTATATAAGGCAAAATATATGTGGTCATATAAGAATACTTATATTTTTTTAGCGCCTATTCCTAAGAAAGACCAAATTAATTACTTTGGGCCACCCTATACTAGTGTGAGGAGAAGCTTACCTTATAATTTTCTTTTTTAGGGCAGTTTAATAAAAATTTGTTTTAGTAATAGAGAAATGTAACCCATTTTAGTTCGGTAATTAGTTATCTAGTAACACATTTTTTTATTGGGCGCCATTTCTACCTATGCCACACTCGATTTTTGGGTTTAATTTAAAATAAATTGAATAAGTAGTTTTTAGAGAGACAGATCGCTATTTTGTTCTGTCATGTTGCATTCGTGCCAGTTTATCTCTGCATCACATTTAATTTTTGTGCAAAAGGTAAAGTCGATCGAATAAGATTTTTTTTTACGTTGATATTTTAAACATTTTATTTGGCCGCCATTTTTTATTCGTCATCTTGAATTCGTACCATAAATTTACTAGTTTATCTCTATACCACATATTGCTTGCACAAAATTTGGAATTAATATAGTGAGCAGTTTTTTAGGCTGATTTTTTAAATATTTTATTAGGACGCTTATTTGATTTGCGATCTTGGACTCATATTCAAATGTTCCTGTTAATTCCTATATAACACTTGATTTTCAAGCAAATAAATGAAGTAAATTGAATAATTAGGTTTTCAGCAATAATTTTTTAACATTGCACTAGAGCATCATCTTGTTGCGTCATACCAAAATATTACCAGATCATCTCCAGATCACAATTCATTCATAAATCATGTTAGGGCTATGCGCCAACATGGTTCCCCTATTTTTCACATTTTATCGACCAATGTATACGATAAAACAAGAAGTGGGGATAGCCCATATTCAAGCCGTGGCCATTTGTTGACGAATGCCAGTGGCGGCGCGAGTTTTCACTTCCCACATAAGGAAATATCATTAATCGTGAAAAAATCATCATTCCGGATTTTTACAGATCTTCATGTTTTTCCATTACTGTCGGTCTGCTCCAGTATAGCTAAAAAATCCACTTACTCGATTAACTTTAATTTTATTTAATTTTCCACAAAAATTACTTTTGATACAAAAAAATATTGGTATGAATTCAATATGGCGAAACAAAATGACGACCTGTTAAAATATTTGATATACGAAAACGAGGAAATGGGCCATGCTTCATTATCGTTGATTTTATATTATTAAACTTTAGTTTTTAGTTATGTTTGCCTTATGTCACTGTCATTTTGTAATTGTGACATTTAGAAAAGTTATTTGTTCAGTTTTTAAAAATGTCATCTTAAACCTGTAACTGTCAAGTTAGACCTTGTCTAAATTTAAACCTCTTCAGTGAACACCATTGTTAGAGTTTTAAACTATAATCAATGCTTTTAAAGCGCTTTTATTGCCTTCCTACTCGTCTGATTGTATGTTTGTATGTCTGGTTCAAATCTTGTAATGGATTTTTCACCACTTCCATTACCGATTATTTTCAAATTTGACATGCATACACTTTCGGATATAAAAAATTCGAATTTTTTTACTCAACGTTTAGAAATCCAAAATGGCGGCGCCAATACGGATGACGAATTTTGTTACTTGTGTAGATTAAATGGAAAATTGGTGCCTAAAATATTTAAGAGTGTCAGCATTTCAAAATTCAAAGTAGCGGTGCCAAAATGACAATGTCAACAGGTCGGACGGAAGTTTTTAACATTTGTGGTGATTATTTAAGAATACA
This sequence comes from Kuschelorhynchus macadamiae, assembly GCA_030620095.1. Classification (NCBI taxonomy): domain Eukaryota; kingdom Metazoa; phylum Arthropoda; class Insecta; order Coleoptera; family Curculionidae; genus Kuschelorhynchus; species Kuschelorhynchus macadamiae. The sequence continues at coordinate 575,842 of JAUTXW010005111.1, read as the reverse complement.
CAACAAAAATAAAAAAGGTGGCGCCAATATAGCGAACGAATTTTGTCATTTGTACAGATTCAGCTGAAAAATCAGTATCTAGAAGTATTTAATAATGAAAGTTATGAAATTTAAGTCAATATTTGAGAATTAAAAATGGCGACACCAACATAGCAGACTAATTTTAAAATGTTTGCAGATTTGATTAAAATTCGGCATTTAGGGGTATTGAAGACTGCACATCATGAATTTTTGTCAACATTTTAAAAATTCGAGATTGTGATGCCAACATGGCGGCAGAATTTTCACATTTGTACAGATTTGAGAATACATATCATACATTTTTACTAAATATTTAAAAAATGAGAGTAGGAATGCCTAGATTGCAAGCGAATTTTAACATTTATACAGATTTGATTAAAATCGATGTGTGCAATTTATACATTTTTAGTAATAAATATTCAAAATGGGGATGTCATCAATCGATCAATCCGATAAGTGCCTTATTTAGAGATTTTTAAACATTTATTTAGGCCACCGTTTTGTTCCCCCATTTTGAATTTGTCTCAACATTTTTACCAGTTCATCCCTATATAATATTTGATTTTTGAGCAAAATTTGAACATAATCGATGCAGTAGTTCTCTGCATTGACTTTTATAACATTTTATTAGGCCGCCATTTTGAACTTGTAGTAAAACTTATCAGTTGATGGTCATGTCATACCTAATTTTTCTTCAAAATTTGGATAAAATGTATAAGCACTTTTTTAGCAATATTTTTTAACATTTCAATAGACCGCCAATTTGTTCAGCCATATTGGATTTTTACCAAAATGTTACCACGTCATCATCATATGATTTTTAATTTTTAACCAAAACTTGAAGTAAATAGGACAAGCAGTTCTTGAGCTTTGTCGCGGACAGACATACAGACTAACCGACGGAACTGAGAAAACATGTTTTTTTGCAGCTAGAATACTTTCCTCTTGCGAGGAAAGTAAAAAAAAGCGAGCGCCATAAGATAAGATTAGAATAGCCAATTGTCATATTGTTTTTCCATGTTAATAGCTAAAATTTAAAAAATAAAAGTCTTAAATTCTAACTAGTTTAGAACATGTTTACGAACACATTTTTACATTTAATACCCAAAGAATCACCATTTACCTGACAACACTTATGTAAAAAAATTGGTCCAACTCAAGTGAAAATTAAAAAAAGGCGCGAAATCATCCGAAATTTTATTATTTCCCCAGATTTCATCCAAAATCTAGTGATTTTCGAAATCGCAGTACGATTTTTTGAGCGTGAGACGCCTTTGACTAGTTTAATATAGTATAGATATATTCTTTAATTATTTTAATTCTCTGATAGGAAATACTATTGTAATCGTCAAGTCAAGTATTTCTTGAATCATTTTGCTTCTGAGGATTCTCACATGACCCCCGACGAAATAAACGTTCTATTATACTGAACCGGATTGGTCAATACGTCATGTGACCCATAATAAGTGAATAAGGTATCTTCTATTAGACACGTCTCCTGGAAAAGGAAATCTTGCTGTTTACTTAGTGATTAAAAGAAAATTACAAACTGAAATTGCCATTTTTTTACAAACTCACATTGCCGCACCATAGTTAGGTCAACTGAAGAACTTATTTATTAAATATTTAAAAAATCAATGTTCTTCTAATGTCACCGCACCTTTAGAACGCTGCTTCTTGAAGTAAGGCAATATATAATTAGAAGATTTGAGCTATATCAACAAATACACAATAATACATTAAAACACATGCAGTAGTGACGCTAAGAAAAGCTTGGTATCTAATAAAATATTTTTTAGCAAATTAATTTCTTTAATGTTAAAATTTATTGTAGTTCCACGACCCGCTATTGGTTTTTAAGCCACGCCGGTCACGTGACCCTGTAACAATCTTTACTGTAGATTATTATACTTTTTTACTATAAGCATCCCTTGTCAATGAAAGTGGGATGGTCTAATACGTGGAGTTGTCGATCGGGTTTGCCATATCTTACTAAAACTCTTGTTACTGGTGCAATCTGATCTGAGGCTTTGAGTATTTTAGTTTGTGTTTTACTATTTTGCAATAAAAATCATTTCTTTATACTGCTTAGAAACTAATACTGGAAACACATTACTATTCTTTGTATGAACATTTTATTGCATCATGTTTAAACATTTTCACCGTAATATAAATTGGTATAAACATTGGTGTAGCTGGCTAGGCTTGGCATTGTCGTACGATCGACCTTATACTGAGAGGTAATCTTGGCATCTAAATATGTAAATAATCAACTCTATTTTTATTCTTACTCTGAGGTCATCCCCATATGACCATTAAATTTTGATCAAAATTTGAAGTGGATCGGGTAAGTGCCTTCTAAACTATGCGGCGAAGTGACAGATATTGATAAAACATGATATTTGGCATTTAGGAACGCTAAACATTAAGATAAACATTTTATTTTTCTGCCATTTTGTTCTGCCATCTTGAATTCTTATTATACAATTATACCAGTTCATCTCTATACCACAATTAATTACTGCAGAAAATTTGAAATCAACCCATTAAGTAGTTTTTTAGGCAGAATTTTTAAATATTTGACTGATCCGTCATTTTATCTTGCCTTTCTGGATTCGTACCAAAATTTTACCAATCAATTTCTACATAGCACTTGATTTTTGTGCAAAATTTGAAGGAAATTGGATAAGGTCTTTAGTAATATTTTTTTTTAACATTTCATTAGGCTGCCATTTTGTTTCGCCATATTGGAGATTTACCATAATGCGACCAGGCCATGGCCATATGACCTTTAATTTTTGACCAACATTTGAGGTCAATCGGATAAGTAGTTTTTTAGTTATGAAGCGAACACACAGATCGACAGAGTGACGGAATTGTTTTTCGGCATCTAGGGACCCTGAACGAGGGAAGTAAAAAGAACTTCAAAAGTTGAATAAAATAACCGCCTATAAATCGAATAATTGCGGATCTATAATAATATTTTTGTCTATCTAGTCTAACAAACGAACAGTTTATAAAAACGAGTTTGCATAATTAATTACCAGCCTGCGTATTTCAAGAGGATTCGAACGGCTGCCACAACATTAATATATCGTTGACCCACAATATGAAGCCTCACTTTTAAACCGGAATGGATATATCACCTTTGTAATAAAATTGGATATATCCTGCCTAATCTGATTAGTGGTTATTTACATGCGGTATCCGATTTCATCAGTGAATATAGGCATATATTTTAAGGCTACATTATACGGCCGGTAATAATATCTAATAAAAAAAAATTCTTTGATAAGATATTTATTACCTGGACGTGATCCCGGCAAAAGACGTGCTCAAGAAGTAAACCCAGGTGTCGTTTACTTTTCTTAGGCATTCTTGAATAATGTCATGCTCGGAAGAAGATACGGCTTCTAAAAGACCAATCAATTGTCAGATAAAACACATTAATATATTAAGCAACAAGCCAAGTTTCAGCTGTAATAATTTTTCAATGATTTATGAAATTTTGAAAGTGAGAAGTAATTACAAAACTAATTTTACTTGAAAATAAAAGAATTTTAAGAAGGACGTTTCGCTCGTGTTTGAATTCATCCAAGTTAGTAATAACATTTACAAAAGAGTTACGCATTTTCTACCTCTAAAAAACTAAACGTTTATATTTAAAAACCGGGCGGAGTCAATCGGTTTAGGAAGGTCGGCCAAGAAATCTCTTTCAACCAGTGTTGTCCCGTCGTTCTTTAAATAATATGGCACTCCTTTTTAACTATACGCACTTCAGGTAATTAAAAAATGTAACTATGCTTAATGAACCTTTATCTATATTTGTTTGTTTTCTTTCGTGTACCGCACCTCTATATCTCTTTTGTGTTGCGAAAACGGCGAACTTTCGAATTTTAAAATGATTTAATTTTGATTTTTCTTGATCGATTTACCTATAAATATATTTTTTCTTAAGTTCTGTCATTAACGGTTCGAGGGCTACTGACTACGTCCACTATTATTGGACCACGCAGTATAGTGATACACGATTTACAAGTCCAGATTTTACAAGGGCAGCCAGCATCAGATCCAGTAAACGAGATTTATCAAAATTTTAATTTATGCAGTTCGACTTTGGGCTACTCGGGTATGCCAAAAGTGGCCGTCAGTCTCCGTTTGTCATATTACTTTATACAGGGGCCATCACTGTGAAGCACTATTCAGGGCGTTTCCTAATTGCGTGCTGATGTTAAAGGGGGTGTTTTTATGTCTTAAAAGTCTTAACTTTTGAGATACAGGATGGTAAAGTTTAAAAAGGAAACATTGATATATATGATGCTATTGCAGATAACTGCATGAAATGTGATACACGTCTTCTATGCATTAAGGAGCATACGGATTTACTCAGGTTAATTACATATGCACGCCACTGGTAGAAATTTCAAAAATTGATTGTTAATAAAAAATGCACTTCTATGCATAAAAGACGTGTATCAAATTTCACACAATTATTTATCTATAATAGCATAAAAAATTGTTTTATTTAAAACCCCGTATCTCCAAAGTTAAGACTTTTAGGTTCATATTAAACTTTTTTCTTAAAAAGGTCCAAAAATCACCCCTCTTTAACATTAGCACGCCCTGTATAGTACTTCACAATGACGCCCCCTGTACAAAGTAATATGACAGACGGAGACAAACGGTTACTTTTAGCATACCCGAATAGCCCAAAGTCGAACTGCATAAGTTAAAATTTTGATAAACCTTGTTCACTGGAATCAGTGTTGGCTCCCCAACTATAACTACATTGATGTGTTAATTTTGGAAAAATATGAGTTCTGTTGTTTTTCAAATATTAATTGCAATATTAGATATTTTTTGACACCCGGTCTTGAACAGAAAATTAATTATTTTGAACAGTTTATTGACAGCTACTTTATGAACAATTTTACAAAATATATGAAAAAAAACTAAGCCATTTTTGAGGTTGACGGCTGTGATTCTAATGGTTCGATTCCTTTTAAATCGTTGTCTTCCTCTGAAAATGATGAGGTTTCGTCGTCACTACTTGAAAATCCCAGTGTGACAAGTAAATCATCAATAACCGTTTCAATTTTGCCATCTACTTGTGACTACTAGAGCGGATTCCCTGAACAACACTTGTAACAGTTTCACTTTGCCAGCATTTGTTCATTGTCATATCATTATCTACCCAGGTTTCGTCTAGATACACAATATTGCGTCCTTCTTGCCTATATTGCCTTACAGTTGAAAGATATTTCACCCGCCAGTGAAAAATATTTGGTCTCTCAATGAGCAATTTTCGTTTATTTTGGCACTTGCGCCAAACAAAACCATTTGATTGCATTTGATCGTAAAAGCCGATTTAAGGTTGTATACGTACGGAAAATCTATTTTGTTCTTCACAGCACGAAGTAGGGGTTTGCAGGTCGGAACCTTCTTCAAGTTTATATAAAAATCCTCTATTATTCGTCGAATTACTTGAAAATCACCATCGTTAATTTTATCTTTGTATGATAATCAGGGTCTTTTCTTACCAGGAGAAGCTGAAGTAGAACATCAGCAATCGTTATGTTCTCTTTGAATTTTTCTTACACTACTTTCCGAAACACCAGTGTAAAATGCAGCGCGGAATAGTCAACCTATTATTTTCAACTTCTCTAGTACAGGCCTATATAACGCTCGCAATAACTTCACGTGCACCGCTTCGAATTGTTTTTTCCTCTTTTGCTCGAAATAATAATTCAAATTCAACGCAACGCATTTATATAGAAATGAAAACAAGTGCTCTAAATGTATAGGCGCCACTGGAAATAGCTAGAACCTTCTAGCGGCAAGTGCATGAAGACTCTAAGCACATCCCAATTACAAGTGGACCAGTGCGAAATTTACTAAATCCTCGACTAATTTTCCGTACCGCTTAGCTGGCGCACTTTATAGGTGAAGCGGCAAACTATTACAACAAATAAAATATCATAAAATTTATTTGCGTACACAAATTTTACTTTTCCGCTTGCTTAAGACTATGAACCTTTATTTTAAGGACCGTCCGGTTTTCTTTCGTGTCCCGCACTTTAAAAACTAAGGGAGTGTTTCCCAAGCAAAATAGAGCGCGAAACACCACATTTTAAATATATCTACCTAAGGTCGCTCAATTTACTGAATTTAAAATATTTATTACGATTTTTCTCTTCTGGGTTTAAAATTAAAATAGTCAGAACTGTAACCTTTATGATTTATTATCAATTTGAATAGTATTAATATTGATAACATTTTAAAAAACTAAAAAAAACGAAAAACAATAAATGTATACAAAATAAATATAGGCATCATATATTTTGTCCAAATATAGATAAAATCCGATAGCAAATTCTGAAAACTAACAAGAACAGGGTGATTGGTTTTACTTTTACAAATCATTCTTATATCCGGCCTGATGGACAGGGCCGGATTAGCGTTTGAAGAGGCCCTAGGCTAAAAATTACCTAGGGCCCCTAATCAGAACATTTAGAATATTTTATGGTAGAATTTTTTTTTGATAACGTAAAATTTGTAATAAAACTAGGTAGTTTTTAAAAGTATATAATAATAACTTTATTCAAAACACATCAAAAATCAATAAATATCTAAGAACATTAGCCTAAAACATTTTCGTTAAAAAAAAATATAAATACGTGGTGATATGTACTTAAATAAATGCTTGTTTTCGTGATTTTTGGGTTGCAAAACTTTCAATAATATTTTCGTTTGGAATTTTATTGAGAAGATCGTGTTCTATCGCCAATAAAGAAAGTTGATTAGTTTTTTCATCACCTAATGAATTTCTCTTATGACTTTTTACCCTTTCTAATGTAGAGAATGATCTCTCCCCACTGCAGTTAGTTACTGCCATGGATAAAAATATCCTTAATGCAATATCTACGTTTGGAAAACTACACGTTAATTTCTCTTGTCTTATAAATTTTAACATTTCCCTTGGATTGGTAATTCCCGAATTAATTTCGGAGATAAAATATTTAAAGCGAATACATTCGGCTCCTAAACTTTGATCTAAATCGTTTGGATAGTGCTCCTGGAGTAAATTTGCCTGTATTATAATATTCTCTTCTGAATAATTTTCTAGATATAAAAACCCAAACATATTTGAAATGTTAAGATAAGCAGTTTGTCGACCCCTGAGTTCCGCAAGAATGTTATCGATTATAACATAGAAAGTATTTATGAGCATATTATCTCTACCACTGAATTCAACTTCACCCTCTTTATGTTCGTCAAATTGTAGTTTTCTGTTTTTTTTTTCTTTTATTATCGTATTTGTATGTGGAACAGTTTGTAAGTTTTTGGCCACACTCTTCGTAATATGCAAAACGTTCGCGTTGTTGTAAAACATGTTTAATTAATGAATCATACAAATTGACTGCTAAGGAAACATCGAGTTCAGTAGCTTGTAATGATTTACTAACCTTATTAAACTCTGTTAAAATATCGTCCCATAATTTTAACAAAATCCCAACTTCCAATTCTTCGAACCGATTTTTAATTCCTTTTGCTTGAACTTTTGAATTATTTGGTTGTGTAATATCATTTTCGATAACTTCTAATGACTTTTTAAACCCAGAAAATCCTAAAATAATTGCCCTACTAGAATCCGCGCGAGCAGACCATCGAGTAACAGATAATTTTTTTGGAACGAGAGCATTGGGAATTTTATTGAGTTCTTCTGTCATTATTTGCCACCTATGTGTGGAAGCTGAAAAAAAATTATAAATTTCTTCTAAAAACATAAAAAATGAAGTAGCCATATTACAACACTCAGCTGCACATGTTCCTACCAAGTTAAGAGAGTGTGCCGCACAGGGGACAAATAATGCTAGAGGATTCCTTTTTTTAATGAGAGCTTGCAATCCTGAATATTGACCGGACATATTATTGGCGTTATCATAAGACTGGCCCCTACAGTCTTGAATATTTAAGTGTAGCTGGTCTAATATTTTAAGAACTGCAGTTTCCATGTCAACTGCCTTATGGCCAGTATTACTAATAAAGGTAACAAAACGTTCTATAGGAGAGCCATCACATATTACGTATCTAAGAATAAAAGTAAGCTGGTCCGAATGACTAACATCAGGCGTTGAATCCACGCAAATGGAAAAATATTTCGCCGATCTGGCTTCACTACTAATAAAATCACGAACATGCTTTGATACAACTTCAATAAACTCGTTACAAATAGAAGATGATAAATATGAAACATTACCGCGTCCTGGATTTTCATATTTTTGTAAGTGGTTATTCAAAAATAGATCAAATTGAGCTATTAACTCCAAAAGTCCCAAATAATTGCCGTTGTCATTTCTTCCAAACTTCTCTGTTGTGCCTCTGAATGCCATACCTCGACTTGCCAAGAATTTAATTGTAGACAAAACGCGATGGAGAATTTTTATCCAGTAGTTTTTTTCCTCTAAATATTGTTTTTCAATTTCTGTATCTATTTTGCCTAAAGTACTGGAACGAGTTAAAAATATTTTTGTGTTATTTAAATGTTCTTGCGAAGCTTCATGTTTTTCAATTCTAATAATATTTTTCCAATCGTTAAATCCTTTAACAAAAGATTTTTCACGATCCCTACTAAACAACGTACACGGTAAACAGAAAACAGAATTCGTAGACACAGAATATAAGAGCCACTCCCGCCGAACTTCTTCACCATTTCGAAGTTTTGAAAAAAAAAAATTTTTAGATGCGTAACGTGATTGTAAGCCTTCATACACTCTTTTTGAGTTTTCAAAATCAAAGCTGTTTAAGTCCTGTACTATCGGATTTTTTATAATAAAGTTAATGGTGTCTGAGTTAACTGTGATTTTTGCAGGATCGCCAAAATTGCTTGTGTCAACTTCGTCAGTGTCATTCTCATTGTTTTCAATTTTATTAGCGGTGAGCCGGAGCGAAGAATCTAAAAAAAATATGCGCTTGCTTTTGTTTTAAAACATAGAATAAATAAAGGATTTCAGAATTTTTTACGAAAAACAAAGAAGCCTATGGTTGGTTTAGAATAGAAAAAATCCTGTATGTTACACATAATAAATTATAAATACCTTCCAAATTTGTTCTTGAAGTTCCTGGTAAATCATCATATGGCAAATGAATAAAATTAGACTTATGTGATTGCTCACTATCAATATGTGGTTTTTTAAAAAAAGTGTTTATTTTTGGAACATTTTCTATAGCTTCCGCGTGCCTTGCAGCCTTTTCTTTAGCTATTTTACGCTTTTTGGCTCCACTTGGATAGTTACTCATTTTAGTCAATGATATACAGATATATACTGTATATAATGTATCACATCACGTATAATTTACACTATGCACTAATCAACTAACTGTGTTTTTTAATACATTTAGTAGTATGTACAAAGTATTACCTTAATATTAAATATGAAATTCGTGTGGATTTTATTAGATCGAAACCGCTAAACGTCTATCATCGTACCACACGGATTGAAATTCTGGGATTCACACGAGTTTTATTTAGTGTTGCCACCACTTCGACAGTCGAGCGCGTCATTCCAGCCAAGAAAATGCGCTAATTTACAGCTAGAAGCGCTTTCTTTTATTGACAGCATAAAAATAATAGTGCCTATCAGTTTGGCAACGCCGTTGAAGGCTTTCAAATTCAAAGCTATTTTGTTTTTCGATATGATTTAAAAGCAAAACTCAAACTTTGTGGCATTTTTTTTTAGACCACACATAATAATAATAAGCACGGCAGCTTTCCGTCAGGCGAGCAGGGCAATGGGTGGATAATCCCTTTTTCTCTATTATACCTACCAATCTTCCCTTGAGCGCCACTTAATTTTAAGTTTTTTAAATTAAAAAATTAAAGGTAATTAAATGTATTAATTAGTAATTAATTAAAATTAAGAAAAGTTAATTACTGAAAATAGTTGATAGTTAATCCTGAAAATAGAACAGCTTTGTCTGATGCCAACTTCAAGTAACACAACAAGATTCCCAATATAGTAATATTTATTATTGAAACAAATGGCAAAATTGACACTAATGACACATGGATGCACGGCGTGACACTGTTGTCAAGTCGAAAATAGCGATTTTGTTTGTTAAACTTCATTCCTAGTTTTGTTAGTGTGTTCTTTTATCGGATGAAAAGAAAAGAAAACACGAAAGTGAGTTTGAATATGTGAATACTCTTGCTCGTTTTATAGAAATCCGCAATCCGCTATATTATGGGCTACGCGCAATTATGAAAAAAAAGCGCGCTTCTCGGGAGAAAAATTCGCCAATTTCGCGGAAAACGCGCTCTGTTGGCCACACTGGTTTTATTTCAGAGAAGAGTACAGAAGCGTTCGTCGGCGTCGGCCGGTCTATCTTAATCGCAATAAAAACTGACATTAGCGGTTCGTGAGGGCCGCCCCGCGGCTAGATTTAGTATAAATAATGATAATTATTTTCGTTATTATTATTATTTTTATTATTTTTATATCATGGTCAACATATATTAAATATGTATTTTTTCAGATTTTCTTTCCCCCATTAATTCAAAATTTTTCAAGGGCCCCCGCAAGTCAAGGGCCCCTAGGCTATAGCCTACTTAGCCTATTGGATAATCCGGCCCTGCTGATGGATGACAGTTCAAGACGTAAATCAGGGGTGGCATTGAGTCTGTTTCTGTAATTGGTTTTGGTAAAGGCATAGTGGAAAAATCGCGATTTTCAAAGATACATTGTGACAAAAGGCACCATCAACAACATTGCATTGTTAGAAAGTTGAGGATATTCATCACGTAAATTTTCACAGAATTTAATAAGAGAGACTTCTTTAAATATTTGTTTCAGTTAAATATCTGAAAAGATCTCAATAAGTTCACCAAAACTGGGTTCGAACTGCCTCATCCAAAACCTGTTTAAGATCTTATAGTATGTGACTGCATACATTGCTTGTCTATGAAGAATGCAATGAATACTGCTACATTTTTTGGCTTAATTTTTTATCCGAGTTACTGCACCAGCTACTGTTCAAACATCGCTTTGGCGCCATCGCTGTGCACATCTACAATTTTATCCCAAGAAGTTTGATGTTTCTTCATGTGACAATCAACACAATTGAAAATATTTTCCTCTGCTGTATTAGATTCAAGACTTTCGCATAAAAGCTATGACCTCTCTAGATGTATATTTTTCAAATATAAATCTAACAGACACCAATTGCCAAACCAATTATGTATGTTGATTCGCTCAATTATAAGGCATGCGCGTCACAAGAATGCAAACGAGAAACTAGCTTCAACTCAACGTCATCAGCCAAAGGGTCTGACTCAAAACGGTATTATTTGATAAGGGAATATCATTAACCTTTCTACTGGCGTCTTCGGATTCCAATACGGTCGCCACATAGCCTCTCCAGCTAACATAATTCGATAACTAACTTTGAAAGAAGCTACGGTTGCATTTTCTTTATCAAATTTTACTATTTTAGTCCTGAACTGTTTGTTTGTTTCTTGTGTTTCCGACTTCCTTTTGTTTTGTTTGTTTTTTCTCTTAAGAAATTCAATATCTTCGCTTTTGAACTTCGAATGATTCGTTTCTTGGAAGGAACTAAGGAACTGTTGACAATACCTTGTCGAATAGCAAGCACTTACCATCGGGAGATTTTTTCATCATGATGCGAATCATGACAAATACGTACGATAAATAACTAGGGTCAAACTTTGTTTTTCTTGAAGTGCGGATCCAATTGTTGGTTTTGATTTTCTGTCAATTCTGAACTATCGATTCCGGCCGTATACTTGCTTGTTCCTGGTAAATTCTTCATCTCTCCTCATATAAGAACTTGGCAACGGTGTAGACGTGTGTTTAATTAAGTGCAATTTTAGATCAAATAGTTTTTTGTTATCAAAGATATAAAAATAATTAAGTGATGTGTGGTGAACCTGGGACCGGCAGAAGTGCGTGAATATAAAAATGTACGAGATTTGTTAGTTTTTTGGTTCAATAAACATTGTATCTTGTTGATAAATATCAGGCTTTCTCTACGCATTTCTTTTTGGTATAGTGCAAAGTTGCCAGATTTCACAGGAAACTGAAATCTGTGATATATGTCATAAGTTGGTAGGTGAAGTTGATGAAGTCTTACTATGTGATAGATGTCTTATATGGCAAGATGGAATTGGTTTATCAATGACATCCAAAACCTATCAAAAGGTTAGCAAGTCTAAGGATAAGTGGTGTTGCATCACATGTGAAAAAGGAAAAGCAAATTATACAATCAATGATATAATGGGCAAATTGGAGAAAGTGGAAAACAAATTGGAGGATATGGATCAAAAATATAATGCTCTTTTTCGCAATCATCAGATTAAGATTAATGAAGATCTACGCAAAGAACTTGATCATATCAAAAAACAACTGGATAAAAATGATCAAAGAGAACTTAATAGATACATTATTATACATGGAATATCTGCTCAAAAAGACGAAAATTTAGAAGAAGTGATGCAGAAGTTGGGAAATAAACTGCAAGTTAATTTATTTAAATTTAAAAAACATAAAATTTAAAGTATTTACTGCAACCAGGCTCGGAAAAAACGTTAATAACAAAAATCCTCCTATTAAAAATGTGTTTAAAAATGAGGAGACTATACGTAACATACTAAAATCTCGAGAAAGATTCAGCTTAAATTCTAATAGTCTGGGTCACACAAATCTAGAGGATCTTTGTAAATCACGACCTTATAAAAAAGAATCTTGAGTTGTATAAGCAAGCACTAAGTTTTAAGAAATCAGAGTCATATAAATTTCTATTGATAAATAGAGGTAATATATTTTTAAGGAAAAAAGAAAACAGAAGTGATTTTGGTAGATAGTGAGAATGACTTAAGAAACTAACTCAACAAAGTGAAGGCTTAAGTATAGTTTACATGAATGTACAAAGCATAAGAAATAAGGTCGATGAGTTAAATTGTTATCTTGTAAATAATAATGTAAAAATTTCCTTATTAGCGGAAACAGGGTTAGATTTAGTTATAGATCTGTGGATTCTTGTAGGATAAAAAAAAGTGGGACTTCAATGTTCATTAAAAATAGCCTTAATTTTAGGGTAGTGGCTGTTTCTAATCCAAATGATTTGATAAGTTGGATATGTGTTGTAATAAATCAAAACTTAAAATTAAGTACTGTATATAGAACTCTGTCATATAAATGTACTGACTTCCTAGATTACTTAGAAAATAATATGTTAAACAACAGAATTTCGCAAAGTACTGCAACAATTATTGATCAAATAATGACAGATATAGGATGTGAGCATAAGAACAAAATAAAAGTAAAACAAAATCCTATATTTGATCACAATAAGATCTTAATTGATGTAAAAGAACTATTTGTTATTCATACTGTCACTTTAACTAAACTAAGTTACAAAACCGTCATCGGTAATAAAAACGACGCTGGTAAGTACAAACTTTTAGGATCGCTGGAAAAATATAAATTGCATGTAAAAATTACGTGAGTCTATCTTATTTATCTTCGGGAATTTATTTAGAGGGTATAATTAAGCAAATTGAAATAAAACAAAACTAAAAAGTTTGTAGATGGCTGTTAAATACATTATCTTCTTTTGACAAGTTAATAACTAAATGTCAGTCGATTGACTCGTTAACTCCTGAAAAAACTAATTTACTTCCAGCACATTTTTCACCACAAATTATAACATAAATAAATAACCAATCACAAAATGCACTAAAATTTTGATAGAAAGACAAGAAAAAATAAAATTATAAAAAATCTTCAGCTTTATTGTCCCTGGGTCTCCATTTGCTTTAATCCGACTGTATTAGAAATACTAACACAACTTTTTATTATTCTTAACAATTGATCAGTAGTTTGTTTTAGCTTCAAACCAGAGCATGGCTCCCCCTCGTTGTGTTTTCTTATATATTAGCTACATTTCTTTGAGTCAAACCTTTAAAATCGAATTTGGTACACATTTCGTATCTCGAACTTTAACTGCCTGTTTGCCTTCAGCTCAGTATTCACATAGTGGAAGCAGGTCAACTAGATGCAATACCGCAGCAACTAATTTTGATTTATTGCCAAACCATAAATAAAAAGATAAAAAGATGCCGTATACTTTATTATGAAAGGACGTATTACCGTTTGGGAATTTTAGATAAATCTGTCAGCAGTCATTGGATGTAAACAATGCGTATTATTTGAAATATGCCGGACTTGGTCAGATTAAGCATAATTATATGCGTTCTAGGAAAGACAGATTGCGATAAATGAAGATTTAATTCAACATTCGTAAATTAATTATATGAGCTTTACTATCTTTTTGAATATCACAGAATTCTATCTATAAGGATTAGGCAACTCCTTTGTTTAAATTGTTCACCAGTTGTTTAAGTTACTTAGCGTTTAAGTTTGTTTGTTGCCGGGATTATGTATATCTCTGGAAACCAATGAATAGTAGTCTTTAAATATTTTAAACTTGTTTTATGTTAAATCATAGATAAGAATTAAATAAAATAATTGTGAAAAAAATGCAACTGCTTAAGTCTGGGGCATAGATATATAATACCTTATACAACTACATATTTTAATTTATTTGCATGAATTGGCAAACCATCATTCTACATTGATCTCTGTTTCCTACTTTTGTCTGCCAGTTCCTGATTCTCATGTTTCCTACGGCTTCCTTTATCTTCTCGTATCTCTTTTTCGTTGGTCTCCTATCTCTTTTTTTGCAGATTGTTTTTCTGTGTTATATTAATTTTGACAATCTTTCTCTAGCTAAACATTTTGAATTGCCTGCCTATCTGGCTTTTTACATGTCTTATTATAGATGGTTCTTTGTATAGGTCTTGTAATTCTTTGTTTGTCCTCATCCGCCCTTCGTCCCTCTTTTTATCTTCAAAAAATACAATTTAAGGTACTTCTCGCCGATCTGTTCAGTGTTCCTTCTTCTGTTTGGTTTAGCACCCATGTAAGCTACAGTAAGTCTTGTCACTGTTTACAAATTCTTATTTTTAGTTTCCTATATACACAATACGTCGCTTTCATCAAAGCTCCTAGATTGCCAAGTTGTTTTGTTTCCTTTGACTATATTTGTTTTTAGTCCTTTTTTCGTGTCCACTTTCTTCTTTTGAGGCTTCTAAATAGCTGAACTCCTTATTTTTTCGAATTGTAATCTTCCCAATAATTGTTTAGTAGTTTTAACTTTTTGGCGATTTCCATCATCATGTATTTTGATTTTTTCGAATTCCAATTCTCTTCCTTCATGATTATTTTTGCCCTACACCTTAGGTACCCAGAAATTTTTTAACTTGGATCCATACCAGATTGTGTTATTATTCGCTTATTTAGAGCCATTTTTATTTATAGAACTAGCTTTCTAGGCACTAACATAGTATGAAAGCTTTAACGGCTGGAGTCAATTAAGATATTATAGTTATTGGGTTTAGACCGTGTCAAATTGCAATTACTTTCCGACGTTTCGCCTACGATTGCACGAGGCATCTTCAAAGATCATCCGGGTACAAAATTAAAACACTGAATGAGCTCCGATGAGTACAGTTCAGGTTTCTTATACCCGACCCGGGCCCACCGACGCGTAACCCGTAGACTGTTGCAAGAATATTAGCATATTTTACATTAATCATGTGCCCTGTTGTGTGCTGGTGTCCAGCGACAGCGGATTGAACAATTCGTTTTTTTACTTATACATCTTTCATGTTCCTTAAGTAGAATATTATGAACTCCTTCTAATTGCCAAGAAATTACATCTTTTGGTGTCCTTAAGCAGGGCCGGATTTGGCCGTTCAACCGCTCTGTGCAAAAATAAAAAATTGCGCCCCAATAGAACTATAACGTAAGCATTTTAAAAAAGATATAGCTAAAAATCTAGGGAGACTCGCGAATCCATCGGTTTTTACACGCCCGTATTTCTAGATTTGGCAAGCTATCTATGTTTTTTTTATATTTTTTAAAGAACGTCTTAAAATCAACAGTGCAACTTAGTAATTGACACAATTGACTTAAAATACTTTATTTAAGAGAAAAACAGTTATCTACTAGTATCAGACGGATTTTTTACGAACTTTTAGTTCAGAGAATTCTCTAATTAATTTAGAAACATGCAAACTGTTACTGAGTTCATATTCAATTCCCAAAATAGCGAGGTCCAACAATTTTGTTGTTTGAGGTGTTTTTGGCAAATAATTATTGATTATTTTTAGTTTGCCAAAGCTACGTTCCCCAGATGCAACACTTATTGGAAGAATTAGTAAAATTCTTAGAGCAATGCTCAAGTTGGGAGCAAAACTCATTTTGTAATTAATTTCAAAACTTCCAAAGGTGGTAAATCTTCTTCCAACACAGAACACGCCATTGATATTTGATCACAAAGTTCCTGGATATTTATATTCGTTGATTCACCATTTGTTAAAATGGTTTCCAAGTCTTTGCAGTTGGCTAATATTATAGAAGAATTAACATCTTTAATAATAAAAATACTTAATAAAAAACAGGTAATAAAAAATAAAAGTATTTGCGGTAATGCTGCAGCTGAGAAAAACTTTGTTCTAAAGAACTGACTGCAGTATCAACTAAGTAATAAAATCTCGAAACTCTTAAAAAAATAATTAGAACTCTCAAGAAGTTCTACTGCCAATGCAATATCGTAGTTTTTCCCCTGCATAAGTTTACTAACAGGATACGTCATATCATATCACGAAAGAACAAAGAAATTTCAATTGTCTTATTTGCTTAGGTAGCCCAGATTCTTGATCTCTAATTGAACTATCTAGATTCTTGTTCTCGTAAATGCTAAGCAATGCATCATATATCTGACCGATTTTAAGGTTAGTGCTTCAACGTGCTTCAAAAAAATAGCCCATCTAAAAGTGGATGAACATAAAACTAGGTATAATTTTTGGACAACACTAAAAAAGTTGAGTCCTTCTAATGACGTTTTGGCCATATCATTTAACACCAGGTTAAGGCAGAGGCTACCACATGGAATAAAAAAAGCATGGGGGTTTATATTTATTATCTTTACTTGAACATTATCATATCCTTGTTTTCTCATGTTTGCCAATTACAAACCCAGGTTTTCTAGCTCCCGGAGTAAAGTCGAAAGTTATTAGTTCAATTGACACATACCTTATAACAAAGTTCATTCGTTCTGTTTTACTCAAGTCAGTTGTGCAATCTAATACGATTGAGTAATATTTTGATTTTTTCACATCATCTAATATGTGACTTTTGACATTATTTGCTATTAGGTGAATGACCTCATTCTAAATGGTTTTACTCAAGTGTGTGGTTATTTTTTGTTGTTTGTTCAAAGCCGTCCTTACATGCTCCTCCATGACAGGAACAAATTCAGCTAATAGTTGGACTAGCTTCGAAAATTTTCCATTCCAGTAGCATTGAACATTTTCATGCACTCATGTTCATAAAAACGTTCATTCCTACCTCCAAATGCGAGGCAGCAAAGTTTAATCATCGAAACTACAATTTGAAAAACGGCGTTCCAAAGGTTCCAAACCTTTAATTTGTAAAGTTTTTAAACGAAACTCAATTCAAACCAAGACTTTTGGGCTTCAAAAATTTGTTTTGTAGTTTCATGATTTTTGAGAGTTTTTATTATATGCCACTAAACTCTGTAGCCATCTCTTGCTAAAGAAGAAGATGTAGTCGTTGCAAAAATTTTGCAGTAGAAGCAGAATACTAGTCTTTGACTTCAGAATACACCAACCAATTTCTGTAAATTTTTTCTTTGCCTTTGAAAGACAAATTCTTTCTGCATCAGAAATACATTCAGGCCATAGTCCTGAATCGGAAACCAAAACCAAAACGACAGGACGATCTTTATCGGACTCCATGTGTAAGTGCAGTGCATTTTCTACCTATTTCGCTTCTTCCTCTTCGTTTTAGTGCTCAACATACTTAGGTACTAGAAGACAACGCAGAAATTGATGAAGACTGTTCTATTGGAATAACGACGTCTTCAACGCCCCCTCAGCTTCAATGCTGGCCAAATCATCTTGATTGTTTTTACTTGTACTTGGCCTATATGTGTTTTTAAAAAACATTTCCAAAGCTACAGCTTTTTTTTAAAGGATGTTTCCATCTTTAGTCATCTTTTCCTGAACTGGCTATCAGGTAAGGTTGCATTTAAATAAATGTTTTTCCACGAACTTTTAATTTCGCAAATATTATTAATTGTTTTTTAAGTCGCTACTTATTTTGGAAAAGCTAACACTGTATAAAAATTGCGCCGCACAGTGATGCCGTTCGGACTAAAAGCGGGCAAAGATCGGCAAAACTGATGCTTTAATTAATAGTCATATCATAATTATTTGTTTATTTTATACCAGTGGCGGCTCGTGGGATTTGAGTTTGGCGATGCACCAGAAGATAAATAGCTCTGCAGGCAAAAGATTGCGCCGCAGGCAATTTTTCGGGGTGCCACGCCCAAAATGACTAATTTTTTTACCTTTTTGTTTTTTTTTAATAGAAAAAATTACTAGGTACATCCATTATATACTATTTATACTACTTGCTAAATTAGTAAAAAGTTAAACATTATAAAAAATGTAATAATAATCTTGAGTTCCTTGAGATAATTTATTCGCCTTTTATGTCTAGTTACATATGTGTTTATAAATCAAATCGATTCTTCTATTCTTGTGTTGGGGTGATTTTTTTTAGGTATTTTTACTTATGCGATGACGTGTGCATATATACCATTTTTACAAAGTAATAAACAATATAAAAACCTCGATAAAAACTTACCAGAATAATTAGTCGTAATGAATAAGTAATACACTCCAAAACTATTCACAGTAAAAGGAAGAATATTTTACACTGAACTGCGGTATTTGAAATCTAGTCTTCGTTCTGCCTTACTGGCGAAAAGATCAATGACTCGTTTATTAAAGTCTTCAATATTATTAAGAAACACTTTTTCAGCTGATAATATTCCCAATGTACTTAGTCTTTCTTCTTTCATAGAGTTGCGCAAAAAAGTTTTTAGTCTTTTCAAGATAGAGAAGCATCTTTCACCTTCAGAGGTTGACATAGGTGTTGTCACTAAAACTTCCAATAACTTAACAGTTTCTTGAAAAGTGCACCTCATATCTTCATGTGAAACCAACGATAAAAGAGGAACGGCTCCAGAAATAGTTTGCAATTCTTCTCTTTCATAAAGTACTTGCAGCTCTGTTTTTAGACGATTTTTCTCTAGAAATGGATATAACTTAACTGTACCAGAGAGCAATTTGTCGGGAAATCTTTTTTGGTATTCGATAAAATGTCCTTTTATAAATAATGCGGTAGCTGTCAGATGTCCTGTAAAAGTAAACCGAGCGTTAATCTGTTGTATTATGGAATCGCAAACTTCCAAGGCTTCAAATTTTTTATTTGTTGAAATGGATAGATCGAAACGAGGGCAACGTCGCCTTTTAAGAGGAACATTTTCATCTTCGTTTTCTAAAAGCTTCAAGGTGGTCAATAATTGTGTCCATTTCATCACGAACTTTTTGCATTGCGTTTTCAAAGTTTTGTAGACCTTGTTTAGCCTCGATAGGGTCGGTATTAATCATCTGCAGTTGCTTAAAAATTATTTCGACATGTAGCATGATTTTATGAAAAACTGTCAACCAAAATATAAAATCTTTGTTCTGCAATCTAAGTTTATATGCACCAGCTTGTTCAATCGTTGAATTCAATTTAATATTTCTGTCGTTCTCTAAAATATCCATAACGTGTATCAGCTCATTTCGGTATTCATAAACTGTATTAATTCCCCGAGAATGAAAATTCCATCTCGTTTGTGATGATCGTGGTAATCGTCTATGAGCTATATCATCCAATACTTTTGTTCTTTGAGGTGACGTAGAAAAAAAAGAACAAATTCCAGTCAGATGAGCAAAAACAAATCCGAACCGATGCATTAATTGAATCGGTGAGTGAAAGAACAGTACCAGCGCCAAAAAGGTCTTTTTCAACTGATATAGCCAAAACGCTCTTTAAATGTTCACGCGTCAATGAGCGAAAGAACAGTACATAAAACCCTCTCTTTAATACAAATCCAAGGCATCGATCCAGGCAATTGGTGAAAGAACCGTACAAGTGCGGCGCTTATACTGTTTTTTCACTCAGTTGGCGTGATCGTGTACCGTGGCAACATCTGCGAATGCGGGAAACGCGTCATATTTATTTATTCATTCTATGGTTAGTTGTAATAGGTAAACGATCTTTCATTTCCCTTTTTTGGATAATTTGAGGTTTATTGAGTTTTTGAGGAATAGTAGACATCATGTCTAATCACAGTAGTGACAGTGATAATTCAGTTAATGAAATATTGTCAAAAAAACGTAAAAAAAGACCCGATTCATGGAAACAAAACCAACGAAAATATGCCCGTCTTCACGGAAATGAGTATGTCAATACAGCGGGAAAAGCTGTTAGTAAGAAGACAGTAGTGCCTTTCGAGTAAGTTATTTATTACTTTTCTTTTAAGTTCACAAACTTATTATAATTTTTTATAGATGCAAAGATAAATGTGCCAAGAACATAACGCAAGGCGAAAAGGAAGCCATCTTGTTTAAGTTGCTTCAAATGCAATCTAAGAATGAACAGGATATCTACTTAATGGGTCTTATGGAAGTCAAGCCAGTAGCAAGACGTCGAACTCAAAGTAATATTAAAACTGCTACGTTCACGTACTTTATCAGGACGGGAAGTCAAAAAATACAAGTATGTAAAAAAGCATTTATTAGCCTGCATGCTATTACTAATTCTCGGGTGCAACGATTAAATATGCTTCTAAAGGCTGGAAATACTCCAGTAGACCGGCGTGGAAAGCACAATACTCGTCGACACGTAAAGCCTCCAGAATACAACATTAAGATTAAGGAACACATAGAATCATTCCCCACAAAATTGTCCCATTATAGCAATAACATTGAAAAACGATACCTTGATGCTAAACTCAACGTGAGAACAATGTACGAACTCTTTTGAGGGACAGGCTAATAAAGGTCCTAATGAAGTATGCACTTTTCTGTTGGATTATATTTCAAAGAAAATTTCAGCCGATGTCAATGAATTGCACATATTTTCCGATGGATGTCCTGGTCAAAACCGCAATAATACCATGGTAAGATTTTTAATGACGTTGGCAGCTACAAAACGCTTGAAAAAAATATTCCATTACTTTCCTGTACGCGGCCATTCTTTTTTACCGTGTGATCGGGATTTTGGGACCTTAAAAAGATTGATAAGGAAATCTGACCGGGTTTATTTGCCTGATGAATACGAGAATATGATATCATCCTGCAGAAAGAACAATCCATTCACTGTAACCTCTATTGAGCACAATGACATTTTTGATTTTAATAACTGGTGGTCTAATTTTTATAAGAAAACATGCAAATCATTGGAACAAAATGAAAAAAATTTCACTGTGTCTCAATTCAGGCAATTTACATATGACAGCGAAACTCCGGGGTACGTTATTGCATCAGAATTTATAGGAGGATGTGTTTCAAAAACATTTAAGTTAATGAAACCCAATGTTGAACCTCAATTAGCCACTGAAAAAGCATATCGTGAACCTGTACCAATAAAGGAAGCAAAAATAACAGACATTAAAAAAATTTTGCAATATATCTCCGGAGAAAACTTAGCTTTCTATAATCAGATTACTTCCTGGAAAGTAGTTAGGAATTAAAAATATTATATGTAATAATTTTGTTAAAATGTTTTTGCCAATAAAGTAATAAAAACAGTATAAAACATATTTTTAATTTTTTTTTTGTAATTGAGTGAAAAAACAGTATATGTATATCCAGAACATATTTTTTCAAATTCCTTTTCTCTTTAGTTTTTTATGAAGTATTTTTTTCCGGCATCTTAACTGAAAGCATAAAAACTACAACTTTTCAATACATTGTTATTTGAAAAAAGGAACGGTTCTTTATTTATGCGGTTTTTTTTTAATTTTCTCAAAATGGCAATTTTGTATATGTACTGTTCTTTCACTCACCGATTCAATTGAAGCTGCACTGCTCATTATAAGGTTAATCTGATGAGCATAGCAATACATATAAATTGCTAAAGAATATTTATCTTTAATTTATTTTTTGTACCCCATTTACACCTCCTCTCATAACTGACGCTACGTCATAGCTTTGCGCTATTAACTTTTTGGGTGTGTCACTAATTAAAGGATCAATTTCATTTAAAATGCAACTTGCTATTGAAATGGCATTGTGTCTGGGAGGATTTACAAATATCCATCTACTGGCTCACTGGAGACAATGTTTCGTAAAATAATGTCTAATTGAAATTCGTTGGCGACATCGGTAGTTTCGTCGGCTATTACCGCTACATAATTCGCTTTTTTAATTTCTTTAGTCACTTCTTTATGGTAAACGCTAATCATGCAGTCCAATAAATCGTTCTGTGTCGTCTTAGACGTCCCTTTAAATACTGTTGCTTTGTTGAAATGTTACTTTAAATCAGTTGAGAACTAAAATCTATCAATTCTCGGAACACTCCTTCATTTCCGGATTCTTCGGTTTCATCATGACCTCTCAATGCCAATTCTAATGCACCACAAAATCTAATACAGTTGATAATGATGTTTAAAATATATCTGTTTTTATCCACTTGAATGAGTCATTATATTTGATTTTCCGAGCAAAGAAAAACTAAAAATATTATTTATATGTACCACGCTGTTTTCATGCGTTTTAATTTTCTCATAAATATGCACTAAATCTGTAACTCCATGCCTTGTCCATCTAGAATCACCACTAAACAAAACACAAACGAAACAAAAAAATGCATTTTGCAGATCTAAGAGAGGTCTTCCAAGCTCTTTGATTTGAATTTTTTCCTCGAGCGATCGCATAGAAAGAGGCTTCACTAATAGACGGTTTATTTTATTCATTTTGCCTCGAACGAATTGAAAACAATAGGTACCTAGGTATTTAATTAAATTAATTAAACTTTGACGCGCTGCGATGCAATTACGCGAAACGCCAACATCTCACTAAAATAAAATATGCAAAACCTTACCGAACAGATAAATCAGGCGGCCTCATTTTCTCACAGTGATTCCTGCATGCACAGCGCGACCTCGCGTAATCTTTCCAATATATTCCAGCTTGGTCGTTTAGCGATGTGCTCGGACAGTCGGACAGCCGACTACGGCAGCAGAGGGAGAGTTTATCTGTGGTTCTAGGGATAATAGGTACGAGGAGTGTTTTTTCGTCGGGACCAAACTAAATAATAAGAAATAATTTATGCATTATTGTTTAGTCATTTGATCCGAAAATTATTGAAATTAAGACTATTTAAAAAACGCCACTGGTTTGTACGGAAAACAACGTAGTTTCTTGAAAATGTTGTGGCCATTGGTACATAAAATTAGACTAATTTATGTTTTTGGAATTCGTTTTTGATAGAATGTTCTAATAATGTAATTTAGAAATTCCGTTGGGATTTTTTCCCGTTTTATTTTGTCAGTTTTGCGCCCCTTGATCTTTTTACTGCGTGCCGGGGCACGGACTGACGGAGTGTTCGTCCGGCCTTGCCTTAAGCATTACCCAATCTTTTTGTTTGTACTAAAGATTGTGTGAATATTGGAACTCCGGAGAATTCGTGCAATTTTACCTGTGTTAGTCTAAATAAAAGGTAAAACTGCGCCACCTCATGGTTGAGTATCCAATATTGTACTACACTCTTTCTCTGTTCAATAGTAGAGAGTAGGATTCTTAAATTTTAAGTTTTGTTTTCTAATAATAATGAAAGATCAGTAGTGGTTAATAACAAGAAACGGTAGTAACAGTGAGTGAGAAAATACCGACTACTCAGAAAGAGGTTCGTTTTAGGGCGCCAGCAGCTCCAAACCAGTTGAACTGCAAACTGCCTCAGTTGTTTGACAAAACAATATTTAAAAACAAAGACATTTAATAAAAAAAAAATGCAACAATTGCGGCACAAGAGTGTAATCACACATTTACTAAGATCTTTTAGAACGAAAGTAACGGAAGGAATTTACCAAAACTATTAAAGGTAACAATATTAATAGGTAACAATCAACAATCAGTTACAATCAGTTTTCTATATTTAAAATATATGTATAAAATTAAGATCTTAAGAAGGGACTTAAATACTTTCAATAACCAAAACCGCTATATATAGATTATGAAAATTGATAAATGACTAAATTAAATGTTAGTGCAAAACGTGAGAATTTATGAAGTTAATTAAAATAATAAAATAAAATTAAACGTTTCACTAAGAACTATAAGCTTTAAGACCAAAGAGATGAACTACAAAGGTAAATTAAAAACCAAAAAAAAAGAACGCATTAATTAAATCTTCCTACACAGGTACCAACCAACGTGATCACGTAAGCTGTTTTTTACAAAACAGATCGAATTTTAACATACAATTCTCTATTATTATTCGTAACAGCAAAAATGAAAATATGTTAAAGGCTTATCTGTTCTGCCTTCGTCAGCAGCAGGTACCGGTGAATTGCCAGGATCAGCCCTTGAAACGGTCTTATATAACTTCAATAGGCTAGGTTATGTTAGTTTAACAAATTGTCTATCTAGACCCTACGAAAGAACCCTGAAAACAAAAAGCGTCTAAGATACTAGTCATCGCTCTGATGTAGAGTGAAAGTACAAAACTTTCATTTAAACCCCAAAAAAAAGAACATTACCCCCAAGATTACGTTTAGTTAAGCTTGTACATGTGAAATTTAAAACCTCAATTGTCATTTGAAATATAAAACCCAACATGACCCTTAAGTAAGAAAATCAGTTTTGTATTACACATGTTACACATGAATTAAAGTATTAAAATCCCACTAAAAATTAACACTTTTTAGTCTAAATAAAAGTTCATTAGTGTTCCCACTAATAACAATAGGCAAAAATCCTGATGAATATATAGATTTTTCTCCAGAAACTAATATACTTACTAAATGAACTAACTGGTTTTTCCCCTGAACTATGGGCAGGCTCTCCAAGTAGGGGCAGGCTCGGTTGACTGGAAAACGGCCGCTAAGGTCGTTACAGTAGACATTATTAAGTGGGCAATATTTTCGTTTTGCCCATTTAAGAGTGCGGGACCAGATGGAATATTCCCGGCGCTTCTTCAGAAGGGTCAGGAACTACTGATCCCACATCTTTTGCGCCTTTTTCGGGCCTGCCTGGCTTTGGGATATATTCCCGAACGCTGGCGCATGGTTCGGGTAGCGTTTATTCCTAAACCGGTTCGTAATTGCTACGAAACTGCTAAGGACTTTAGGCCCATCAGTCTATCCTCTTTTCTTTTGAAAACCATGGAGAAGATCGTGGATCCTTATGTAAGAAACGGCGCACTGGGTAGAAATCCCATGCACCCATTCCAGCACGCTTACAGGACAGCCATGTCGACGGAGACGGCGCTTCATTGTCTAGTCAGTAGACTGGAGGTGGGGGTCTACTCCAAGGAGATGGCTCTGGGTGTGTTCTTGGATATCGAGGGGGCGTTTAACAACACCACCTTTGACTCCATTAATGAGGCTGCTGAGAGTTTTGGCGTGGATAGGGCTGTAATTAGGTGGGTTCGCGTCATGCTTGAAAGCAGAATCATAACATCTTCTCTTGGGAGCGTGACAGTATGCTCGTCTGTGGTCAAAGGATGTCCGCAGGGCGGAGTTCTTTCTCCGCTCTTGTGGTGTCTGGTTGTGGATGGGCTGCTTCATACTCTCAACGAGCGCGGAGTTTATGCTCAAAGCTACGCTGATGATCTTGCCATTATAGTCATAGGCAAGTTCCCAAACACCATTATAAGGCTCATGCAGAGGGCTTTGGCCATGGTGGAAAAGTGGTGCCAAAAACACGGTCTGTCTGTTAATCCGGATAAGACCGAAATGGTACCATTTACCCATAAGAGAAAAGTGGACCTTGAGAGGCTCACCCTCTTTGGGAAAAAGCTGAGACCTTCCGGGTCGGTAAAATATCTGGGCGTCTTAATAAACTCCCGACTGACCTGGAGGGGTCATATTGAAAGGATCACAAAAAGGACCACAGCGTGTCTATGGGCGTGCAGACGGTCCTTCGGATCAACTTGGGGTTTAAAACCTCGTATTGTGCATTGGCTTTACACGTCAGTGATAAGGTCAATGATCACTTATGGCGCTCTTGTGTGGTGGCCCGCCACTCGCAAGACCACATACAGAAGGATGCTTGACAAGCTCCAGAGACTGGCGTGTCTGGGCATAACTGGAGCCATAAGAACCACACCGACCCGATCTATGGAGGCTATTCAGGGACTAAGTCCTCTGCACTTGCTTGTAGAGGAGGAGGCTCGGAAAGCTTCTGTTCGTTTAAACGACTGGGGTCGTTGGATACACAGAGACTGGAATTTTGGGCATACGCGAGTTTGGACTGAACTGATCAGATCAGACCCTCTCTTAGCAAGCAGAGATGCCGACTGTATATCAGGCTGAGATTACAGCAATCTTGGACTGCGTACAGGAAAACCTCTCCAGAGGATACCACGACAAGCATATCTATATATGTTGTGATAGTCAAGCCGCGATTAAAGCTCTGTCCTCGAACAGAGTCAATTCGCTGCTAACGCTTGAATGCAGGAGAGCCCTAGAGAGGCTGTGTGAGTCCAATAGGGTTAGCCTCATTTGGGTGCCTGGCCATCAGGGCATTCGGGGTAATGAAGGGGCGGATCAGCTGGCTCGGAAAGGTAGCAACACTGCTTTCACTGGGCCGGAACCTGCTCTTGGAATTGCTCCTTCAGTTGTCAAGGCTAGGATTAAGAATCGCACTGTCGAGGAATTCCGTGCTGAATGGCACGAGCTAGCAGGACTCAGACAGTCTAAGTTCTTCATATCAGGCCCTTATAGCCGTTCTGAGTCTAATAGACTTCTAAACCTAAACAGAAGTCAACTTAGAACTATTACCGGGGTCCTAACTGCACACTGGCTAGTGAAATATTACCTGCATAAGATTGGACTCGACAACGATCCATACTGCAGGTTTTGTGCTGAGGTAGATGAAACTATCGAGCATCTAGTCTGTCGATGTGACGCTTTAGTCAACGCCAGACTGCTTTGCTTGGGTGACACCTATGTGCACCCGAGCTTGTGGGACGTGCGCAACCTGAAAGGGTCCTTTCCTTTCTAAAAAGGAGTGGGCTCTTGGCCTGACACGCCTACTTGGGGGGATAGCACAATGGGCCCCAGTGAGCCTAAGTGCTGCCCTTGTCGGGCTCCCCATCTATGTCTATGTCTATGTCTATCCCCTGAACTAAACTAAATAAGTTAAGTAGGTAAATTCCAGCCAGAAAGGTTTTAATACATATAATTAACAACTTCTCCAAGTACCAATGACCTGATCCTCCGAGAAGGTTCTCGGGTCATAATTTTAGTAACAAATTAACAGCACTAAGTGAAGAAAAATAGCTATAATAAATATTGTTTGAAATGATAAAAAGATATTAAGACATCTTTTTTTTGCATAGCTGTTAGATTCGGTATTTAATAACTTGAATTTAAAAAGAACAACGTTTTAAAGAATTATTAATACATATGAGCTAAAGGTAATGCCAGCCCAATATATACATTTTTAGTACTCGGAAAGTTGCATAAACTAAACAAATCATATTGTTAAGAAAAATAACAGGTTCCATTATTAAATAAAAACAAAATAATTACCTCTGCTTTTGAAGTTGAGGATTCCAGAAAAGAGACAAATATTAACTTCAAAACTTGGAATCAAATTCAGTACAGTGGCTTCTTCACCCTGACAGAATGGCCAGTGTCAAAAATCCTTCCGAAGAAGTAATTAGTTTGGTACAACAGATCTCCAAAATACTCTCCAATACAAAAAGGTAAACCTGTACCAAACTTTTCTATGAGTTCTGCCGTCTAAGATCCCCTAATTTGGGCCTGAAAAATCCAGATTTAGTTGGCAGACAAAAAACGACACTCGTTGCCAAAAGGATGTTAGGCTGAAGCAAAAAAAACCGCCCCTTCTGTTGACAGATGTTCATACTAAAAATCAGGGTTACCACTTTGCAAAAATGTATCAAAATAAGTGAAGTTACAAATGACATGACAAGTTCGAATATAGTTTATCACATTATAAAGTGACAAATATTGAATATTTATAAAATAATAACTTTAATTATTTCCCAGAATGAACGATAGGTATTTGATCAAACAAGTTAATTAAAACTGAAGGGATACAAACCAAATGTGGTGCAAATTAAAAGGCCTATTTCGAAGTAGTTATAGGTAGACATTTGTCAATAATCCGATGATGCCAAATTTCTCAGTTTGGAACCACTCTGAAAGTGAACTGTGACAATAAAATGAATGTTCCAATTGTAATTAGTAAATCGAAATTAAAGAAAAATATGAGAATTACATTTTACTGAAATTAAAATGTTACAATTGGTTTAGGTCTGGGATTATTAAAATACCTAATCGAACGCCTAATATCTTCAGTGCACTATCCGTTTGATTTTAAAGCTTCAGTCAGTTTTTCTGTTTCTTCCGGAATTGTTTCACATATCGACAAAATTCAAATATATATTCGTGTGTGTCGGCTTCCTTTAAACATTATAACCTAGAGTGCCCTTCTCTTTCTTTTGTACTAACACATCGAGGAAAATGTCACAATCTGACTCAAATTCCATAGTGAATGTTATATTAGAACGTTGTGGCTTTAGATGATCTAAAAATATAGTTACATTTTCTTCCCCATGGGGCCATGATGCAAAAGTATAATTTTTATAGCTAGACCAACACTTAGACTCCACCGATCTGCTTCTGGTATGATAATTATTTAGAATAGGTTGTAGCTTTAGTTCGGGATGTTTGTAAACCATCAAAAGTACTGATTTTACATACAATTGTTGCAAGGTTAAAACTTGGGCTTCTTGATACAGAAGTTCGGTAGAGTATCTGGGTTTTTTTTGTAAATTACTTTAAGGGGATATCTTTGAGTTACATTTAAAATATTTAGTGTTATATTAAATGCCCCTCCCCATATTCACAGACTGTATCTAATGACTGATTCAGCTAGTGTGATATATAATAATTTGAGGATATTAATTGGCATATATTTCTGATTTGATAGAATTTATAAATTAGTTTACGTAGTTTTGAATTCGTACTGTCTATATGTTTATCCCACTTAATATTCTGATCAATTACAACCCCGAGATATCTGATACATTCAGTTTTATTCAGAAAATCAGTGCAGTGGCATGGTGTCTCATTTGATAAACACTGGAGCGTATGCATTTTTATCCGATTAGCAACAAATTGGTGAGAGTCAAGGATACTGAAACACATAAATTTTGTCGTTTCCATGTTAGTTGTCAATCGGTTTTCACCCAACCATTGAAGTACCTTTGCAAATTCAGATATGGTGTCCTACACTGTAGCGTTCCAGGTATCCCCCTGTACAAGAAGAACAGTATCATCTGCATACGAGAACAGTTTGCTGGATGTAGTGAGGCAAAGGAGGTCATTAATATATAAAGAAAATAGGAGTGATCCAATTACGGTTCCTTGCGGAACACCACACTGTACTATTTCAAAACTGCTATAGTCATTGTGTACCCTTATACATTGTTTCCGATCTTCAAGATAACTCCTTATTAAGTTATGGCATAATCCTCTTATTCCGTAGTTGCTTAGCTTGTTTAGAAGAATATCATGCAGTACGGTATGGAAGGCTTTGGCCAAATCCAAGAAGATCGCCAGGGGTTTTTTGCCTCTATTAATAGCATTATAAATAAAGTTTGATACCTCATAAAGTGCGTCTTTCGTTGATCTTCCATGACGAAATCCAAATTGACTCGGAGAAAGAATGTAATGTTTTTCTATGTGGCTTATAGTTCTGTCCTTTGTACAAACTTCCAATACTTTTGCAATGTTATTAATTAGAGATATCGGCCGGTAATTGCCTGGTAAATAAGTCTCTTTACCTTTATGAATAGGTATGACAACCGATTTCTTCAATTCACAAGGAATTATACACGTCGAAATGGAACAGTTAAAAATATGTGTTAGAGACTTAGCAATAAAATTTCGTATTTCTTTCAGCATTTTACTAGTAATTCCGTCTAATCCAGGTGCAGAGTTATTTTTTAATCCGTTTATAATTTTTTTACCTCCTCCTCAGATACTGGCATTAAAAATATACTCGGATAAATTATTTGGTTGTTATTATATTTTTTCTCAGAAGGGAGTTTGTCTGCCATTGTTTTACGAATATTTATGAAGTATTTATTAAATATGTCTGCAACTATTTTCTTATTTTGTTGTAAAACATTGTTATCATCTTTTAGCGAGAGATTTTGGTTATTTTGGGTAGTATTTTTATACTGTAGTTCTTGATTTATTATTTGCCACTTTTTTTGGGATTCTGCTTGGTTTCCTCAAATTTGTTTTTAAAGTAGTTTGCTTTAGTTTCTTTTATTAGTTTATTTAGAGTATTTCTATAATTTTTGTATTCACTTATAAGTGTTGCATTATTTTTATTTTTTAGAATTTGTTTTTTTAATGTTTCCCCATGTCTAATAGATTTTACCAGGCCCGAAGTTATCTAAGGCTTTAGTTTTTCGTCCTTGCAGTTATTGTGATTTTTTCATGTGAATATTTAATGGCGTAGTTTAATTTATTACTAAAAAATTCATATGCAGATTCGCTTTGGTTTTTGTCATACACATCATCCCATCGAGTTTTCTCTAATATTTGCTTTAATTTATTATAGTAGAGATGCATGTATTATCTTTATTCGTTTTTATAATTTTTATTAATTTTAATAAGGGACTGTCTTTTTAAAACAATAGGAAGATGATCTGTTATATCAGATGTAATAATATAAGGAATAAACCGAAATGTATCAGTTATTTTCAGGGGGCAGTAAAGAAAAAAATGATGGATACAAGATTCGCATTCTGTTGTTATCCTGGTTGGTTTATTTATATAACTCAAAAACGTTCTTAGTCAGAGTATTTTCATAATCATTTACAGCTCCGTTCGGACGTATTAAATTTATATTAATGTCTCCACCAAAAATACACACTGCATTGTTGTTTTTATTTAATAGTATTTCGTTAAGGTCAGTAAGGTTTGGTATTTGGTCTTAAAACATTAATATTACATCAGGAAAGATACAAATATCATTTTTATTAATAAGCTAAGCTTTAATTTTGAGTAATTAAACAATAAATAATCGCGGCAACTCATTTAGAGTTCCCAAAAAGTATAATGGCCTCATTTACTCAAATAAGAATTTTAAAATATGGTATTTTTATATTTAGCTCATATTTTAAATACGATTGTAAATGTTAAAATACACTTCCGTGTGTCTAAATCTAAAATTAAAACAACTTTTATGATTTCTTACGAATCATTCAGGAGGTAGGCATATGCGTAAATCACCAGATTTTATTGTGAAAGATTTATGGTGGTTCAGACGAGGTTAACTTTAGGCAACATATACATTTTTATTTACTGCGGGCTTATCTTAAAAGAGAGCAAGCGATATACAGATCAAATGGCAATAACAACACCCATGTTCACTATTACAAGAAAAATATCTTTTAAGGAACAAACGATTCCTTATTATTCGAAATGATAGTGAATTATTGAGCGGAAACTTTCACGGCCACGGGTTTTATTACATATAATTAACAACTTCTCTAAGTACCAATGTTCTATTTTTAATATAACATTTAAATTTACTAATTTGAGAAAAATGACCTGATCCTCCGAGAAGGTTCTCGGGTCATAATTTTAGTAACAAACTAACAGGACTAACTCAAGAAAAATAGCTATAAAATATTGTTTGAAATGATAAAAAGATATTAAGACATCTTTTTTTTTGCATAGCTGTTAGATTCGGTATTTAATAACTTAAATTTAAAAAGAACAACGTTTTAAAGAATTATTAATACATATGAGCTATTTACTGCGGGCTTATCTTAAAAGAGAGCAAGCGATATTCAGATCAAATGGCAACAACAACACCCATGTTCACTATTACAAGAAAAATATCTTTTAAGGAACAAACGATTCCTTATTATTCGAAATGATAGTGAATTATAGAGCGGAAACTTTCACGTCCTTGGTCAATTAAAAAATCATGGTTCTTGGAATTAGACCAGGTCAAATTGTAATTACTATCCGACGTTTCGCCTTGTATTGCATGAGGCATCTTCAGGGATACTTACTCCACGATATCGTGAGTTAATGACTGAATGATTTTTTTTGTGCTGGATGGTGGTGGGAGTGTATATTTAAGTATCTATTTGTATGCGTCGCTTTTCTATACACAGAATGTCCTAATGTAACATTTTCCTTCCTTTAAACAAATACATTAAGAAAGGGAATCATTCCATTAGATTCAATTTCCATTGTGAATTTAATTTTGGGATGTTCTTGATTAAGGTGGACCAGAAATATGACGAGATTTTTCTGTTTATGAGGCCAAACAACAAATATATCGTCTACATACCTTGATAATTTGCTAAATACTGAAATAAAAAAGGGAGACCTGAAATACGATAAATTAAAATGAATATACTTTAGGTACATATTTTTTCACCTTATTTTAACAATTAAAAATAACACTTAAATTGACATTCATTGGCATTCTGTCAGGGATTAGCCATTCTGGTTATATTTCTGATATAAAGCATAATATTCTGCTTTTAGTTTTTTATTTCTAGTTTTGCTGAAGACGGGGGTAGACTTTCCCCCTAAACGTCCAGATATTTTTCAGTTTAAAGTTTGTGTTTTTGATTTTGTATTGTAATTGTGGTGAAAAACCAAAAAATAGTCTTCGTTACTACGATTTCGTAATTATTTTCTTTATTTTTTCAAAGTTATTTTTTGAAACAATGAAGAAAATAAACGAAAGTGGTTTTTTTTATAGGAAATATGATTTTCTGGTTATTTTTTGTGTACGAATGGTATTCAGTGGAAAATACGCCGAATAAAAATAATGAACATTATTTCATTTATTTATAATAAAAAGTACAATTTGCAATTTTGTATTTTGCCTACTGGGTGATTTTCACTTATCAATTCGGCGAAAACATCAAGCTTTAATACTGACATTTCTACACTTGAGGTGATTCTCACTTTTAATACCACAAGAGCTTAAATTATTTCCGTAAATTTTTTTGAGATCGCGAATATGATGAGGGATAATTTTCTTAAAGTATTTGTGACCAAAAAATATCCAGAAATAATTATGGTAAGAAAATTGTAGCCAACAGTATGAATAAAACTCAAAACTTTAGGGAAGGTCCTGCCTGTCAAGTTACCAATTGTAGTTTCTCTAGTTCTCTATAATTTTATTTCATTGGTGGTAGATGTACATGTGCATGTAGTTCGAAACAGGATTAATGGAATTCAAATATACGCCTTTATCCTACATTATGTTTAATAAAATACAAACTACTTACTTTAACCTAAGTGATGAAAAGTCGGATGTTAATAGATCAATCTGTCGATCGCACACAATTTTATTTCACTAAAGGTGGTAGATTGTTCATTTTTGCAAGTAGTTCGGAGGATCAACGAAATTGAAATATATACTTTTTTCTTATTTTATGTTTAACAAAACACAAACTATTAACTTCAGTGACACTAAGTGATTAAAATTAGGTTAGTAATAGCTCTACCGATCGATCGCATACAATTTTATTTCTTTAGAGATGGTACAGGGTTTTCCCGTATATTTTTACACCCACCTAGTGAGTTTATTTGAATAGGTACGGAAATATCGTAAATACAAAAGTTATTGAGTTTTTATGAAGATTTAGAATATTATATCATTAGTGCGAAAATATTATTGGAAATGTCAAATTTTGACAGGTTTTTTAAACGAAACACCCTGAATATTAAATCATATTCTTGAAGATCTTTATTTTCTAATTTCAAATATATATATATATATATATATATATATATATATATATATATATATATATATATATACTTTTCATATATTTTGTCAATTAGTTTTGGATATATAAGCATTTAAACATTAAAGAAATGGTAAGGTAATTTGCGCTAAAACATAGTGAGCCATGGTCAAGACAATTGCAATGAATGACGCCTTTTTGACGTTCACCGGTCAGAAGTAATTATTTAGGAGCATTTTTAATATCTAATTTAGTTGGACGATGGGTTATTCGTAAGAAGAGAAACTCGACATGATAGACTTATTTAATTTACATGGTAAAAATATTCATAGACGGTTTCCAGATAGACCAACACCGACTTGTAGGAAAATATTAAACATCGCTAAACAACTGAATGAAAGAAAAACACTTAAGCGAAAAGTTAGAATAGTGGAAAGAAACACTGAAGAAGATTTAAATGTTTTATTATATTTTGAAGGTAATTTTGAAACTTTTGTATTAAAATAATTTATTTATCTTATTTATTCTTGTTTTAGAAAATCCTGAGCGCTTAATTCCCGATGCAGCCACTTTTTTTAGGAAATAATGGCATAAACTTCACTCAGTTCTAAAACATTATAAATATAAGCCATATAAGTTTTTACCTTTTCAAGAATTAACCGATCAGAATAAAATAGACCGAGTACACTTCTGCCAAGAAATAGAAAGACGTGTTATGATGAACCAACTAAATCGGTCAAACATAATTTTCACTGAGGAGGCAACATTTACCACTGGAGGCATGTTTAACCGGAAAAATAAGCATTTTTGGTCAAAAGAAAATCCGCAAGCTCTTCAGGCGGTCAAAATTCAGGGAAGAAGATCCCTACATGTTTATTGTGACCTTCTTAACAATCATGTTATTGGACCTATATTTTTAAATGGGAATTTAACCGGACAAAGGTATCAGGAGTTATTAGAAAACGAAATCGAGGGACATTTAGAACAACTACCAATTAATTTATATCTTAATTTGATATGTCAACAAGATGGTGCCCGTCCTCATAATATCCAGCCGGTCACCATTTTTTTAAATGACAGGTATCCATTTTGGATTGGAAGACATGGACCATTAAGATGGCCAGCAAATAGTCCCGATCTCTTTCCATTGGACATATTTTTGTGGGGTTATCTGAAACACAAGATATACTACAATAGGCCAAGAACCATCCAAGCTTTCGAGCAAAATATAGTCCAAACAATCGACGATTTAAACACCCAATCAACTCATTTTATCTACGCATCCACATACAGAAAATTTTGAAAAAATATCAGAAATGCTTTATAAATCAAGGACGCTATATAGACAACCAAAACTTAGTTCTTTAAGCTAATATTATTATTTACCTACTTTATATTATTGATTTTTTATGGTATTGTTTCTTTCCACTATTCTAACTTTTCGCTTAAGTGTTTTTGTTTCATTCAATTGTTTAACGATGTTTAATATTATATTACGAGTCGGTGATGGTCTATCTATGATATTCGTTAGGAGCTATCGATACATTTTTACCATGTAAATAAAATAATTCTATTATGTCGAGTTTCTCTTCTTCCGAATAACTCATCGTTTAACGTATTAGATATTAAAAATGCTCGTAAAAGACTTCTGACCGGTAAACGTCAAAAAAGCATCGTTCAGTGCAATTGTCTTGACCATGGCTCACTATGTTTTAGCGCAAATTACCTGACCATTTCTTTAAAGTTTAAACTCTTATATATCCAAAAGTAATTGACAGAATATATTAAAAGTATATATATTTGAAATTAGAAAAAAAAGGATTTTCAAGAATATTATTTAATATACAAGGTGTTTCATTTAAAAAAACTGACAACAATTTTGACAACCGGTCAAAATTTGACATTTCCAATAATATTTTCGCACTGATGATATAATATTCTAAATCTTCATAAAAAACCCAACAACTTTTGTATTTACGACATTTCCGTATCTATTCAAATAAACTCTCTAGGTGGGTGGAAAAATATACGGGAAAACCCTGTACATTGTATCTTTCAGCAAGTAGTTCGAAGTATGACCAATAAAAACACAAACTACCAACTTTAGTTACACTAAGATTAAAAGTTAATTGGAACCAAAGGGGTTAAGATTGAATTGTTTTAAAATATATCGAAGCATGTTCAATAAATCTCAAATATAATATAAACTACCAAATTTAGTAACACTAAATGATTAAAAGCCAGTTGGTAATAGCTCTAACTATCGATTATATACAATTTTATTTTACTAAAGGTGGTAGACTGAGTTTAAGTTTTAACGAACTAGCCTAAATCGTAGTTTTTAAATGACACTGATATTTTGACTTGAAATGTCAAAAAATATTCTATGTAACTCTCCCCAGTCTGAAACTTTTACCATAATTTCGATATTGAATTATTTTCAGCTAAATTTGAGCAATAAATTCTCAGTTTTAGAACGCAATTTGATTGATTCTCATTTCTTAAAGAGTTGTTTACTAATTTAAAAATTGATTCGCAAAAATCACAAATTTTATATTCCAACATGTTTAATTTTTTTGTTTTTCTATACGCTTCTAATAATACATAATTATCTTAAATTACTTGTGGATGTGTGTATTATTATATTTGCCGAGATATTTACATATGTACCGCTAATTGAAATGCAATTTTAAGTGCGATAATTAGAACCATTGTTATACTCATACATAATAGGTTGTTACTTCCTATGAGAAATGGGTTTTTCATAATTTAGATTTAAAGAACACAGTTATTTTTAACCGACTTCAAAAAAGCTGGAGGTTATCAATTCGATCATATGTATTTTTTTTATGTATGTACATCGATTACTCTGCGATGGTTTGACCAATCTGGATGAAATCTATAGGGAATACTCACGATGTTAGCGGAGTGATCCCATACCAAGCATATTTAAAAAGTGTTAAAATTGTTACATTGAACAATACATTCATTCACCATTTTGTCAAAAAAAGTATGAATGTTATCATTGTATATAATAAAATAAAACATGTTATTATACAATGATGTTACATAAGATGCGCTCCCAGTGGCGATTTAACTTGAGTTTTACAATAAACCTTGTATAAATAAAATTAAAAATGATGAAATAAATCTTTTTATAAAGACGATTAAACCGACTTCAAAAAGTGAAAAATAATATTTTATCTAATCTAGAAAATTTTACTCTGTGAGGTCGGCATCAAACTAATAAAGTCAGTAAGACCTTATACTCTGCAAAATTTTCCAGATTTATTTCCAGATAATTCTAGATAATATTTTTTACATTTTAGCGCATTTTTTGGAGTCGGTTTAACGATTTTTAATTTTTTTTTAATTTTATATATACTTTTACGTAATGTATCACATACCGATTCGGTGTATTCTGTGAAATCTTGTCCTGAGCAGGGTGTCTCACATAAGTGGATCATTCTATTTTATTCCATTATGTTTTAACTATAAATAAAACTCAAATGCCTCATTTATATAATTTTTTCTAAGCTATCGGATTATTCTATCAAATAAAACAATTGAAAGTCAAATTACAAATATAACAGAAAAACTGATTTTTGAAATAATTACACTGTATATTATCAGAAGATTTGTCAGTTGAAGTTGCGGACGAATGAACAAATCAACAAACAGTGAGCAGCGGGCTTAAAACAGCATTTGTAATCACGCATAGCTACGAATGCCAAATAAATGTCATTACAACTTGTTTACTACTATTTACGTTATTTTAAGCACGCCTAGGTGGCATTGTTGCATTTGGCTTGGCATTCTTTGTTTCGAGTTTTAGTTAAGTACATATATTTTTACAGATTATTGTTTTTCTATTTTAGTTCCTTAAAAAATAAAAGTATAGATAAAATATATGCGATACTATATTTTACAACAATATTTTTAGTTATCTATTTTTTTTTTCATTTTTGCATTATTTTCTAATCTCGGTCCGTAAAATCAAAATTGGGGCTCCAAGGTACCATCTACCCCTGTACAGAATAATGAGCCAAAATGTCGTTAGCATATATTCGTCGAGATACGACGATAGGACCTAATAACCCACAGTTACGAATTTTTGACATCGGATCTTCTTGACATTTACGGATACGACAAATAAACTTGGTTTAAACATACTATATCTAATTAAGATTAGAGTTTCAATCCTTTCATAGCAATGGCGGCTCGTGACCTAAGAAATTAGGGGTGCTGCAGAAATAAGAGAGGCGACGTTTTTTAATTCGACGCCTTCGCCATCTTCGTTTTGTCTTTACTTATTGATTTTCAGTTAACACTTCATACAAACATACACATATCTCGAAAAATTAATGCAATTTTGTCTGTTACGTACTCTTAAAACTTGGTATGTTACTACTTACTAATAACCTTTTTTCAATGGACAAAATGGACAACGCGACTAAACGATCTTCAATCGTAGCATTTTTCAAAAATATCTACAATTTTAATCCACTACATATCCCACGTAAAAAGCACACACGTAAAACAAAAAAGAGACTATTACATCGGCATATCTAATTATTTCTTGAACATATTTCTCCTTAAACTATCTTTTATATGGTTTACTCCGGCTAGATCCTTGTTTCTCTATGACGATTTCGGATAAATTTCGTCCTCCCCGTTTCAACTTGATTTTTTCGTCATAAGAACATTGAAAAAACCCTTTCCACATTTATTAAATTATAAATAACATTCATATTACAGACTTTAAAAAGTTATATTACTTACGCATTATAAATTAACACAAACTTTTACCGAATTTAAAACTTCGGAAACAACAATAACGTCATTAAATACAACTGTACAGTTTTTGCAGCTCGTCGTTCCGTTAGTTTTGCCTTCACAAAACACTGTCAGTAAATTTATTTGCAGCTCGGCATTTGATATAAAGTTTATCGTTTATTGGTTGCTTCAAGGTTACAATGCCTATCACATGTGTGTGCTGCGAGCTGTTATTGGATGGGCCTTTACAAAAACGTCAGTTCGCTGTGCGACAACTACTGCTTGATGCCAAAACACGAATGTACGAGGGACGACGATAATTTCTTATGCTGTCTTGTAGAATAGTTAACATAGATTCTGTATGTACTTGTATGCGCTTTGCCGAATTGAACGAAACTATGCAGATAGCTGGATTAAAATTATTATTTTTTGAAATTTGTGACCAGTACTGCAGCTCTGCAACTCTTATTAGCAAAACCGCCACTGTTCCATCTAGTGATTTAAAATTTCCGGAAATATATTTTTGGAAATATTTCCTGAAACATTGGAAATATATTGAAATATTGGGAATATATAAAAGACAAAAAAAAAGAAAAAACCAAAATATTTAATCATAAAAAACAAAATATTAAATCATAACAAAACACAGAACGCTTATACATCAACACAAAAGAAGAGTTATTCCCGAAAAAAATAAGAAATAAGGT
Source organism: Kuschelorhynchus macadamiae (assembly GCA_030620095.1). Lineage (NCBI taxonomy): Eukaryota > Metazoa > Arthropoda > Insecta > Coleoptera > Curculionidae > Kuschelorhynchus > Kuschelorhynchus macadamiae. The sequence goes on along the minus strand of JAUTXW010005111.1, from coordinate 536,337 downwards.
TAGATTTGTAAAAAAAAATTATTTTTCACAAACAAGTTGAGCAAGAGCCATATCGTTATCACTGTCGTCACAGTCAATATCATCTTCGGCATTAGGATCTGCTTGCCTGTCTACTTTCTCAAAATCTTCGATAGTATCGAGAATAAAATTGACGTTTCTATTTTCTTCAGCCAGTTTTCATTGTGGAATACATAGTAGTTTAGCGGCTCTGTCCTTAGTAAGTCTGTTTCTCTTTTTCGAATGAATATGGCTATAAACGCTAAAACTGCTGCTGCTGAAGATGCCGGCGTCATTAAAATTCGTGACGCTTTTTGTGATAATGAAGTTGAAGAACAAAGTCCTTTCCACCAAGATACTGGGTTATCAAAACTACTTTTTCATATAAAATTATTTCCAAATAATTTGCCGCTTCTACAAAGGTAATTTGCTATTTCATCAATTATTTCTTGCTCCTTTCTATTGCGTTTAATTATTGATATATTAAATATGCACTCTATGGCTGAAAGAATCTGGGTTTCATCAAGTTCAGAACCTTGTGATTTTGGATTTAGTAATTCTGCAGCATAATGTATGGGCTTAATACATTTTTCTCTTTTGTCAACAAACTCCAACAATTCAGATTTTTCTTTGTCGTTAAGTGCGGACAATGCAAGGTTGTTATGAATTACCCATTTAATGTCACGAAATGCTTTTCAACAATTTGTAACCATTTGCAAATAGGTTCAAAAATATTCATTAGGTTAGAAATTTCACCCCAAAATCATCTAATATCCACTGCTTAACATATTTATCAATCATTTGTGTTGCTTCTTGGCTAACTGCAATTCCTTGTAAACTGGGTCTAGTGCTGTATACACTTTTTAAATTGACCAAAATTGAAGACCAGCGAGTTTTTACAGACAGTTGTAATGCACCTGCATTTGGCTCTACATTTTTGTTTTCTGTTTGTTTTGTTCGTAAAAGTTCATACAAAACTTGTTTTTTCTTGATCTCTCTTGCAATATTTGCAACTTTATCGATTAGAGTCGATAGAGTAGTGATATTAAGCAAATCATCACATCACAAAGTGTAGTGACTATACAATTTATAACTCCTTGGTTTCGTATATTGCTTCAGCCATCGCGTCGCTCTGTAGACATAGAATCCGATTTTAATTGATTGTAGTTTCAACTTTCTCCTTTACTTTATTGAACCCTGCATCCAACTTTGTATTTGACAGTTTATATCTAGTTGGTAGTACAAAACTTGGACGAATCATCTTGAAGAGCTTAACCCATTAGGCGTTCTCATGGATGGACAACGGACAGTAACTGGCGTATATTGCACAAGCTAGTTGGTTTTCTATTTTCTGCTGTAAAAAAAATACAGGTTAAGTGTTTGTTTTTCTCACATATTTTTTTAAGTTAGTGAAATTCTAATTGTGCTTTTCATTTCATAAATTTTTAAAAAACTTTTAGATGTGTATTGATACTTTTTTATATATACAGGGTGTAATTTAATTGATGGCTGAGAATGCAGGATATGATTTCTTAGCTTATTTAAGAAAGAAAAGTTCATATGAACATAAACCTCTCAACTTTTGAGCTCCAGGGTGTTAAAATTTTAAGAAAAAATTCGTTTTTTTATCATAACTTTCATACTGTTCTTAGCATTTTCATAAAATTTTGCACTAATAGGCATTTTTTGATGTAGAAGATTTTTTGGTAATTTTACTAGTGGCGTCCGTACGGAATGTAGACTGGAGATTTTTTTAAAAAAGTTTGGTACGCCACTGCTTTTTCCGGAATTAAAAATTATTTTTGAAATCCTCAATATTTTGCGACAAATTTCTTAACTTTTTTTTTCCGACGCACTGTTTTCGCGTAAAAAAAATAAAAATTGTTTTCATGCAATTGTGGTATAACGAAATTATTTTAAACTAGTAAGCTGGTGCCCTATTTTGTTTTTAAAATAATGACATTCGATCAATTAACTTGCGGTCTTATTTTGACAAGTATTCATAAAAGTTGCAGTTTTACATTGTGAAAATTTCTTTAATCAATAATAAAAAGAAAATAAGTAAACTATGTTAAGATTTACAAATTCCGAGTTAGCAGATATGCATTCCACCTACGGACTTGCTGACGGGAATGCGTTTATTGTTAGGCGGATATATCAAGAGCGGTATTCAAATCGTATCATTCCCGATGCCAAAATATTTTCAAGAATACACAGAGGAATAGATGACACTGGGAGTCTTAGCATTGACAATAGTTCCAAAGGTGCACATTCATACGGTGAGAACACCAGAATTAGAGGAAGCTGTTTTGAACACTATTGAGGAACATCCAGAAACAAATACTAGGAAAATTGCGGTAATGCTAAATGTTTCCCATTTTCTCCATTTTTAGAAAAACTTGCTGAAAATCCTTTATTTGATAACAAAATACTCTGTACTGATGAAGCTAATTTTGCCCACAGTTCGAAATTTCGATAATAATTATGTATGGGCGGAAGAAAACCCACACGAAATTACTGAGGCCCATCATCAGGAGCAGTTTTCCGTGAATGTGTGAGCTGGAATAGTTGGAGATTTCCTCATAGGACCGTCCTTTCTTCCAGGACGACTGGATGGACTATCCTACCGCCACTTTCTTGAAAACGATTTGCCAATTTTGCTCGAGGATGTACCTCTTTTATTAAGATAAGAAATGTGGTACATGCATGATGGTGCTCCTGCACATTTTTACCATTCATGGTAGGGAATTTCTAAATGAGGCGTTTACCAATCGCTGGATAGGACGTGGAGGAACTCAATTTTTTGTGGCCTCCCAGGTCCCCTGATTTAAATAGTTTAGACTATTTTTCTTATGGGGACACCTCAAGACTTTATACTACACCGGTTCAAACTATAGAAGAACTAAGGCAAAACATTTTACTTTCTTGCTAAACCATAAGAAATACTCCTGGAATTTTTGAAAGGGTTAGCCAATCTATGAAAAATAGAATTGAAGCATGTATTCTAGAAGGAGGACATTATCAACAATTGTTGTGATAATTAAATTAAATATTAGTTTATTTTATGCATAAAAGTTGTCAAAACTTGTAAGGTTTTTTTTTAGTTTTCATGCATTGCAAAATCGCTAAAATCTCATGTGGCAGTTTGTAGGTAGGATGTGTTTTTGTCTAATTTTTATTAAATTAAAGTCAGTCGATTAAAATAGACACTACTACAATTCAAGTTTAATACAAAAAATGTATTAGTAAGTATTATTATGAGTATTGAGTCGAAAACGAATTTTTCATTACCATTAGATTTTAAGGTTTTTGCCATGCATGAAAATTGTTTCTTATTCTTTTACGTCAAAACAGTTCGGAGGACGAAAAAATGTCAAAAATTTAAATTTGTTGCAAAATAACTGAGGATTTCAAAAATAATTTTCATTTTCGGAAAAAGCAGTGCCGTACCATATTTTTTTAGAAAAATCTTCAGTCTACATGCCTAAGCTAAGTCTTTCTCTGAGCCCACTGGTAGAAATATTAAAAAAAAGATTCTACATCAGAAAATGCCTATTGGTGCTTAGTAGGTTCGTGACAAATTCTATGAAAATACTAAGAACAGTATTAAAGTTATGATAGAAAACGATTTTTTTTAATTTTAACACCCTGTAGCTCAAAAGTTGAGAGGTTTAGGACGTATGTTCATATGAACCTTTCTTTCTTAAATAAGCTAAGAAATCATATCGTGCATTTTAAGCCATCAACTAAATTACACCCTGTACGTTATATTTTTTGGACTCCTATATATTTCTTAGCAATAATCTACGACACTTGCTTGGTTTTATTGAAAATTCGGCCAGCAAATTCAAAAAAACTTCTAGAAGTCGCAGGTTTCATTAAAGAAGTAGCAGGTTTAATGGTTTCATTTACAACATTGGAAGTAGATGGGGGTGGCATCGAGATCAATGTCAATACTGATTGATGGTTGTGGTGGTAGTATTTCTGGCACTGGTTGTTCTGATTCAGAGGCAATAACAGTGGAATTATCAGTATCATTCAAAATGCTTTCATTTACCAACACACATTCGCTGTCGCTTGGTGAGGCATTTCCTTCTTCGTTACGTTGCATATTTTTTGTATTTGCTTAGGTTAGTCTTTACAAGCTTTACTTAAATGTGCGTTCATTCTGGACGCATTTTTAAAAAACGTTTTACTGTAATACGTGCACTAATAAATATGGTTTCCTTTAGAAATGCAGTACTTCCAAACAATGTCTTTTGTTTTCCCCATTTTAAAACTCAAATCTTATAAAATATATTTTACACAACGCATATTGTATTATAAATATTCTCTAGCAACACTCACGTTCTTGCTTTAACAAATAATACGATATTTATGTCAACCGGGAATTAATTCCCCTATGGCTCAGGACTTTCCAGGCGCTAGCCGTAGAAATCCGATGTTGCCAATTAATTGGTAAATAGTCCAGTTCCCAAATATTTCCGAAACACGTCCGAAAATTTCTAATATTCCCATTTGTTGTGTACACTTGGATATTTCCCAAATATTACTAAAGCTTCTAGAGTAACAGAAACGTCTCAAACTTGTATTGACCACTATTTTACAAAAATAAACAATAATAATAACTTAAGCTCTAATGTAAAATCGTTTATACTTGAATCTTCAGTAACGGATCATTACTCTATATTCTTAAATATAACTTTCCAAAAACAAAATAAAGCAAATGTGATCCTAGAATGTAGAATCTATAAGCCGTGAACACTTAAAACAAAAAAACCATGGGTTAACGATGAGGTAATTAGGGCAATAAAGACAAAAGACAAATTAAAGAAACGTTTGTTAAAAAATCAGATAAGAGACAAATTACCCTATTCTAAAAGATTATTTTCAATCTGCTAGAAATAAAAATAATTATTATAAACAAAAAATAACACATTCTAAGCATAATGCGAAAAAACTCTGGCAAATTATAAATGAATATACTAATTCCAAAATATCGGAAAAAGACATAAATCAAATTAGAAATTCTAATGGATCTATTAGTACAAGTCTCCCAGAAATATGTAGACTATTTAATTCTTATTTTATTAATGTGGGGGCAAATACAGTTAAAGTAACCAACAACAAAAATATTGCAGACAAAAATGTTTATTTAAACATAAGAGAATCTCTATTCTTTTCTCCAGCAACAGAAAACGAGATTAAGTTAAATATTGCTAGTTTAAAAAATAATTGTTCTGGTCCAGATAATATCAAAACTGAAGTGATAAAAATTACTGAACCATATATCTTGATGCCGTTAGTCCATATTTTAAATCTAATACTTAAAACTGGTGTTTTTCCAAATTTATTAAAAAAAATCTGCAGTAAGCCCACTTGAAATGAAAAATTATAGACCCATTTCTCTAGTTAGTAATTTTTCAAACATTTTCGAAAAATCTATAAAAAGTAGAATTTTGGGTCATTTAGGTAGGTTTAAATTATTCTCTAAAAATCATCTATTTATGCAGTAACTAGTGAGATTCATAGTATTTTAAATCAGGGGGCAGACCTTTATTGGTTTTTTTAGACCTTGCAAAGGCCTTCGAAACCGTTTCTCATGAATTATTAATTTTTCAAAGCTAAGTCACTCTGGCATCCGGCGTATTGAAGAGGCTCTCGTTAAGAACTATTTAAATGATCGCCTCCAAAAAACACTATTGAATAATTGTCAATGTGATTACGAAAAAGCTTTAAATTATGGAATACCTCAGGGAACAGTACTAGGACCTACATTATTCCACTTCTACGTCAACAGTATTTTTGATCTTATTATTCCAGGTAAAATAATAACGTTTGCAGACGATTGTCACCCTTGATTTTCTTAAAACCAAGGTGCAAGATTGCTACGCTCTTATTTAATAATTATTATTACTGTTTAATTTAAAATTATTTCCATCACAAAATGGTATCAAGATTACAGCTCATGGTCAACAGAGCGTGCAATGTAGATGCCCTAGCTCAATTAACCCGGAGAGTAGGGCGTGGGAAAACGTAAGATGTCTTAAAGAAAGAAAAAAAGAAGGAAAAAAAAAAGAAATGAGCGCCACCAATTTATAACGACTTAAATTGGAAAGCCCCTTGTTCTTCGCGGCACTTGCTTCCTCTTGATACTTTAAAAGAAAAAGAGTGAGCTAAATAAAACACACACATGAAGTTAAGAAAAAAAAAATCTATTTATCTGTTACTGTATAAAAGAAAAAAAAATATATAAACAATAAGTATGTTATCAGTTACGGTATAAAGAAAAAAGTAAACAATAAGTGTCACCAAATCCAGCAGCACCTAGCGCTCCTAACTTCAAACTAGGCCCGTGACATGGGATTAGTCCCGAGTCTTGAAGTTAAGTTTGTGGCTTGAAATTTTCTGTGACTTGCAGTTGCAAATAGCCCCTGACTGAAATTAGGACTGTGACTTTCAGTTGGCCCCTGACTTGAAATTAGGACCGTGACTAACAGTTGGCCCCTGACTTGAACCCTATCCAATAGAGTTCTAGTCAAAAAGGTGGTTTCACGTGCCAAGTACAAGGGCATGGAAAATGGCGGTTTGGTCCAATCTTCAGGTCAAATCCTCTCTTAGAGAGATTTTCTAGCACGAAAAATAACACTCACAGTGCAAACTATAATGTGCCCGAAAAACTATTGCGGTGTTGAGGAAAAATCCCGCTAACGGATTTCCAAGATTTCCCTGGATTATTTCCTCAGACCCGCGCTGAAGACCTGTGGTTTATCTGCAGGTGACCAGAAAAGTGAAAAATGTGTTCCCCAGCTTCCTTTCCATCTAGAACTTTGGTTAACTAAGGTGGCGGAATACCATTGGCTAGAGTATGTCAGGTGCTAACAACCTTGCCAAAAGAGCACATAGACGGAATAAAACAAGGATATGATTAACATGTTAGACAAGAAAAACGACTCTCCATTGGTTGAGAAAGATACAGGAAAAAATGCAGCATATCTAGCCAAAGAAAACGAAAATCCCAAGACTTGTATAAAGGACTCGAAAACAGGTTTTCAAAATTAATAAAATTTAATTTATATCTACTCTGTAAAATATATGGGAAATAAATAGTTTGTCTAAAGTGCTATTTGAAGTTTTTCTTAAACAGTATATATTTATTAAATTCGGCAAAATTAAATAAATCCAACAATTATATTTGAACTGATTTTTTTTTGCGACATCTATGAACGAACGCTAAACTTATACCATTTACTGAAAATTATTTCTTTATAACGTGAGTTCAGATATAGGTACAAAACTAACTACTTATCGAGAGGTGACACTGTGTGTACCGAAATTTGCTGCAAAAGGTGTTGAATTTATATTTCGCTTAAATATGAACAATGTAACCGCTTCTAATAAGAAAACTACTAAAATCTAAGGTATCAAACCAACAAGGCGTACATATTAATCACTAAACTTAATACTAAAGTAGTAGATTATAATATTAAATTAATCATACAATGAAATGCACTTAAAACAAAATTAAACTGTTACACGATACTGTACTTTTATTTTCTGGCATTACCTGAAATGACGTAAAACGTAAAGCTGAAGCTGGACTATTAACATTAAATGTGGATAAAACTAAGTTTATGACTTTTTCTTTGAATAATACAAATTACCCTAACGATTTCGATTTCCTTAGGCTTCATACGTGTACCAATGTACACAACTGTCTAAACTGTCTAAGGTTGATATCTAGAGTAAAAGAAATTAAATACTTGGCGTAAAACTAGATATATATTTAAAGTGGGATTCCCATATTGATATGTTAATTTCTAAATTAAGAACGGTAATTTTTAAAATCTACCAACTTAAGGAATTTCTAAATGCACACACATTAAGGTCTGTCTTGTTTGTACTGGTGGAAAGCATAATTAGTTATGCAATACCAATTTGGGGAGGCACTTTTGAAACAAATATCAATCCCTTAAGGATAATTCAAAAGAATATAATAAAAATTTTATACAAAAAACCTAAACTTTATCCCACTGAAAATTTGTTTAAAAATACAAATTTATTTGATGTCGATTCAATTTATATCCGTAATGTTTTGCATTTTATACATAAAAATGCAAACTTTAAACTTAAAATAAATCATAATTATTCTACACTTATAAATAGCCTAACAATATATTCTGCCAAAAACCCAATAACACAACATTTTTAAAGCCAATTGATTACTTGGGTATCAAGCTGTACAACTTGCTCCCGTTAGACATAAGATATATTATGAATAGCAATATTTATAAGAAAAAAGCAAATGCATTTATTTCAGCTAATATTAAAAACCTAGAGTGCTACGCAGAGAGTTGTTTAAATTATTTTAAATAAATAATAAAAGGTAATATACCTTAAGGGTATAAGTAAGTATTCTTTCCTTAGGCTTTACATTTTTTGTGCTAAAAAACTTAATCTTAATATTTTACTCACTTTTTCTTTTGCTTCTCACGTATCCACAAATCGAATTGTATATTTTATGGCAGTTAAATATTGGGTTCATGCTCCACATTTTTTGTGCTTAAGGAAGTGTAAATAGAAACATGGAATTTGAATATTGAAACCTGCTATTTTTAACGAATATAGCACATATAAGCCTTCCTAGGCTCAGGTGCATACTTATAATAAGAAAAAATGCTATTGTATCTACCTTTTATGAATAAAAAAAAATATATATATATATATATATATATATATATATATATATATATATATATATATGTATTATATTATAAAAGCGCCATCTATGCATATTTATAGAAAAGCAGTAATTTACAACACTATTCCATACTAATACAGGATATCTTACAATACAGAAATCGAAAAAGTCAATTTTTGCAGTTACGGCTTTTTATTTTAGCAAGGCAGCTAACATAAAATGTTGCAGAAATGAAACATTCGTACGATTCGGGTTCAAAACTTTTTTGAAATCTTTTAGCGCGAAAACACGTCTCTAAAACTTCTTCAATGGTCCTAAATCTCCCGTTATTTCTCTTGTGCTAAAATAAACCTTCTTCGATCGGCTTAACTAACTCGCCATCCCCACAGACTACTGGTCTATAAATCAATGAGAACAGTCTGCAATATTTTTAGAAGTGTTAACTAATGTAATATGAATCAGCCGAGACCGCCGAGCGGAGCACTTGAACTTAAAAATACAATGTTCAGTGGCATTAACCCGCATATGTTAGAAGCTAGTGATTGAAGGTGATAAAAATTTTATTTACGAAATGTGCACGACTTTTTTTTTGAAGTACGTTTAATTTGTTTCGAATAAATAACCACACGTAGTGATGAAAAGTAATAAACAACAGCGATGAGTTTATGTTTTTAGTTTGAAGAAAAAAAAATCGGCAAATTCGCGTTTATACGAAACTTAACCTTGTACAAAATTATTATTAGTATTATTAGACAGGTTCCTCATGATACTGTTTTTAAACGATTTTCTCCCATCTGCCATCACACTGATATGCAAATTTGAAAATATTACGAAAAGAGGAGATGTTATCCCGTCTGCCATATATTGTAAAAGTAAATTCAAACAAAAAAAATTAGAGGAAAGCTAAAATTGCTGAAACCCCAATTTAATATAAATAAATAAAAAATAAAATCATGTTACTAATTTTAAAATGATATCAACTAATATTAAAATTAAGAAAATACGTTTATTTTTGTATAAAATGCAGCATTACAAATTATTTATTGTAAATATTAATTATACAACTTTTGCAGTTAATAACAAACTTAGAAAAAGACTCCAAGTCTCGGTATCATTAAATTAAAATTTTACAATTTACAACAAATGTGACACGTGTTTCGCCCTTTCGAGCATCATCAGATCTACAAACAATAGAGAGAACCTTATTAAATAATCATACTCACAAATCCTAAAACAATAACTTACAAATAGAGTAAAACACAATAAAGCACAACAAAACAAACAACTACTTATACATATTTGATTGACATTAAAATGAGGTTAAGTCTCACGTGAATAAACAAAATGAAATATTAAAAAAAAGTATTAAAAAAGATTCATGTCTCTAGGCGGGATAGAACCAGGACCGTCTGAGTGGGACGCCGAAGTAATTACCCACGGACCACTAGACTAGTCGAAGAAAACAACTAAAAACTCTCACTCTATGAATTAATGAATGAAATGAAGGTTGCGTACAATTATTACTACATTAAATTGTTAAATATTAGGGTTGGTTCAAAATTAAAAACATCGTTAACGCAAGTGAAAATAGACTTTTTATAGCTTTGGTTATTTCCATTTTTTCTAGAAGGTCAAGCTTTTCAACCCCCAGATCTAGACAATTTATCGGTTGTATCCTTTGTCCTTACTAAATGTCTCTTGAGAGTATTCACTGTTTTGAATGAAATATTGATATTTTTAACATTTTTAAAAAATTTAGCCAATTGGCCATGTAGTTTCATCCCTAAGTTTTGAATGTATGACAGCATAGGACATTTTGTACTTTTTTATAAATTTATAACATAATTTGGTGATGGACTCCAAAGGAAAACCGTTATTCATAGCAATCTGCATTATAATATCACGCTCCTTATTTAATGCTTCCCTTGACAATGGTAAATTACACAACCGATAGAAAAAGGAGTTGATGTTTTCCGGTAAACCTCAAACTCTATCCTACAGCGTTTCCTCGATAGTAAAAGGTCAAGAAACGGTAGTTTTCCTTCATCTTCCATTTACAATGTAAACTCAATTTTGGGATGCAACGAGTTAACGAGTTGTAAAAACTCTTCCAACTGTTGTCTGTTGCCATTCCACACAATGCAAATATCATCCACGTATCTTCTATATGCTGTTACGAAGGAGGCAAAACAACTATTTATTATCCTGTTTTCCAAATTGTTGATGCAAACCTCACTCAGAAATGGCGACAAACAGGAACCCATAGCCAGCCCAGACCTTTGTCTATATAACTGTCCATTAAATTTGAAAAAATGTTGGTCTAAAACTAAGGTAAGAAGAGAAGTGAGGCCATCAACGAGTAACTGTGGCAAAGAAGATCTCGCCAATAAATTCCTTACCAACTGAATACAGTCTGCGGGAGGCACACTAGGAAACACATTCTTGACATCCAATGAAACTAATAATGTATTGTGCGGAATATCAACGTTTTTCAGTTCATTGGCAAAGTCGATGGAATTCCTGGTAGAATACGTGCTATGAAAACCCGTTACGTCCCTAAGAACTCTATTTAGCCAAGCTGAAAGCTTATAGCATGGGGAATCAATAAATGAAACCACTGGCCTCATGAACCTGCCATCTTTATGAATCTTTAGCAAGCCATAAAGTAAGGGTGTTTTCGAGTTCATAGGATATAATTTATCTTTTGTTATGTTAAAATATTCTAAGGTTGTTAGAAATGTGTCGACTACTTTTTAACCTCGTAAAAAATGAGTTTGTTGGGTCTCTGTTTATTCTTTCAAAATTACCAGAGTTCAAGAAACCAATAACCTTGTCAACATAATCAGTTTTCTCCATAACTACCAAACAAGAGCCTTTATCGGCCTTGGTGCAAATCAGATCGTTAAATTTGATCTTATGTGCCAGAGATTTTAGGTGAGCCCTGTTGTAGTTACAGCCTGTGTCACTTGGAAAATTAGAGTTCAGAAAATGTATTATTTTAGCCCCCAACATATTTTTGTTGGAAATATTCGGCTTCTATAGCCAGAGTTTCTTTAATATCAGTATTGATGTTGTGGGAAAAATTATACTTAAGGTTAGAATTAAGTATATGTTCCTCTTGAGGAATAAAAGTAACACCAGACAAATTAATAAAACGCTTGTGAAAACCAAAATTTGTGCTTCCCAAACCTAATCCTCGTAAAAGTATTCTCACCGAAAGACTCAACCTCATCTCTAAAGTCAAGATCTAAAACTACAAATTCAGTGTGGAATAACAGAAATGTTAAAGTTAAATAGAGATATTTGAGCTTAGAGTTTACTGAGTTCAAAGTTTTATAAAGTTGTTTAATCTCTTCCTTGATCCAAACGGTTTGAGCTTTCTTCAATGCGACTGATGCGGCTTTAGTATGAATCTTGCACTTGATTGTCACGAATTTAGGTGTCAATTGAAATAGTAAGCTTCGTTGAAGGAACCAAATTTTTAGCAGCAAGTTTTTTCTTGCAATTAGGTTCTTTCTGTATAACTAGACAAGTTTAGCCTGACTGGCATTATAATAATATAATCGAAGAAATTGTCCATATTTCTTAAAGAGACTTAGTTTTAATAACAAACATAGAAAAAGACTCCAAGTCTCGGTCTCATTAAATTATAATTTTACAATTTACAACAATCGTGACACGTGTTTATTTATAACATTTTTAAACAAGTACAAAATGTCCTGTGGTGTCATACATTCAAAACTTAGCGATGAGATAAATTATTTCTCAAGTGCATTACTTTTTTCGGAAGTATTTCTCTCCAATTGGCTAAATTTTTTAAAAATATTAAAAATATCAATATTTCATTCAAAACAGTAAATACTCCCAAGAGATATTTAGTAAGGACAAAGGACACAACCGATAAATTGTCCAGATCTGGGGTTTATGCACTAAATTGTAACGAATGTTCCATGACCTATGTGGGACAAACAGGTCGAAAAATTTCCACAAGGGTGAGAGAACATTTAAGCCTTGTCAACAAATTCAGAAATACGGATGTAACTGAGACTGTTTCAGCTTTTGCCTATCATTTGTTGGTGTCAGGTCATGAATTTTCCATTTCTGACGTTGATGTTTCACATGAATGTCCGAAGGGGAAAAAGCTTGACCTTCTAGAAATAACCAAAGCTATAAAAAGTCCTATTCTCACTTGCGTTAACGATGTTTTTAATTTCGAACCAACCCTAATATTTAACAATTTAATGTAATAATAATTGTAGGCAACCTTCATTTTATTCACTAATTCATAGAGTGAGAGTTTTTGGTTACTTTCTTTGACATTATAACATGTCGAATTTTTCCAAGGCTGAGATCAATTTTTTCCCGTGTGCCATTAATTCCTCTAGAATTGGCCAAAACTGTAAGTCTGGTAAAAATCAGCGAAAGCCAGAGGCGTGCGGTCCATGGAAGCAAGGGAAGCAGTGCTTCCCCAAAAATATTACAACACATCTTCTAAAATGTGATTTTTGAAATAGAAAATCATTAATTTAGTTTATATTAAAAATGCTAAAATATTATCTTAATTATCAAGCCCATAATAAATGCGGCCTTGACTCCGACCCAACCACAATAGAATATCGAATAGAACCTATGCGGGCCGCTAGCTTCTCTGCAGCCAAGTCCTGTATGCTTGATTTCCTGTGAATCGAGCCAGAGGTTATTGAACTTTCCACCGGCTATTTGCAATTTTTGCATTTCAGTCGCGTGCTTTAAGTGGGGGTGGAAGCTATCGTTGGAATAGATTCTTTGTTTCATCAACTATCCATGTGTTGTGTGATACGTACGTCGCGTTTATCCGGAAAAACAACACGAACAATTTAAATGGCTAACAGGGTGTAAAAATATAAGTAAATTATTTTGTTGGCCATGTTTACTTTTTGAAAATGGAAAAGGTCTCTGGAATATAACTGATTTTTCCGATTTAAACAATTTCGATAAAGCTGTAAAAGGACATATGTCCAAAGCGCATTTGCAGGCCGTCATAAAGAAAAGTCTTCGGCAAAACCAGAATTGAACACGCCCTTAATAAACAGTTGGAAATTAGTCACCGCCAACACAATGAACTAGTCGATAAAAATAGGCAAATATTAAGAAGACTTATCGATGTTGTTTGTTTTCTCGGACAGCACGAATTGGGATTTAGAGGTCATGATGAAACAAGAGTTTGTTCAAATAGAGGAAATTTTCAAGATTTACTTAGTTTAATGGCTAAATATGATGATTGCTTAAAAAATCATTTAGAGCAGTCTAGCGTTTTTCGCGAAACGTCGAATCGAATCCAGAATGATTTAATTTCCGCTGTTGTAACTATTATTCTAAAAAGAATTAAGCAGGAGATTGGCGAGGCGCGGTTCATTGCTATTGTTCTGGACGAAACAACTGATATCACTAAAGTAATACGCTACGTTAAAACAGACGGAAGTATTCAAGAGCGATTTTTAGGTTTTAAGAATGTGTCCGAAAATCGTACAGCAGATGCATTATATACCGTACTTTAAAACGTTACTAAAGAAACTAATGGAGAGAAAAAATTAGTTGCTCAAAGCTATGATGGAGCTGCAGTGATGGCAGGACAATTAGGGGGTCTGCAAGCTAAAGTTTGAGAAACTTTCCCAAGTGCTGTGTTTGTCCATTGTTTTGCTCATAAATTCAATTTAGTTTTATCCCAGTCCATCAATCACATTAAAGAGTGTAAAGTATTTTTCGTTACTTTAAGTGGCATGGCTGCTTTTTTTCCAAGTCAACAAAACGTACACAAGCTTTGGACTTTATTGTCCACAAATGATTGCCCAAAGTAGCTCCTACTAGGTGGAACTATAATGGAAGACTTGTGTTAACAGTATCTGAAAATCGTGAATCACCGATTGAACCATATGAGAATATAATAGAAAATGTGGGACTCAGAAGTAATAAATAGTTCGAGGGGGTTTTTGGACTGTTTGAAAATAGATTTAAATTTAATTATTTGTTGGACATATTTTCAGAAATATTTCCATTCTCGGACAATGTTTTTAATATATTACAAACTAAAACAAATGATATTGCTTTTTGCCTAAAAAAAGTGGATGATTTTAAGTCCATGTTAAGCCAAAAAAGAGATGACTATGACATATTTTGGGAGAAAACGATGACGTTAAATGTAGAGCCACAAGCCAAGCGTCTTCGAGCAGACAAGGTGGGAAATGTTCAAACATCATACAGACGCCTCTTTTATGAAATAATCGATCAAATTCAGCAACAAATAAACTATAGATTTAACGGTTTAAATGATTTTACATTCCTCGAGCTCTGCAATTTTGATGCATTTAAAGAAAAAACTTTTACAGAAGATGCGTTTAAATCTCTTCTTCTTCATTATGGACAGTTCTTCGACCGAGTGTTACTGCGATCTAAACTAAAAGTGATTTACGAAACTGATGACATTAGCGCAAAAAATACCGTTAAGGAACTAATGCAATTTTTAAAAGACAAGGAGCTGGAAGATGCTTACACCGAAGTGTCGAAATTGTGTGAATTAGTATTGACAATACCTGCCACAAGTTCATCAGTAGAATGCAATTTTTCAACACTTAAACATATAAAAAATTTCGTGAGAAATTCAACGAGGCAGGAGACTTTCGCATACATCGCTGTTGTCCATTAAAAATAAAGTTTTCCAAAATATGTCGGAGCATCGACGTTTTTATGTTGACGTCAAATAGGGAAGTTTCTAAAAATTGCTTCCTTTCTTAAAATTTCACCGCACGCCCCTGGTGAAACCTCTCTTTTATATCCTTATTTTGCTAAATAATATAAATGTTCAATATTTTCAGGTACAGTTACTGTGTCCAAAAACATCACACAAACATAAACAATAATATACATAGTTGGATTCGGGAAAAACCAAAATTTTAGAATATTTAACAACCATTTATCACTCTAAGACGGTTCAATATTTTGTACTGTTAATTTTTTAAAAACGACCAATTACTTCTTTCCATCGGGGCTGGATCTAAACCCTCGGGGTTTCCAAATGAGATTGACCTTTACAAATTTTGGATTTTACCGATATCATTAATGATTTTTCATCGAAAAAAGCTCGCCAAGTACGTTTCGTTTATTTGAAATGAAAATTCTACGAACAGGATATTTTATTTTATGTTCCATAAAGTATCCTCGGGTCATGCAGGTCTAATAATATTTTAAGATTAAACTTTTTTTTCTTTCTTGTTCGACACAAGCCGGTAATGAGCCGGTCTTGCAAGACGTTAAATTTCGTAAGTTACGACGACAAGAATTGGGTACTTTAATAAACGTTAATAAAGTAAAAGCACCTAATGCCAGGCAAATTAAATTCTAAATTTGCATAAACAAGAAACTTGCGCCAGTGGCGTACGCGTATATTGTTATTCTAAATAATAATTCTAAATATACACTTGAAGGTTTCGCCAATATGAAAGGTCAATCCGCTTGTTGTTCCATATTTTAAGATACCTATTATACAGGGTATACTTATATAATTATCCAAAGGTATGAGAGATGTCGCTTTGTCTGTCTGTCTCTTCGCGGCATAACTAAAAAACTCCTTATCCGATAAACTTTAAATTCCTGTAAAAAATTAAGAGCCATATGAGGATGTCCTGGTAACATTTTGGTGAAATTCCAAGATGGCGAAACAAAATGGCGGCCTAGTGAAATGTTAAAAACATATTAAAACACTACCTATCCTTTTAAAAATTCAGCCTGAAAAAGTTGCTTAATGGTTTGATTTCAAATTGTGTACCATAACTAATTGTGGTATAGAGGCAAACTAGTAAAATTGTGGTACTATAGTCGAATGCGGTCTTATCGTGCGGATCCAAAGGTCACCAACATTATGAATCAAATCAGAAAACACAGTGAATACCAAAATGTTGTGTGATTCTTTTATCGAGCTATTAAATCTCGATGGGTTATCTACAAATATACAGGGAGAAAGAAAACAGTTTTTTTTATATTATTATATATAAGTTATTATATTATATAATATTATTAAGATACCCACTTAATATTATTTTATATATTAATGAATATGTATTTGGTTAAACAATAATACACAAAATGGCAAGCGCCTTAATAAAGTCGGAAGGCGGTTCGAATCAGTGGAACAATCAGGATATGTTCTGTTTATACAGCCACTAAATGAAAGTGAGATTTTTTTATCAATCACCAAAAATTATGAGCCCCGCTTGACCTAAAAATGTAACCACTTATACAGTGTCATTTATTTAAATGCGGGCCACCCCTGTGCAAAGAAAACTTGTTTTTTTGTATTGTGATAACAAAAAAATTTTATTTTGCAACGTGAGATTTTTACAGATCTTTACGTTTAAGGGTCCCTAGATGCCGGAAAACATGTATTCTCAATTCCGTCTGTCTGTAAGTATGTCTGTCCGTCAGTCTGTCTGTTCGCGGCATAGCTAAAAAACTACTTATCCGATTTCTTTAAATTCAGTCTAAAATTAAGGGCCATGCATGCGAAAAATACAGGCTGTATCTATATATATATATATATATATATATATATATATATATATATAGCCTATATTTTTCGTTAGCCGAGTTTCTGGTAAAGCAATTTTACCGATTTTTATATATGAAATTTTGTTTTATAATTAATAAAAAAAATTAATTAATGTCCATTTTCCCGTAATATTTCATCTACGGCATATATTGTTGGTTTTTAATAGATTTTGCCATTAAAAGAAGTTCTAGTTTCAGCATATTGGGTAAAGGATTTTGTTTTTGTTTTATTAGCCAGTCATAAATATCACTTTTCTTCCAGTATGAAGTAGGTTGTTTATTTAAAATTCTTGAATGATAAGATGCATTGTCCAGAATGATTAAAGATGGAGCATCTAAATTTGGAATCAGTTGTTCTTTTAACCACTTTTCAAACAGTTCACAGTTCATATTATCATGGTAGTCCATACTTTTGGATGTTGAAGAAAACTATAAACTTGCACCTGGGAGAAATCCTGTTGAAGAACCTGCATGCAAAACGATGAACCGTTTTCCCGTCACATATCCCTTTTTTCTCTTGACACTTTTTACAGACTCGTCCTGCCAAGATTTCGAACCACTTCTATTAGAAAATATCCAAGTCTGGTCTAAACTCTCGTCAACATTTTTATTAATTTTGACAACGATTTTAGTCCAATTTCCAATATGCCTCGATTTTCTAAAGCTTATTTTAAAACTTGAAGGGTTATATTAGTTTTTGATGTGTATAAATCGTAAATTGCGTTACGAACATACATTTTTACACTGTCCCTTAAGTCTTCTGTCTTTGGCTTTTTTCGTGTACATTTCTCAATCTTCTTCGGTAGTAAATTATGCTTTTTTTCGTGCACAATTTTCTGCATAGTCCTTATACCGATTCCCAGAGCTTTTGCTACTATTATATATTAGCCGGTGAAATTTCATTTTCGTATTAGTTTATTAGATTTAATACCATTTTTTTTGCTTGTGGATGCAAAAAACCCGAAAATTGTTTTCTATTACTCATTTTGTCACTGACTTGTCAATCTGACGTTGAAGTGATATCGCTCAAAGATTTTTGAAACTGCTGGTATTTATATGTTTATCCTCTTTTTTCATATGAAAATATTATAGGTCTATCTAATTCATCTTCCGGATTTTATGCGGAGGATATGATTATACGTAATAAAAGAGAAAGAAACTTAAAAAGTTTGTCTTTGATAAATCGTATGACCCGCACGATAACACTGCTTTTGACATTAATTCAATATTGCCAAACAAAATAACGGCCAGATAATTCAGTTCGTATAATCGTGAAAACATCATCCTCTCAGGTTTTACACATCTTCACGTTTTAGCGTTCTTAGATGCCAGAAAATATTAGATCAAAATACAATACAGTTTATATTATCTGCTGATGATGCTAACTTGGTTAGCGAAATGCGCGTCCAGAACGTAACAAGTTGTGGTGTAGTGTGGTTAGAACTCTTGTGTTTTGGGCCAAAAAATATGTTTTATCAATTCCGTGGGTCCATCTGTCGATCTGCCTGTCTGTCTGTCCGTTCGCGACATCGTCTAAAGACTATTTACCTGATTGACTTCAAATTTTGATAAAAAATTAAGGATCATATGGGGATGACCTGATAATATTTTCGTAAAAATCCAAAATGGAGGAACAATGTTAAAAAAAAATTGTTGAAGTAGAGCATTATTTGGAGTTAAAATCCAGAAAACAAACAAAAGTCTTTTAAATTGTCGACGTTTCGCAACTTTACTATTGCATCCTCAGGACAAATATATAGAGCCTATATTCTGCACGAAACCCATAATATTAGTCTCTTCCTATTCCGTTGGTCCGCAGATAATTCCCAGATTTTAAGTTTCTAAATTGTTTTCGTTACAATTTACAATCCTCTTGTTGTTATGTTAGAGTGGTGTATTGCTTGAGGTTAAGATCCAGTAAAAAGAAACAAAAGTCTTTTTAAATTGTCGGCGCTTCGCAACTTTATTGTTGCATCCTCAGGAGACATAGATTCTATATCCTGCGTGAAACCCATACTATCAGTCTTTACCTACTCCGTTGGTTCACAGATGTTTCCCAAATATTAAGTTTCTAAATGGTTTTCGTTAACGGTCTTATTATTGTTATGTTAGAGAGGTGTATTATTTGGGGTTATGGTCCAGTAAAATAAACAAAAGTCTTTTTTTAAATTGTTGACGTTTCACAACTGTATTGTTGCAATCTCAGGACACATACTGGGTGGTGCAACCAAGATGGGGTTGACGATTGTGGGCAAACGGAGAGGAATTTGAAAAAACATTTTTGCGATATGATTGATAGTCAAGAACGCTGTGTTTAAATTATACCCATTATACAGGGTGGTCTGAACCAAACTTGTGTTTTTTTAAATGGGACACCCGGTATATTATTATTTTAGTTGATTCTCCTATTCGTTACGATCATTTTGATATCAGGTTTGTTGGGTCTAAAACTTATACCAAGGGAATGGGACGAGGTTAAAGTGGAAAAAAGGGTTATACTCCGGCCATTTTTTGAAAACAATTGAAGCAGGTATAGAAAAATCAAATATTCTTTAAAATGTATTGTATCTAGGATTACAATAATCGCTTGTAAGTCGTTCAAAATTATTCACTGTTATACAGGGTGGTCAAGTTTTGCAAATTTACCTTGGAGTGAATTTTTTAAATGGAATACCCCATATATTTTACTGTCATATTAAAGATAACATCGCCAGCTTTCAGAAAATACCCTATTTGATATCTTTCTAACCAACAGTTTTTTAGTAAATTAACCGTGAAACCAAAATTTACTCATTTTAACACGAATTACTCTGAATTCACGTTGTTAAAATTGACAATTTAATATTAGGAGGCCATGATATCATCATAAATTGAACAAAACAGCAAAGTGTCAGAATATTGTCATCAGTAAATAAATAAATATTGTACTTTGATGATGCGATGCCGAAATAAAAACAAGATAGAAGCTTTTGCAAGTTTATCATAGAGATTTCAAGAAACAGGAAATGTTGCTTTCAAAAAAACGTAAAGTAATTAATAAACCAGTTACCAATGAAGATAATGCTTTGACAGTATTAATAACAGAGCTTTTTTTACAAAAAAAAATAAATTTAATATAAATCAACAAAAACAATGTAATTAAAACTTATAAAAGGTGTTCAACTAAACCACCGTTTTGCTGAAGGAACATTTCGAGTCTATCCATAAATGAAAGTTTCACTTTTCTCAAAGTCAGGTCTGAAATGTTGCAAAAACTGCTTATTATTCTCAACTTCATATCTTCCACTGTGGTTGGAACCTCTTTATAAACTTCTTCCTTAACATGTCCCCATAAAAAGAAATCTAGTGGCGTTAAATCGGGTGACCTCGCAGGCCACTTAACTGGTCCACCTCGCCCAATCCAATGCTCTCCTTTCCAATTGTTGAGAAAATGTCTTACATGCCTATGGTAATGCGGGGGTACTCCATCATGTTGGAACCATAAGGAATTTCTTAACATTAAAGGTAAGTCTTCGAGCAATACGGGCAACTCATTTCTCAAAAAATTTAAATAGACTTCTCCCGTTAAATGCTCTTCAAAGAAATATGGTCCTATAACATGAGAGCCAATTATACCTCCCCAAACATTAATTGACCATTTATTTTGATGGTCCACCTGACGAATCCAATGTGGGTTTTCGGTTGAATAATAGTGCATATTATGTTTGTTAACCAAGCCGTTGCTTTTAAAAGTTGCTTCATCTGAAAACAGCATCCTATCTACAAAACCTGGATTATCCCAAATTGTATTTAAAAACCAAATTGAAAACTCTTGTCGTTGGACGTAATCGCGATCATACAGTTCTTGGTGTAATTCAATGTGGTAGGCATGATATTTATGTTGTTTCAGAATCCGTTTAATACTAGTGCGTTCAATATCAGTAGCTCTCTCAATTTCCCTGGTACTTGTGTGTGGATTTTCTTGCACTGTTAATAACACTGTCAAAGCATTATCTTCATTGGTAACTGGTTTATTAATTACTTTACGTTTCTTAAAAGCAACATTGCCTGTTTCTTGAAACCTCTATAATAAACTTGCAAAAGCTTCAGGTCGTGGTTTTTTTTCGGCATCGGGATATCGTACCGCATAAACCCTGCTTGCTAGTAAAGGGTTTTTTTGACACTTGCCCAACATAAAAGTCATGTTTATCAACTCTGGAGTACTCAAACTCATTATTACTTAACAATTTCTCGGCTTATCGTCAAAAAACAATGGTAATTGATGCCAATTCTCTGACACTTTGCGGTTTTGACAAGAATGTCAATCTTTCTTTTCATTTATTATTATATCATGGCCTCCTTATATTATAGGTAGTCAATTTAAGCAACGTAAATAATACCGTTTCTGTTAGAATGAGTAAATTTGGTTGGTTGGTTGGTTAGAAAGGTATCAAATAGGGTATTTTCTGAAAGCTGGCGATGTTATATTTAATATGACAGTAAAATATATGGGGTGTTCCATTTAAAAAAATTCAATCCAAGGTCAATTTGCAAAACTTGACCACCCTGTATAACAGTGAATAATTTTGAACGACTTACAAGCGATTAAAATGGCCGGAGTATAACCCTTTTTTCCACTTTAACCTCGTCCCATTCGCTTGGCATAAATTTTAGACCCAACAAACCTCATATCAAAATGATCGTAACGAATAGGAGAATGAACTAAAATAATAATATACCGGGTGTCCCATTTAAAAAAACACAAGTTTGGTTCACCACGAACTTTTCAGACCACCCTGTATAATGGGTATAATTTTAAAACACAGCGTTCTTGACTATCAATCATATCCCAAAAATGTTTTTTCAAATTCCTCTCCGTTTGCCCACAATCGTCCACCCCATCTTGGTTGCATCACCCTGTATATAGATTCTATATCCCGCATGAAACCCATTTTATTAGTCTTTACCTACTACGTTGTTCCGCAGATACTTTCCATATATTAAGTTTCTAAATGGTTTTCGTTAATGATCTGCTTATTTTTATGTTCTTTCTTCTTTCTTTCTCTTCAATTTAACGACCTTGAGCTGCCTGGGCTATACGGCCGATGTGGTTGCTATATTTTCAATTTAGTTTGTTTTCTTTGATACTATCTGTCAATGTCTTTTTATTGCTTCTTGGCTTCCACTAGATGCCCCTTGAGAGTACTACTGGTCTCACGAGATGACCTTTTCTTTCAAGCTATCCCCTTACCCTCCCGCTCCCGCCACACAGCGGCCATTACGCTAATACTCTAAAGCATCAAAACCAAACACGTGGAACCACTTATGTTAATAACACAGAGGTCTGCCTTCGACGAGACGAACCGGAAGACTCCTATTTTTATGTTAGAGTGGTGTATTATTTGTGGTTAGGAAATATTTTGAAATATTTCAGTTTAACTTATGCTTGTTAAATTTATATATAGCCTACCTGATGGTGGCATTCAGATGGGTAAAACAAAAAAATGCTATAACTAAAATTTCAATAGAGAAAAGAAATAATTTGATCCTGGTATCTCGAAAACTAATTGTCTGAGAGAGCAATGTTTTTTACAAAAATTGTAGGGAATTTTATATTGCTTCAATAAAATAATTTTTTCAGGTAATTTGTACCGGAATTGATAACATATTCATCAAAAAGTGATTTTCAGCCAATATATTCCAATATTGCGGCGGTAGTAGCAAGATCTTGTCTCAATATAAACTTCTTACGACTTTTTGCAAGATAAAATGTGTCTATCTAGGAAAAGCGTATTAAAAACTACCAGAAAAAAATACAATATAAATAGATAATTATTTTTGTATTTGAAAACATGTATATTGTTTTTTATTAACCAAATTGTACCTAAACATTTACAGTTGAACTCACAATATATTACATAATCATCTCATGAATTAATAGTCTTAGAATAGTGGATAATAAATAATTGATGTTGGGTAATCTTAATAATGATAAATCTATTAAACTTTACAACAGATCATAGAAGCCTTAATTTAGGCAGATTCGTTTCGTATCAAATGCACTTCGCCCACATTCAAATCACCTTTTTGTCTTCAAACGTTAAAGATGCAACGCAATCATCCACGCCTATGCTTTGTATATCCGAGACATTACGGCCGGAGATAAATTGCTTTCCAATATGACCTGTCTATACTACACGCGTACAATAATACGTTCCATTCATATTGTAATCTTACGTTCATTCAATGAGTTTGCGGAGGTCTTGTATTTTAATGGACATTCGACGTTATTTATTTTATGCGCCTTCTAAATGCACGGAGAGATAAAATCGTCGGTCAAAAGTCGTGTTTCCAAATAAGCTAGAAATATTTATAGGCCTGTTCCCAGAGTCATGAAACATTGCACAATTAGAAATAAGGAAGTTTATGGTTTAATGTGTTTGTTTAAGTGTTAATTGAGAAAAATCTCAAAATGCACAGACAAATTGAAGGGTGAAGATTGTTAAAATCAACGACATGGAAATAACATAGACCCAGTTGTTTACATTTTGGAGGAATCCAACATTAACCCTGGTTTGCCAAACCGTTACTGTGGCCAGATTATAACGGATATCATCCTTTATACTATTACCTAAATAAACAAGGAATTCCAGAAATTCCCAGCATAAACTTCTATATAGAATATTTTAAAACTGATAATTAAATAGCTTATTATAAATAGCTCAAACCGAATCTGTTTTAAATGTAATTTAAATCTTCTGTAATTATTATTCCTTATTTCATGAAATAAAGCCCAGAATAATCGGCAACGTCGGAATTCTACCTTTTTCGAGTATACTACAGATTTCTTTCGGGATCATTCGGAAGACGCCGAAGACGGTCGTAGTCATTCATGATTTCGACCTATTTAATGCGCGGCGTTGTAATTCTTCTAGTTGGTGAAATAAGTGTTTTCCAGAAATCCAAGTGTTTTGTGTGGCTATTTTCAAGAATCTGTTTAAAAAACTTTAAGAAAATGATGCGAACTTGCCTTATTTGCAGCAAAAGAAACGATTTAAACCCAGAAGTTTGTCATACAAGTGCTGTAGTTCAAGGGTAAAATCACCGTCTAATAGCGTTCTTATATTTGCAAATGAAGTATTGTTTTTGTATTGCACATTTTCGTTGGGCTTAAATTAATTTTTTATAACTTCAACTTATCTATAAAGTCGAAGACACTGATGATAAACGGAGTACAGCGTTTTGCTAATTCATATATTTATGAAAAGTCTCAAATATTCCTCTAAAATTTATCAAACCACCTTTTTTGAGGGGTTAATAAACAACATAAATATACTATTTGATAAAGCATAGGTACTAAATTTTAATTAAGTAAGCTCTAAGACCCACTCTTTTATGTTGTCATTAATTACTCCAGCATTTTGGATGAAATTTTCAAGGAATATTTAGGGTGGTGTCGGAGTTCTCATATAGCAAGCATATACAAAAAATGAAAATAGCGCAATAGGGTTACTTTTCAATTTTTCATTTACTATAGATTTTCTTTAATGAATTTCAAATGCTTTAATTTATTTCCTAAAAATTGGGTTTTTAAAAATAAGTAATCAAAAAAGTAAATAAATACCATCCTGAGGTACATTATCCCAACTAGGGAGAATCTGTTTTTATCAGGTGATTTCGGTAATATAAATAATAATATAATATATTATAATGAATGTTAAAAATATTAAACATCTTGACACAAAATATTTATATTGTCAATAAGTGAAATGTATGGCGGGGAAGGTGGATGGTGGGGAAAAAAGGGGGTAAATTGGCGGATAAATACTGTAAAGATGCTGTTTTTCATAATATTGTTGTTATGGTTTTTAGGGACACGAAGTTCAATTTTGTATTCATATTAATATTGGGCCATGTTTATTGCTGATTTTCTGTAAATATGAATAGATCCAATACCTGTAAAGGTGGTGCGAGCCTGGCAAACTTTTAAAAGTAGTGGACCCAAATTTTTACCTAACTTCGCATAAATAGAACTAAAATGTGTTGGAAAAAGGGTGAAATCAAAATGTTTTGAAAAACAAACCCGATTTCGAAAAATAGGTTGCATTAAAAACTGATAAATTATATTTTATTACATATTTCCTATGAAGTCGGTGATAAGCTGATAAAGAAAGGTATTAAATAAGCATTATACTCTTGGTATAGACATCAAAACACAAAGTGGGGGATCCAACCCTGTCAAAGCCAATTCAATGACAAAAAAATTATTAAGAAGAATGCTTTTTTTTTTCACTTGTTGCTCGTCCCCTCTGCAAGTGCAACGAAATATGAAAAAAAAGTTGCAAAAAACTAGTTATTTGCCAATATCTATTAAAACATTGCAGGTACAGCAATTATGAAAATGTAAAAAATTATAGGTATATCTTGAGCAAATAGCGCGTTGGTGACTTTTGCTTAATATTTTTAGGTTTTATATATTTAATAGTATTTTAATAAATAAGTGCTTAGTCACTTTGTTAATATCGAGGTTAATGTGCTATTATCTTCCATAGAGGGTCTGAAACCATATTGCTACATTAAAAATCTGGATTTCTTTAATTATTAATGCATTCATCTTTCTTTTTAGTACTTTCTCGAAATTCTAAAACTACTTTTAATGAGCGTTTGCTTAAAAGTTTTTTTTTTTTGAGAATTCTAAATTTCCTCCCTGTTAAAATCGAATATTTTTTGGAGGTAATTTTTTTCAATCCCCAAAGGTAAATTCAAAAATTTTCTTATTCCTTAAATCGTGTTTTGTATACGTAAAGATAAGAACTTTTGTGAAAATGGATCACAAAGGGAAATTTTCAGCAGCTACCATATATTCTAAGTTTAATAATAATAATTTTTGTTGGAATTATCATAAATTTGGTGTCTGAACGCATTCGCAATTTTGCTTATGACAGGAGATTGTTGTGGAAGAAAAATGAAATTTATTTTCCTATCGATTTATGTTAGAAACTGTCGTACGAAAAAATCATTAGGTGCGTCTTTGTTTAGGGTAGCCTTTCTTAATTTTTTACATTTACATATTTGCAAAACTTCTTTACAATCGCAGAATGTCTAAGAGTGTAAACTTGGTCTTGTTAAAAAACTCGTCAAAAAGTTAGAATTTCAAAACAGAGCCTGCTCCCTAATTTTCCTGAGGTTCGAGTTAAAAAATAGCTGTAGTGAGCAAAGCCAATGCGGAACTGCAAATCAGCAGTTATTGGAATTCTACTTTCGTAGGTTAAATTATGTAAAAACTCCTAAATATTTTTAGGGTATCGCACGGGGGAGGGGTCCGGACCCCCCCCCCCCCCTAGACTACGTGCCTGGTCTTTTGTCACAGATAATTATTGATACAAGCTTCTTGCTAACCTAAAGTTTTTTATATATATATATATATATATATATATATATATATATATATATATAAAAATTTCCGATTTTCAAAATTGTCACTGAATCATTAAATATGTAATAGGCGAGTTTAATTATTATATAAATAATGAAATATTAAATTAATATGCTGTTACTTTTGTTTTGTCGATAATAATAGTTGTTTGTTATTATATCAAACCGTTTATAAAGTGCAGCACCACTTTCAACCTTGTTATTTAAATTTTTATAAAAAAAAATTAAGTTTCAAATATAGTGTAAAATATTATACAGGGTGCTTCAGAGTCATCAAAAAGTTTCGATGATTTTATTTTTAAACATCTTGCATTTTAATGCATTTATTTACTTTTTTTATCATTGATTTCTTGATAAAAGTTGGTGGTTCAAAAAAAATATTTTTGATAGTAGTAAACTTTAGATCAGGATGTTCAAAAAAGTGGATTTCACTAACAATTTCAAAAAAATAAAATTTTTCTGACGGTAGTTCTAGGGGCCATAAAAACTCGTAAATATAAACTGAGTAAAATTTTTTATATTATAGTTATGGAGATATTTAAGGTCAAACAGCAAAAAAACATTTTTCTATTTAAATCTTTCCTTAGCTATTACTAATATGACATAACTAATACTAAACCTTTATTTACGATTTTTTACGGCCGCGCCACTTACAATTACAATACAATACGTATTTTTTGAATGCCCTGTATATCTGACTTAAAGTTGAATATTGTGAAAACTATTTTTTCGACAAACACACAAGTTTCATCAAGAAGAAAGTTTTTCTAGAAATTGATAATAAAAACGTTTCCCATTTAGTGCAGACTTTTCCACTACATAATATCTAAATTAATTGTTTTCAAGTTATTATTAAAACTCTCACTTTTGCAATGTGAAGTCGTTCCTGTTCATCTTAGAACAAAAAAACTATCGTATCCACCATACTAATATTTGGGCTCAAAAAAATATAGCAAATAATACATTATCTCAAAAATAGCTACGCCACTGGTAAGCCTCACAAAGATATCTGACAGCGTTACAATTTTCACCGCAAACTATTCTTTATGCGATCAGTCCGTCTTTTTTCCACTCATACACAACAGCACATTGATGTTTGATTCTATTTATTTCATTTTTATGAATGAAATGCGGGGTCTATTTGTTTTTGACGTCATTGGTTAAAATAAGCTAGAACTGTGCCGTTTGTCCCTTTACAACGAAATCGTACACGGCTGTGGTCACTTAAAAAATCATGGTTCTTAAGATTAGACCGTGTCAAAATGGAATCACTCCAACGTTTCGCCCTCGATTGCACGAGGCATCTTCAGGGATCTTTACTTTACGAGATCGGAGCACTCTAGGGAGTACTCAATGAGCTTGGAGAGACCTAAGCCAGCTATTTACAGTCGACCTGTGTGCAATGAACCGAGCCCGGGAGTAACGATCGGTTTTCACGTATGATGTAGAGTGAAGCCCGTATCTCTATTAAAATTGTTGACATGTTTATAAATTTCAATAGATTCTCCAAAACCGTAAGAAGAGATAGTGTCATCAGTTGAAGCTACTATTAGAAGACTTCCAGCAGAAGAAGCTGACGTAATACAAAATGAAACAGCGTATATCATTAAAAATTCTAAAAATCAGATACGGCGATCAAAAGATTAAACTTTCAGCAGCCAAAGGAAGTGCCACTATCAAACAAACAAACAAACAAAAGTATACTTTATTGTTACAGGAAAATTGGTACAATTTTATAGACAAAGCGAAATTTACCTTAAAACAAAAAAAAAAAAACAAAATAATAAAAAAACGAAATAGTAGCCAAAAAAAATTCATATTTTTCGATAGGTCAATGCAAATTCATAAATTGTAAATATAACATTCGTTATATTCGTAACGTTGCCGTAAAGCGGTTAATGAATCCAGGTGACCTAACAAAAATAAATAAACAATACATATGCGACGTGATTAATTTCGATGACATTGAAATTAAAATTACGCGACCTTTAACTCTATTTTATTACCGTTATACAAGCAAATAAGTGAAGTTAAACAAAAAGTGTACTAAACTAATATAGTAATTAAGGTGTATTAAAAAAAAAGAAAATGTATAACCTTAATCTAATATATAACAAAATAATCAATGTTAACAACAGACTATCAGACAGTTCATTCCTTATAAAATATTTTCAAATGCTATGAAGCAACATGACATCCAAAAAGATTTAAATAAACAAGCAAATAAAAAACATTTTGATAAGACTTATTCATTATAAAAATCATTAACGCAGTAAAAAGATCTTTCAGTGAGGTACGCTTTGGTTTTTTTTCGGAAGAGTGCAAATATAGGGATTGTTTTTAAATGTTCTGGAAGATGATTGTAAAGTTTTATGCTGTTGTAAATAATTGATTTTTATTATTAATTCTGTAGAAGGAATGGGGAGGTATATGTCATACCTAAAGTTTCTGGTAGGATATACGTGTTGTGGCCTTTCCAGTAATGTGCTTATATGTTTTCTTATCAAACAGATGGATTCTAAAATAAATAATGCAGGAAGTGTTAATATTTCATGTTTTTTGAAATAAATAGTATTGGCAGTACGCTCTATTATTTAGACCAAACAAATAGCGGATTGCTCTCTTTTGAAGCCTAAAAATGCTATGAAATTGCTCGATGGTACAGCAGCCCCAAAAGGGAAGGCCATTCAAATAGAGAGAAATAAGTAAGTCTGACAGAAGACACGTCCAGTTCTTTTCAAACTGATTGAAGCAAAGCAGGCGGTAGAAAGTTTTCTGGTTAAGGTGTCAATATGCTTGGACTATTTTAGGTTGTTATTTATATTTAAACCCGGGAATTTAACCAATTCAACGTTTTTAAAATTGCTGTTAAGTAGCTGAAGTGGTTGTAAAGTCCCCTTATAAGATAAGGCGACGGTTTTATCGACATTGAAGCAAAGCAGATAGGAATCGGAGCAATCTTTAATCATAACAAGGTCGTTGGAAATATTAGAATGTGAAGACGTCGTATCAAGATCACTCTATATTATGCTTGTGTCGTGAGCAAAGAGAGAGATTTTTCCTTTAATTTTTAGGTTGGCAATATCATTACTGTATAACAAAAAAATAATAGGTCCCAAGACCGAACCTTGAGGGACTCCACTTGTAATCAATTTACAATCTGAATCAGAACCATTTGCCCTTACAAATTGTTGCCTATTCCCGAGATAAGATTTTAACCCATTTAAGGAAATACTGCGGATTCCATAAACATTCAGCTTGCTTATCAAAATTTCATGACTACCACAATCAAAGGCTTTTGCATAGTCACCAAAAACTGAGGCGGTGGGGTGGTTGTCGTTGAGGGATAAGTAGACGTCGCCAAGCAACGAGAATATGGCGTCACTGGTGCACTTGTAGGGTAAAAATCCAAACTGATTCGGGGATATCATCTGATGTTTAAGGAGAAATGGCATAATACGATTCTTCAGTAACCTTTCAATGATTTTTGATAGCACTGGTAGTAGAGCAATTGAGCGTTAATTGCAAGAGTTAGTTTTTTCGCCCCTTTTATGAAGAGGAATAATTATAGCTGTTTTAAGGCATTCAGGGAATATACCTTTTATAAGGGATTCATTTATCAGTGTTGTAAGGGTCTCTATGACTGGGAGCGGCAGGCTCGGGAATATTTTAATTGATAGGCCATCAGTGCTACACGTAGTTTTGCTTGTGATGTTATTTAGTTCCATGCTGCTAAGGGGGCTTAAGAAAAAGCTATCAGCGAAATTTTCCGATGGAGGGAGAAATGAAAGAGGGTCCAAACTTGGCGAGACACCAGAGGTAACATTTTTGCTTACATTAATAAAATAATCATTGAGGTCATTTGGCCTTGGTAAGATCTGTCACAGGGTTTATATTGTTTCTGAGGTCATTGGTAATGAACCAGGTTTCCTTTGAAAGGTTTTTAGATTTTGTTAGACGTTTTTGATAGTATATATTTTTTGCTGACTTGATTAGTTTGATATAGTATAGTTTAATAATATCGTCATGGGTAATCAAAGTACGTGGAGAAAAGACTACTTTTAATATAGCGACGCAGTAGATGGAACAAGACACGGCAACATTCAGGTCCCCCGAAATGGATTCAAGCTTTGGAAAGCCTGCATTCATTCGAGAAATCAACGCGCAATGTTGCCAAGTGTGTTGAGGAAGTCGTCAGACGAGAGTAGCGACCGCAGACTTTTTCCAAAGATAATTTGCGGCTATCCCCCGATGTATATATTTTTCTATAGCGGATATATTAACCTTTTGTATTAACGCGCTTGTTTTAATTACGATGTGTTTAGTAAGAAGAAATTATTTAGTTTTTTTTTGATTACTTAATTTAGAAAAGTGAAAATTTTTATAATATAATTTTTACAAATGTTCTTTTTTTTCCTGATTGAGTTATTCTGATTTAACTGTAACAAGTTTTGTATTATCCTTATTACCTTAGACTTATATGGCAAGTAACGTTGCAGTTAAACTAAAATAATTAATAAACGCTTTGCGTTAATACAATCGAATTCTATATTTTTAAAATCAGTAGAGAATGGCATTTCATAAAAATAAACAATATACAGGTTATTCCATTAAAAAAAAACATATTTTTTACCCTACACTTTTTGTATTTACACTTTTGTTCTATCTTTATTTATAAATAACCCTGTAGGTGGCTGTCATAATATAATAACTCACCCCGTACAAACAAGTATCTTAAAAATCAAAAAAATATTTCTCTTCCTATATAAGTTAATAGGTTTAAAACCGCTTTTTGATTAAAATAATATTTAGCGTTGTTTCTTTGATTTAGTCATTCAAGTTTTTGTAGGAATAAGTTTGTTTTCTATTAAAACGTATGTTTACTTCTAGAAACTTTATTTCAAACTAATCTGTATCAAATTTCAGCTTCAAAGGTTAACAGTCAAATTCAATATTTCTCTTTTAACTAAAAGATCTCTTTTAATATTTAGTCATTGGATTGTTGTCTCCTGACCGATTCAAGGCGTTCCGTTTAAATGATTTATCTATTGCGTAAGCTAAAATGGATCTTTTACAATATTTCACCAATGAATATAGATTTCATTGAAGCATGTTTCACATCAATTTATTTTGTTTTTCAAGAAACCTCTTATGAATAAATCTCAGGGGCAGCCATGGGATCTCCGCTGACGCCAGTGGTAGCAAATATCTTCATGGAAGCTTTAGAGTCGTCTCCACCAAGTGAAAAATGGAAGATTTTTCAGTTGGTCACTTTGCCAAACAATTGAATTTTACAAAAAAGATAAGTTCTCCAGTTGCGTCTCCTATCCGTCGGTTTCCGGTCCAATATCATCATATTCTATCTGCTCATTTGTCTTGAGGCTGGTGTAGAAGTTATGAGATACTGGAGGTATGCAGGAAGAAGACATTGAAAATCTTTGTATTTCAATTTTTCTATTGGTCTCCCAGAAGGATAAACAACTTAATAAATAATAAAATTATTTTCATTTTATTTGCGAAACCTCGGTTTTTTTTAAAGACATTGACACAATAAAATAATACAGCCTCGTTATTAGAATATTTAAAATAAATATTAAGCTCTTCTGCTTTAAACATTAGCCATTGTATTTCCAGCTATTCGTAGGTGTAACTCCTTTTCTATTTCCAGGGTGCTTCTATTCTCACCAGTACTACTTTTTGTTTCCATATGTTTATGCGACCTAACTGTTTAACTTGCGCCATTTGTTGGGGAACAGAGAAAGGTTATTTAGGCCACTATGAAGTATAAAATACCAATTATTGGTATTTATTGTGTCGAATAACTAAACTGTGCAAAAATTTTAGTTGGACCACTCTACTTTTAAGCGATACGTATGTAGACGACACTTTTGTAATACGCTCGCTTGGTCCAGCGACGAATTAACGAATTAGGACCAACATTAGTTAAAAACAGAGTTAAAAAACTTTGACTCATGCTTTAAGAGGGAATGAATATTGCACTGAGGATTTTAGATGATCAATTAGAAAATATAATAATCCTACTCCACGAAATGACACTAATAAGGAGTTACCGATATGAAGTGTAATTCTTCCATTTATACATATAACTACAAACAAGACTGCAAGGCTACTTCGCCAGTACAAACTTTAACACACACAAGAAAATTGGACAATATTTGCGATCGCCAAAAACTGGATGATCCATATTCGCTAGGCTTAAGCACATGAACGATGTATTAGAAAGAAACAAATTGTACAATTTGCTGATTACCAACATTCCACTGAATACGTCATAAGTGAAAAAGTCCTTGCGTCATTCTGAATCTGTTGAAATGTATATGCACACAAAAGT
This sequence comes from Kuschelorhynchus macadamiae, assembly GCA_030620095.1. Taxonomy (NCBI): domain Eukaryota; kingdom Metazoa; phylum Arthropoda; class Insecta; order Coleoptera; family Curculionidae; genus Kuschelorhynchus; species Kuschelorhynchus macadamiae. Next base: position 503,293 of record JAUTXW010005111.1, on the reverse strand, counting down.
TGAAAATGCTTTCAATCTTATACTTGCTGTTGTAATATCAAATATGGATTGCTCAGTTGTAAGACACTATTTATTTCTAGACAATGAAGACAATCATCATCCACAAATTGAAATTTCAGTATATATTAATAACCAAATGCAAAACCAACTGAGCAAGAGTCCAATCAAATGTAATTTTAACAGACTTTCTGGCATTACATAACCTGATGCCAAATGTGAGTGGCACATCTTTCAAGGATCTTATTAGTTCGTCAAAATAAGCTTGGAAACGCTTGCGCATCACTTGGGCCCTATTCCTTTTGATATTTTGAGCTAACCTAGCCGTGTATTTATAAATTTTAAAGAACAAGGAAGATATATGTATGTGTCTCGCAAGAGTTTATGTGACAGTTATGGATTAAATCAATTAGATATACGGCTTGTGTTTTGTACTTCTGTAAACTGATTCATGGTTGATTGATAATACTGATTACCTGAGAATTTACTTTACTGTTCCAGTCCATAATAAAATGATTACTAGTTGTCGGCGCACAATAATTATCAACTTAACTCACTTAAACATAGTGTGTAACCTGTATAATAACGTCCAAAAAGATATTGATATTTTTAGACTACATATTCCCACTTTAAACTAGCTTGTCAGATTACTATTTAAGACTCTGGGAAGCTAACTTTCCAGTATGTGCAATTATTGGCATCACTTTTGCTGGCACCGGCAGAGAGGATGTCAATAGATGCATAATAGTACTTTGTAATAGGGTAAACTTATTTCCTTGTAAAATAACTGTAATGTACAGTGTCCCGCTTCGTTGTTTTTATAGGTTAATGAAAGATGACCCAAACAACATTTTCATAGCCCCCTTCGTTTTTAAGATACAGTGTGAAATTGAAAATATGGCATTTTTGGGCCCCCATCGTATTTCGGTTGTTGTTTAACTTATCGAGAAGGTAAAAACTGGGTCTCAGGACAGAGCACCTGCTCACAACTCCGGTAGAATAAGGCAGTATTTGGAAAATAATTTTCTTGGAAAATGGATAGGGACCAATGGTCCTGTAAGATAGAGATCGCCAGATCTTTCGGTTTTGGATAAGTCTCTGTGGGGTACTTTAGAAAACAAAATATATAGGACAAGACATGACACCTTAACCGATTTAATAAACGCCACAAGAAGGGCATTGAATGAAATGCAACAACGACCGGTTAGTATTTTCAATGCTTTAAGAAGAATACGGAAATTATATAGGCTTTGTTTAAGGCAAAATGGACATCATTTCTAGCAATATCTTTAGGGTATAAATTTAATTTTCTGTTTATTTTAATGATCTTTACATTATAGTTATTGAATTATTAAATTGCTGAAATTTGAACATTTCTTGAAAAATAGTATAAAACAAGGATATACAAGGTAATACTTTATTGTAGAATTTTTTTAAAAAATCTTGTTACTATAAATAAAATATACCTGAAAAATGCATTTGTTTTGCAAGCAATCCCAGCCGACTACCAAAAACTGAGTCTATCTCTAAAAAATGCAAATTGCTATTTTTGAGAAGCTTATTGGGTATCCCATTTAATTCCATTATAAGTTTCTCAAAAACGACAGCTCACATAACAAATCTGACTATACCAATGGGTTCTACGTTAAAAACAGTATCAGAGGCAGTTTTTACCTTTTCGATTGGTTAAGCAACATCCGAAACACGAGCGGCGCCCAAAAATGCAATATTTTAAATTTCACACTGTATCTTAAAAACGAAAGGGGCTATGAAAATTTTGTTTGGGTCAGCTTTCGTTTCACAAATATGTAGGGCAAACTACCCAATTATTGGCACCCACTCAGTTATTGGCACTCTTGTATTTCTTCAACAATAATTAGATGTCTAGTTGCTTTTTCAGGATTATTAACACTTTTTTAGAAAGTTGGCAACATGTACTAAGCGCGAAACGTACGCCTACGATACTTAATTCAGTATGGCGTTGACTGTTGTTAATGAAAGTGCACGCGTTTGTCTCAGGTAAGAATTTAACGAAATTCTTTAGAAACTCTTGTTTTTTATTTTGATGTTTTTATCCATTGGGTGTTATTTTTTTTTGTCTTTTACGTTTTTTTATATTTAAATTACATTTTAAGGGTGCCAATAACTAACATGAAAAAAATGGCAAAAGTTAGTAATTGGCATGAATGCCAATAACTAGCGCTTACGAAATATGTGTAAAATTAGTAATTGGCTTGTTCTCTTTCAGAACTAGTCACAATGCCAAAAGTTAAAGAAAACTGCAAATACACTAATTAAATATGGTATGCCAAAAAAAGAAGCGGCCTTAAAATATAATGTACCTCGTTCCACTTTACAGTTTCGACTGAGTACATTTTTTTCCAAAACTAAACATGGGCCAAAAACATATCTTTCAAAAGAAGAAGAGGATGTTTTAGTGTCGTGGATTACAGAGGGCTATAAAAAAAGGCTTTCCTAAGAGAAAAGAAGATATTCACCTTTCTGTAAAACACTTTTTAGATAAAAATATTAGTTGAGGTCAATGAAGGGCAACTAAACATAAAAAATACAGAAACGTATTTTAGTGTTATACAAAATATATTAAAAAAATTAACTAAGACTGATAACTCTCATTCTGATCAGCCAATAAATCTTAATAATTCGGATATACAGATAGAAGAAACCGATATATCGTTCGTTCTCTGATTTCCAAGCTATTACCGCCCAAGTTTATACTTTAGATGATGAAAAGCAAATAAACCTAAATAGCTCGGAGTTACAAATAGCAGACAGCGATATATCATTCACTGATTTTCAAGTTGTTACCGCCGATGTTTCTAATTTGGTTGGGGAAAAAAACTGTAATAAATTGTCCATTGAAGAAATTCCAGTAATTTTTGTTAAGGACAATGAAAATATTTCTAACCACAATGATAATCATGTCGACATATTCGCTAAACCTGTACTAAATGAAATACGAAATGAAGATTCTAGCGGCCCTAGCATTTCACAAGTAAATGGTAGTCTTAGTAATTTTCTTCAATGGCCCAAAATTTCAGAAAGGAAAGTGAAAATACAAGGAGAAAAATTGCCTTTTGTATTAACATTAAGTGGAAAAAAAAAATTTACAATGACAAAGAAAAAGCAAAAATGGAACAAGGAAAGAAAAAAGAAACAAATAAAGTGAAAAAAGAAGAAAATAAAATAAGGAAATTAAAAAAGGAAAATAAAAAAACTAAAACGGAAAGACTATAACTTTCCTTGTCTAAAAGTAGCAAAGAACGCAAAGAAAGGTAAAATTAAAACTTCACCAAAAATTAGGATTTTTAGTAATATTTTATTACTATTAGTACCCAAAATCCCTTCTGAACGGGCTACAAAAAGTTCGAAACAAGAAGAAAATATTGACATGATCATGAAAAGTAAGGCTAACACACAGGTAAATTTACCCGAAACTGAAAACTACGTTCTTAAAAACCACATCAATAATGATACAAATACTCCTGCCGCAGTAAAAGATACAGGCACACACAATTGTAAAAGAAAGTTATCTTTTGATTTTGCTTCTGTAAATCTAGGTAAAAATAATGTAGGTAATTCTAAATGTCTTTTACCTTCCCCGGAAAAATCGTTTAATGCTACTTCTTTGAGTTTAGATAAAAATAAAGACTTTTCTGGACGTTCATCATCTCCCCCAAAGAATAATATATTTGTTAACAAGGGTTTTTATTGTTATTTGTGTACATTTAATATAACCTTGCGAAATTATGGAATTAAATGTAGTAAAAACTGTTCAAGGGTATATAAGCATGATATACTTGTCTTAAGTTAAATAACACGTATAAAGAGTTTTTTGTTTGTTCTTCATGTTGAAAGTAATATTGCTCAGATATCGTGTATTTTTGTCTTAAATAGGTAGGTATTAGAATAATTTATTTTGTGTATTCTTGTTCTAAATAGGTATTAGATTAATTTAGTTTAAGTTTTTGCAAAATATTTGTTCCTAAAGTTGGTTACTTTTTGTTTTGTTTTCAAAATAATATTAAGCATCTATATAGTTCTTGTTTCTAATACAATAATTTACCTAGGTTAGGTAGTTAACATTTTTAAAGTCTGAGAGTTCCAAAAGTCTGTGTTTGAATTATATGTAAATCAAATAGTAGGTAATAAATAAATAAATTTGTTTTTAAATAAAAGTTTTATTAAATTTTTGCGCATAATTGTTATATACGGCGCCATTTTTTCTACTAGGTGACATGCTGGAGGTTACCATATTTTTCGAATTTCTAGGAGTACGAGAAATGCCAGACCTAGGCACTTCCTTATAAAAACGATTATTTCTAATACTTAGAGCCAAAATTTAAGTTCTAGAGTGGATAGACAGGTACCGGATTTCTAGGAAGATAGGTACCCACTAGATAAATGTATTAATCTCATTATTAATTATATGTAGGTATATAAGATACCAAAGGTCCAATTCTAGAAAGATGTGTCAATTACTGGGTGCCAATTGTTAAGAAGTATGCCAATGACCGAGTGCCAATTACTAAATTATGGCGCCAATAACCAGAAAACTTATTTAAAACGAGAATTTTTCAATTTTTTAATATAAATGTTTATTTGAACGTAAAAAAATATATATATAACTAAAATATATAAGTTAGATAATCGATATAACCGTGAAAAAAATTCCAAAAACTCTATCCTACATTTCAGAACAAATTTGTATCTAAGTATTTTCTTAAAGTGCCAATTATTGGGTGTTTTATCCTAGCACGATGTCGCGAAAACCGCAACCCTCTATCTTCACTAATAAAAGAGATTCCCCTTAAAAACAACGAAAACGGGACACCCTGTACTTATTAAATAAATAAATAAGAAAAGATGCCATCAACAGGGCAAGATAGGGTGGGGAGCGACCTCCCATCCAATACAAAATAAACGGATGAAGCATTTTACAATTTTCAGTTATGTTCATTATTTCAAATAATAAACCTAGTTTTTATTAAAATAACACATTTCTTAGTATGTAGGCAGTTTACAAATACTGCATATGAAGCCTTACACCTGGGTGGTAAACAAATTTTCTTTGACGCAGGTCTAGAAAAAATACCGTAAATCAACCTGGTAGTGCTAACCCAATAATTAATAATTGTATATTTGTCATTCTAATAGCAAAAAGCCCGGTAAATTGCGTATCGACTTAAAATTCAAACTACATAATGACGAAATTACACATCGCAAATCAATTTGTACGCGTCCGGGCAATAAATTCGATTAACTACACCTACGAAGCACGAGAATATTATAGAGGCGAGTCTGTTATTTTCTGCAGCAGCCTATAATTATTTTCCTTGCATTAAATTGGGTAACGCTTTGAGACTTGATACTAAAATATCTTAATATTTCAAGTTTTTAAGTATTATTTTTAATAATGCTATATATAAAAAAAATAATTCGTCAAGAGGTAAATAAGTATTACGCCCTTTGTAAACAGGTCCGACTAAAACTAAACTCCTAAAGACACGTTCTCCCATTTCCTCTGCCATCTGTACGCGGCTTACAAACTATATACTTTACGATTTTTGGCCAAAAATCGAGGGTCATATTGCGATGGAGTAATCACATTTATGTGGCGGAATAAAATGGTAGACTAGCAAAATGTTAATAGAAGTATTTAATCATTTTTATTTTTAAACTGTGAAATATATTTTTTTTTTAATATTTATCAACATTAAAAGTTATGAGCGGGAATTGAACCCTCACCTCTAGATCTCTAGCCCATTGCTCTAACCATTTGCGCTATGGTACATACGACTAATAAGCAATTCTTTAGAAGTTGTATAGTCAAAAGCAGTCTTATCGTGTGGGTAATACGATTTATCAACGACAAACTTTTTAAGTTTGTTTTTCTTTTATTATGTGTAATCATATCCTCCGCATAAAATCCGGAAGATGAATTAGATAGACCTATGATATTTTCATATGAAAAAAGAGGATAAACATATAAATACCAGCAGTTGCAAAAATCTTTGAGCGATGTCACTTCAAAGTCAGATTGACAAGTCATTGATAAAATGAGTAATAGAAAACAATTTTCGGGTTTTTTGCATCCACAAGCGAAAAAAATAATATTAAATCTAATAAAATATTACGAAAATGAAAATTCACCGACCAATATCCAGGAGACAGTAGCAAAAGCTCTGGGAATCGGTATAAGGACTGTGCAGAAAATTGTGCATGAAAAAAAGCATAATTTAAGAAGAAGATTAAGAAATGTACACGAAAAAAGCCAAAGACAGAAGACTTAAGTGACAATGTAAAAATGGATATTCGTAATGCAATTTACGATTTATACACATCAAAAACTAATATAGCCCTTCAAGTTTTAAAAGGAGCTTTAAAAAATCGAGGCATATTGGAAATTGGACTAAACTCGTTGCAAAATTAATAAAAATGTTGGGTTTTCGATATAAAAAGGACTATAATCGAAGATATTTACGCGAGTTGCCACATATAGCAAGTCAGTGTATCCAGTTTTTAAAGAAATACACGAAAAATTTTCATTCAAAATTTAGAAAAGTGGTATTTTTAGACGAGACTTGGATATTTTCTAATGGAAGTGGTTCTAAATTTTGGTAGGACGAGTCTGTAAAAAGTGTCAAACGGTTCATCATTTTGCATGCAGGTTCTTCAACAGGATTTCTCCCTGGTGCAAGTTTACTGTTTTCTTCAACATCCAAAAGTATAGACTGCCATGATAATATGAACTGTGAACTGTTTGAAAAGTGGTTAAAAGAACAACTGATTCAAAATTTACATGCTCAATCTTTAATCATTCTGGACAATGCATCTTATCATTCAAGAATCTTAAATAAGCAACCTACTTCATTCTGGAAGAAAAGTGATATTTATGACTGGCTAATAAAACAAAAACAAAATTCTTTATCCAATATGCTGAAACTAGAACTTCTTTTAATGGCAAACTCTATTAAAAAACCAACAATATATGCCGTAGATGAAATATTACGGGAAAATTGACATGAGGTTTTACGACTGCCGCCATACCATTGCCAGTTTAACTCGATAAAATTAATATGGGCTGGGGCAAAATCATATTACGAAAAACACGTGAACGATGGTCATACATCGGATAAAGTGCAAATTGTTTGGCAAGATTTATTAAATTATATTACGCCGGAGTACTGGAAGAAATCTGTGGAACATACGGAGAAATTAATACGGGATTGGTGGAATCGAGAACGAGTTCTAGATGTCGAAATAGCACCAATGATCATTGCACCATTTGAGGACGACTCAGAAGATGAGGACTTTTTAAGTGATGATGATATTTTTTAGTCTATAATACTAAAAAGTTTCTGGAGGATTATATTAGTCTTTGACGTGTATAAATTATAAATTGCATTATGAATATCCATTCTTGCATTGTAATTTAAGTCTTTTGCCTTTGGATTCTTTCGTGTACATTTCTTAATCTTCTTCGGAAGTAAATTATGTTTTTTTTTCGTGCACAAGTTTCTGTACTTTCCTTATATCGATTCTCAGAGCTTTTGCCACTGGCTCCTGGATATTAGCCAGTGAATTTTAATTTAAACGTTTTTTTAATAAATTTGACACCATTTTTTTGCTTACTTTTTTAGTACATTTGTAATTTTGTAGGCAATAAATAAATAATTTAGAATACTTGTTCCAATTTTAAAGCGTGTTTAAAATAACCAAAATAAAGTTTTTTTTTATCACAATACAAAAAAAACAAGTTTGCTTTGCACAGGGGTAGCCCGCATTTAAATAAATGACACTGTATAAGTGGTTAGATTTTTGGGTCAAGCGGGGCTCATAATTTTTGGTGATTGATAAAAATATCCCACTTTCATTAAGTGGCTGTATTAACAGAACATATCCTGATTGTTCCACTGATTCAAACCGCCTTCCAACTTTATTAAGGCGCTTGCCATTTTGTGTATTTTTGTTTTTGCCAACCAAAAAATTTTAAGTGGCTATCTTAATCATATTGCGTAATATAATAAAGAAACTATTTTCTTTGTCCCTGTATATTTGTAAATAGCCCATCGAGATTTAATAGCTCGATAAAAGAATCACACAACATTTTGGTACTCACTGTGTTTTCTGATTTGATTCATAATGTTGGTGACCTTTGTACAAAATAATATGACAGACGGAGACAAATGGTCACTTTTGGCTTTCCTTCTAAATCGAAATCCTCTGAAAATTATGAGGTTTCGTCGTCACTACTTGAAGATCTTAGTGTGATAACTAAATCATCAATAACCGTTTCAATTTTGCCATCTACTTCCCAGTATTTTATTTTCAATAGAACGAAAATGTTTAACATACGATTTCCAATTTTCAGCCGATATTGAGTCAATCGCTTCTAATGTTATTTTATTTAGATCATTTAATTAAAAGTTCACCGGTGTTGCGCTCTCGAATATATTTTTTTACTCCTGCCCATGCAAGCTCAATAGGGTTGAGGTCGCACATGTGTGGAGGCAGCCTTAAAGGTGTATGACCGAGGTTACGTAAAAGACTGTCAATTTTATACTTTTTTTCTCTAGGCTTGTTGGCTGATATTACTTTATATAATTAATATTTTCTCCATGTTGGATCACATACAAGATTGTTCGATTTAAGCCACGATATCATATGAGCTTTTGTAGAGTATTTAGTTGGCACTTTATCTTCTACGTGAGAATGATAAGACGCATTATCCATTACCACTACTCATTTGGTAGGAATGTTAGGTAGAAGCTTCTCAAGCAACCACTTTTCAAAATTATCTCTATTCATCTGTCCATGACAGTCTCTAGTTGTTAGTCCCGAGCGAAAAACTAAAGCAGCACCTGGAACAAATCCGGCTTCTGAAGTAGCAGGAACTATAATAAAGCGATTACTAGAGCGGATTCTCTGAACAACACCTGTAACACTTTCACTTTGCCAGCATTTGTTCACTGTCATATCATTATCTAACCAGGTTTCGTCTAGATACACAATATTGCGTCCTTCTTGCCTATATTGCCTTACAGTTGATAGATATTTCACCCTCCAGTAAAAAATATTTGGTCTCTCAATGAGCAATTTTCGTTTATTTTGGAACTTGCGCCAAACAAAACCATTTGATCGTAAAAGCCGATTTAAGGTTTTATACCCGTACGTAAAATCTATTTTGTTCTTTACAGCACGAAGTAGGGGTTTGCAAGTCAGAACCTTCTTTTAGTTTATATAAAAGTCCTCTATTGTTCGTCGAATTACTTGAAAATCACCATCGTCAATTTTATCTTTGTATGATAATCGGGGTCTTTTTTACCAGGAGATTTTAAAGGTGAAGTAGAACATGAGCGATCATTATGTTCTCTTTGAATTTTTCTTACACTACTTTCCGAAACACCAGTGTAAAATGCAGCGCGTTCTGTTCGATTTTGAATTGGAATAGTCAAACTATTATTTTCAGCTTCTTTAGTACAGGCCTCTATAACGCTCGCAATAACTTCACGTGTACCGCTTCGTATTGTTTTTTCTTTTTTGCTCGCCATCGCTACTTCGAAATAATAATTCAAATTCAACGCAACGCATTTATATAGAAATGGAAACAAATGCTCGAAATGTATAGGCGCCACTGGAAAGAGCTAGAACCTTCTAGCGGCAAGTGCATGGAGACTCTAGACACATCCCAATTACAAGTGGACCAGTGCGAAATTTACTAAATCCTCGATTAATTTTCCGTACCGCTTAGCTGGCGCACTTTATAGGTGAAGCGGCAAACTATTACAACAAATAAAATAACATAAAATTTATTTGCGTACACAAATTTTACTTTTCCGCTTGCTTAAGACTATAAACCTTTATTTAAGGACCGCCCGGTTTTCTTTCATGTCCAACACTTTACTTTTATTTTGTTTTTCGAGGTTGTATGTACAAATACGAACAAAGTTTGGCCGGGATAATTTCGTGTACCTACAATGTTGAACCTGTTCCTTTAAATCTTTTAAGCAGCCTTTCAATAAAAAATCTATATCTCAAAAGCAAGGAAATAAGTTTAGTCACATTCTACATTCTACCAAAACGTACACATTTGCTTTAGGTCAGTATTAATTATTATTCATCTTAGAAATTATTTTTATTTTTTTAAAACGTAGGCTAGTCGCTAAAAGCCGAATTTAGAAAATTATGCAGGTAACGTTTGTTAAAAATTAATATTTAAAAGTTTGGCACTTAATCATGAATCCTCGGTATAATTTCTTTTTCAAAGCGCGAATTTTATTCCAAGAAGCAATGGTTGTGTAGGTCTTCATCCAAAAATGAACTTATTGTCGTTTAATTGGGTATTATTATTTGTTATTATTATTTAATTTTTAGGTAGGATTGCTTGTTTATTACTATGACATTTTTTTTAAATTTTAATATAATCTCTCGGAAACGAGTAGGTTTTCAAAAAAAAAATATGTATAGTGATCAGGATTAAAATTTAAAATGTATTTAAAAGTTTTGTTTCATAAGGCATTCTGACAGTTCTCTGGGTGGTTAACGTGGGAGTGGCTCCCTCCCTAAATACGCCTACCAATCGCACTCATGTATTTTTTTTTGAAACGAGTAGTTTAATTTGCGGCAAACTAAAATTTAAAGATTATCATTATCAAACTTAAACGCGACACAGTAATTGTTGTCGTTTTGTAAAGCCCCAGTAGTTTACGAGCACTACTGTGAAGTCGCAACCCACACCTCTGGAACTCGTTATAGGGCAGCTTTTTATTGTTTAATTCGGTATACAACCATAATAAAAGAAAAGCGGCTAAAATTTGTGTTTTAAAACATCGGGCATTTTTATTCAGCTTGATGTCGACTCAAAAGATTAACGACATTGATATAGAATCTGGTTGCTTTTATTTTATAGAGGGAACAAGAATAAAGCCTTTAACGGGTGTATTGTATTATGTGCAGTCAAGTTTAAAACTTTAGTTAGTCGAAGATTTATTGCTAAAAATTAGTGAGAGGAAAAAGTAGCGGCAGATGCTAACCGTGCAAAAAGATAAAAATTGCAATATTTTTTTGTATCCTACAGACAATGCCGTTTCATCATGGCCACGTAGTGCCAGCTCGAATGCCCCACAAAATTTTACACAATCTATAATTTTGTTTAAAATATAACGATTTTTGGATACATTTTCATTAAAATCTCTAAAGGATTTTGTATAAGATGTGTCTAGCTGAGTGCGAATATCAACACTTCCGACCGTAGCATAGTTCACCGAATATTTCGTGTGATCTGCAGAAAACGCATGTTTTTTTATTTTCTCTCTAAAGTGTTTTAAGACTTTAACACCGGTCTTGCACCATAATGAGTCCAACGAGTAACATAACAGTAAAATGAGTTAGAGACTTCACAACCACATATCCAGTTAGCTAAATCGTACACACTTTTGCAAAAGCTTCGATGAACCTCTTTATTTTTATCTTTACTAGTTTGTCGTATACTAAGTTCTGGCAAATTACGACCACTTGCTTTGAATTCGGTTATTTTCTCAAAATTAAGTTCGTTAGCACTCTTTAGTTGTTTAATTTTTTATATATTTCACAAAAATTTTTGCAAAATTAAGTTCAGTATATACAAACATTTTATTTCCTCCATCACACGATCATAAAAATAAAAAAATATATATTACAAAAAACAGTATATAAATCAGTTTTCATCGATTAAAAACAAAAAATATCGAGTTAGAATATCGACCGCGCGACCTCTGAACAATTGAACTTCCGCATGCCGACATGATGCCGCGACCGATCGATCGAATTATGAGAAGAGACCGGTTGATGAACCAAATCGCGATTTTATATTCCATTTGCTATCACGTTCGGCTGCCGCTCGGTAGCTGTGAAATCTTCTGGTACTTTCGTCAAGCTTTAAGGTAATCAGGGTAATTCGAACTGCCCAGCCTAGCTTAGTATAGCGTATTTTATTATGTCTAAGGAACGCAACGAGACCATTCGAATCGCCGCGCGCGGCTAATAGTGTAGCGTATTTAACTTTTCCCAAAGTTCGCGTTTTATTACAACTATTAGGAGGGGCGGTCAAACGAATAATTTATTTTCTGAAATATTTTTGGGGGGTCATTGACCAAATGACCCTATGGAAGAGCCGCCACTGGGATTATTTACACCAAATTGTGACTTTGTGCTTGTAACGATTGGTTTTCAGGTGTGATGTAGACTGTAGCCTGTATCTCTAATAAGTTTCTTAAGTATGGATAAGGATCGTCCAGTTCCTCCCATATCGACATCTTCACAAGTGCAAGGATTTGCATATTCCTTTCGTTTGGAAAGGAATAACTGGCCGTCTAATATCCCCAGGGCAATATCCATTCCTTCTTAAAGTTTAAGTCAGTCTCTTTGTTTTCGATTTTAAAGAATTTTTGTCGCAAATCGCGAGAGTTCTGTAAATCAAACACTTAATTACTGATTGCTTCTGTACAGGATGATGACGAATATTGGTTGGTTTTCTATATGCAGAATGTCTTAAGAAACCATTCCCTGTCCTTTGTACAAGAACATCTACAAAGGGAATCGTGTATTATGATTCAAGAGACTTAGAGACAGCTCTAACGCTTCTTCCTCAAAACCAACTTTATAAACGCATTCAACTTGCCAGTACACAAGGTTGATGTAAGCTTCGACTCATCGTCAGTGCAGTAGAATCACCCACAGACAAAATCGGTAGATATCTTTCAAATATTTCTAATAATTTTACAGGAAAAACGCACTCATACATTAGAAACTCTACGCGTTTTGTAGAAAAATTAAAAGCATTATACAAAATATATGTTAGTAACTTTAGATGTAGAATTGCTACATACGAATATACCTAATGATTCAATTTTAATGATATCAGACCTTTCTAACTGTAATAATCTTGACAACTTGCTTCCAGTTTGACTGAAACATGTCTCACATCAACTTACTAAGTTTTTCAGAGCACTTTTTATGAATAAACATCAGGTACCTTCATTGAAGTTTTCGCCTTAGATTCATCTCCATTAAAGCCAAAGTTGTGATTTATATAGACATTTTTGGTAATATGTCCTCATGGTCCGGAAAACTTCTGAATCAGCAGTACCTTAATATAAAATTTACAATTGAAATTGAATCAGAGAAGGCGATTCTCTTTCCAGATGTTCTTGTAAAAAGCAGAGGGGATAGTACTTTAGAACACTCTGTATAGAGAAAACATTCAAATAATTACCTAATTGAAAATTTACATTACCATACGGTTCAGAAAGAATAAGTTGTTAGTTCTTTGATTTACAGAACCCAAAATTCTATTTAATCGGAAATAGAGAAATTGACTTAAGCTTTAAGAGGGAATCGATATTCTATAGAGGATATTAGCTGACCAATCAGAAAATATAATAATCCTGCTTCTCGACAATAAAGTAATAAGGAGTTATCGACAGGAAGTGTAGTTCTTCGCACACTTCAGCGCACATAAGAAAATTAGATGAGGTTTGCGATCGCCAGAGAAAATTATTCCTTTTCAAAGATTCGGTAATAGCTAGATTGCTCTCAGCGAACGTTGATTCATGTTTCACTGCCTAGCAGTGGCACAACTAGACATCGACTTTTGGGGGGCTCAAGCCCTGACACTTATAAGATAATATTGATTATAGGATAGAACCAATTTTAACCATTTTTTTCGTACGGCTATGATTTAATTATAAACTCCCGATATTATATATATATATATATATATATATATATATATATATATATATATATATATATATATACGATTTGATTAATATCTATGACAGCTGTCAAAAAATATATATTTTTTTAATAAAATACTACACTTAAAGTTACATAGAACGATGAAACTCGTATATAAAAATTTTAGGGAGTTCAAAGTTATAACTTCTCCTGTATAACATAATATATGTTTTACTCGACATTTCATTTCTTTTTTTACAAAGCCCCTCACGACAGCATTTTATATTGGTTATGCATAAATGAATGTCAAGCGATTTTTTTTGAAGAACGTCAAATAGCATGTCCGTGAGTGAGAAAATGTCATTAAACACTAATGCCAGAAACGTGAATTCAAAATCGTTCATCTCACCTAAAAATCCTCTCGCAAACCGGATTGATTTTTCAACAGATTTGTCACAGTTTGTAATAAATTCAAAGACGTCTTTTAATTTATTCCAGTCTTAAACAATCACATTTACTAGAATCTCTCGACTACTGAACCTTGTGAATTAACGTATCTTAAAATTATGGAGCACTGGGAGGTGCGTAATATCAGTGGTGTCATCCACTTGCACAAAAATAAACTGTGTTCATTATTTCATTTTTTATATAATCATTTATATAATTAGAAATGCATTCAATTATTTCGTTTTGAATGGTTTTCGAGTCACCAGTAAAAACATTTTTAATTTTTTCGTTATGATCTTTTAGTTCTTCTCGATATTAATAACCCTAAAAGCTCTTTAAAATTCCCCCTGTTTATTGACTCACTGCTCTCATCATCGTCGCGAAAGGCTAACTCTTGTTTTGCAAGATACAAAACTGCGTCATTTACCAAGCACATAAACAGTCTATTTAATCAGACGTTTTCGTTAAAATGTATTTTATACAGTTAAGCATTTTCTTTTAAAGCGTTAGCTATAGTGCTTCGATTTTTTACAAATGTTTTTAGCATTAATTCGCATTTTAAATGCTCCGCCGAGTCTTCATGTTTATGTAAATACCTTGATATATTTAACATACCTGCAAATCCTTCCTTATTTCACACTAAATATTTATTGGAAAATAGTAAACAAATCCAGCAAAACAATTTTTATAATATTTGACTACTACATAACCATTTATATGCCGAAAACCAGGATGACTTAAAACTTACATTCCATGTTCTGCCACTTTTTATTATTTTTTTTTTTTTGCGGAAATTGTCAAGTTAAACTTTAGCTGCCCTACATTTAATACATCCATCTAATCTTGTTCCTTCCACTGATTAGCCTAAATATTATAGTCAACTAATAATGTACATTAATAAACCCGACATCAAATAAAGTTGCAACAACATCATAAATAAATATAACACAAAACAGTCAAGCAAACTGCAAAGCAACTCATTGGTTGCAGCGAAATCCTCGAAAATAAAAGTAAACAACCACACCAAACTGAACGACACGTGGGTGTAGTGTACTGCGACAGCAATTCACCGAGAGCGTTGTATGGCGCTGGTTACCATTATTCTTCCATGCGATCGACGTCATCGCGTACCCGTTGTCATGGCAACATAGTAGAAAAATCGTAAACTAAACATAGTACCTCCAGCAAAGTCGAAGCGGTTTGCGCCACTGTTATAGTTGTTATAATAAAGTTCGATTAAAAGTGTTAAAAAGACATGCCGCCAACGGTCAAGTAAAATATTTATTTGAGATATATAATTTATTTTTTGCCGATTAAGTGAATAAATGAATGTAAAAACTAAAATTTTAAGAGATATATAATATATGTATAGTTAAATGTTTGCTTGTTTATTTTTTCTGGTGAAGAAGCACTTCACCTGAATAGCCGCCATTGGTGGAGCCTTCAATTAAAACAACGAAATACATTTTGTTATCTATTTTTAATATTTTTAAGTGTTATTCAGATACAGGTTGCTGATACACAAAAAAGTTGATTTTTAGTAACATTTTAATTATTCTCATACTAGGACAATTAAACCACTTAAATTAGTTTTTACTTTTGGCTTACTGATTCAAGATCAACTCATAGAAAATCTTTTTTGAAAAAAGGGACAAACCCGAAATTTACGAACGTTCAGAGAACTTTTAAACCATGAAATGGTTTCCTTTTATCGAAAATTTGAAGGGAGAACTGCACGCAAAAAGTGAAAAACCAGCGACAAGATCTAGTCGAGTTCAAAATAAGCTGAAAAGGTACCTACATACTAGAAAAAACTTTCTTCACGTCCGACCTCAAAAAAATGTGTTATTTATAGGCAATTTAAATTACATTTCGGTTAAAAATGGGTTCAAAAGGGTTCACGCACTGCAGAAATACAAAGGCAAGAGTACGATTTACCATTTCAAATTTTGCAGTTACGTACACAAAGGATCAATGTAGGGCGGTAAAAAGCCATTTTGTGGAAAAAAAAATATATGCGAAGGCATTTGCGTCAAAAAGTGGTCAGAAAATGGTCGAAAATGGACAAATCTACTTCTATTTTATAATTCTAGATTTGATTTTTTCATAAAAAGTCGCATTTAGCGCCCAACTGTACATATTTTCCTATTAAATCACATTGAAGCTAATACATATCTCTTACAGTTTTAACATAACATTGCAGCGGCGGAAGGCTTGCAAAAATGATCCATAATACTGCGTGCAGTTCCCCCTTAATGTTGTTTTAAAATAGTTTAAGAATTTCCATTATGCGTTTCGAAATTTCAGCAGTTTATCTATTAGAAAGGCTATAAGAAAATAAGACAGCAACATGGGCTTCATTTGTTTCTATCGGTTTTTCATACCGCGTGTTTGAAGTTCAGAAAAATGATATTTAACCCTAATATCTCGAAGATGGTTAAATTTTTACATAAAACATGTTATATAAAATATGACTAGTTCTTTCTGTTTACCGTATTTTGTGCAAACTCTCAGGAAAACTGCATTTTTGGCAATAAATAAGTCCGAAATGTTTGCCTCGCGCTTTATGACACTTTTTTATTAATTTAGGTAATTTCTTAACTTTTTTTCAATACTCCCGTAGCCGAAATATAGATAATTAACTCGCACAAGCTGTCCACAGGCTTATTTGTTAATTAACTGTTGCTGCCTTTGAGAGAATAAAAAACAGGTTTATTTTAAAGTGTGCCATATGGGCTTCTGGCAATTATTAAATAACGGCATTTGTGTATGCGTTCAAACGTTATTAACAATATGGTATGGGAGGAAATTGAATCATATTTTATTTACAACAATATGTTTAATTTAGGTCTATTTTTAACATAAACAGAAATACATTGTTCTCTTTTAACTAATACTTAAACAATGCGGAGGACACGCCTCCAAAACTTACAGCGGACGTTAACATTTACAAGTAACACTATAGGAAACATGTTTTTCTAAGATTGATATGCGTTTTGAGGGTGGAGAGTATTATAGAATGACGTGGATATTTGCTACATGTGATTTTGATATAGGGAAAACGAATAGTTGGGTTTCTGATTTTATTTAGAGGATAATAGTTTTTTTTGTATTACTAGTATAGATTTCTGAATCTAAGTATTCATATTTGTACAAGCAAAGCGACCTTTCTGTCTGCTCTAGAGTGGTTTAAGGGGGAACTGCAGTATTATGTATAAATATACACATGCTCAAAATCTAGGGATATTAAAGAATTTTAATTCTTAATAATACAATTTCTATTTTAAACTAATTTGGGCAGTGTAGCACGATATTCGCAATATGTATTGATGTAAAAATAAACAGAATACATGGACAAATATTTTCACTTGAGAAAAAAAAACAATTTTTTTAAAGGTATGTAAAATAACAAAATAAATGATAAGAAACTATTCGGAATTTCTTCAGTGTAGTGCATATTGTTGTTCTGCAAACGTGTTTTAGTAATCTTTTAAATATGCCTAGACGCCATTTAAGTGAAAATGAGATGTTGAGAGCTGTGGGAATGCTTGAGGCCGGAATTCTTCAAGTTCATGTAGCAAATGCTATAGAAACTACTCAGAGTGTTATCTCGCGCCTCTGGAATCGTTATCGCGAAACTGGAACAGTACGGGAGAGGCATTTGGGTCGGCCAAGAATAACTACGCCTCATATGGATCGGTATGTCCAGCTAGAAGCCCGAAGAAATGACACAGTGACTGCATCTCAATTAATTAATCACTTGCACACAGCTCGTCAAGTAAGGGTTTCCAGACATACCATCTACAGAAGGTTAAGAGAAGCTAATCTAGTCAGCAGAAGGCCTTGGAGATGTCAACCTCTAAACCGAGGAAATCGCGCAACTCGATTAGCCTGGGCTCAAGAACATGTTATCTGGACTGAAAATCAATGGCGGAATGTTTTATTTACCGATGAATCACGGTTTGGTTTGTATCCAGATTCTCGAAGGGTTCGCGTTTGGAGAGCACCTGGCGCAAGATCTCGCATCCAACATACCCAGGAAGTTCACAGCTACAGAGGAGGTACAATAATGGTGTGGGCAGGAATATCCATTGGTAACAGGACAGAGCTCGTTTTGCTGGATCGTTTTTTATCAGCGAACGATTATGTTAGGAATGTCCTGGAACCTGTTGTTCTTCCATATAGAAACCCCATAGGTCCAGATTTCACGTTGATGCATGACAATGCCACTCCACACACAGCGAGAGTAACGAGAAATTTCCTGGAAGAGCAAAATATTCGTGTTCTAGACTGGCCCGCTCAGTCGCCGGATATGAATCCCATTGAGCATGCTTGGGATATGCTTCAACGAAGAGTTCTTCGGGACCAGAACCAGTGGCAGAACCAAAACCAGTTATTTGAAGCTCTTCAGCAGTGCTGGAATGCGATTCCACAAGAGGACCTGGATAACTTGATCCTGAGTATGGAAAGGCGTTGCCGAGCTGTCATAAATGCACGAGGAGGCCACATTCCATATTAACTATACTTCTAAACATTTTTCATAATCACTTTAATTAAAATTTTCTTAAGTGAATGTTAATAAAAAAATTAGATTTTGCCGATATTTGAAATAATGATTATTCTTTTATGTAAATCACGTACTTTACCAGTATATTATGTTATGTATTTCGTATTTAACGCATATCAACACTTATTACATTGTTCAAATTGAGTTTGAAATAAAAATAAATAGGATTGATGAAAATATCTACAATATCCCTAGATTTTGAGCATGTGTGTATGTATAAATGAAGTAGAAGTAGATTTATCCATTTTCGACCATTTTTTTATCACATTTTGACACAAATGCCGTCGCATATAATTTTTTTCCCACAAAATGGCTCTGTACCGCCTTACATTGATCCTTCGTCTACATAACTGCAAAATTTGAAATGTTAAATCGTACTCACGTCTTTGTATTTCTGCAGCGCGTGAACTTTGAACCCGTTTTTATAACCGAAATGTAATTACATAGCACAATTTTTTAAGGTCGGGACGTGCAGGATGTTTTTTCTAATACGTAGGTATCTTTTCATTTTACTTTCAACTCGACTAGACCTTGTCGCTGATTTTTCGTTGTTTGCGTGCTGTTCTCTTTTTTAAATGATTCGATTTCACGACATTACCAAAATATCGTATTTCGTATGATTTTCTGATTTTAGCACAAAGTTCACCTCTACGAATTTTTATGATTTTTAACAATTTGTATTGTCGAAATCCATTTACCCATTTTTACAATACATGTTTTAATTAATCTCTAGATATTTAAATAAGCAATATTTATACTCAATCCGTTAACATCCTTTCAAAATAAGGTTTTTTTAAATGCCACTCAAAATATAAACTCCTACAAAGTTATAGCTTAATAACTTTTACGTACATTATGTTTGTTCTCATTTTATTTATAATAATAATAATGATTATTTAAAGAAACTGATTAATATTATTATTAATAATAAAATGGGAACATTAATGTTTCTAAATGTTTTAAGACATGTCGATACCTATTACTTGTATTGTAAACGTAAGAAAAATCACCCTCCGGGATTTTTTCAGATATTCACGTTTCAGGGTCCCTAAATGACGAAAAAGATTTATTCTTAATTCCGTTGGTTTGTCGATCTGTCTGTTCTCGGCATAGCTAAAAACCTATTTACCCAATTGACCTCGAATTTTGGTTAAAAAATAAGGGTCACATGGAGATTTTGGTAAAAATGCTGTATGGCAAAACAAAATGGCGGCCTAGTGAAATATTGAAAATCTATTACTAAAAACTGGTTGTCCAATTTATCTCAAATTTTGCACAAAATTCAAGTATTATGTAGGAATCAACTGGTAAAATAGGGTACAAATCCAAGATGGCGAAACAAAATTGAGGCTTAGTAAAATATTTAAAAATTTAGCCAAACTACTTAATGGACTGATTTCAAATAGTGTGCTATAAATAATTGTAGTATACAGATGAACTAGTAAAACCATGGTACTAATTCAAGATGGCGGAATAGAATCGCGGCTAAATATTTGGTCAAAATCCAATATGGCAAAACAAAATGGCAGCCTAGTGAAATGTTAACAAAAATTATTACCAAAATATTACTTATCCAATTTTGCACAAAAATCAAGTATTATGCAGGACTCAACTAGTAAAATTTTTTACTTTTCTAATGTTGAAAATTGTGTTGGTTGAAAATATCTACTTACAACTATTTAATTTATCCCCTAGAAACCCTCAAGATCTGTTTTAAATAAAATAAGGCGGCCATGACTTGCTCAAACAAAAGAATATATAGATTCTCTTGAGCCATTGTAGAAACTAATTGACATTTGTCATTGTTAAATTATTTTAATCAAATATTGCTTTTGTCCTTTTATTAAATATCAAATGGCTGCGAATTTCGAAAACTTGGAGAAATATGACATGCTTGTTTGTTTTATACAGTGCCAGGAAAATCCGGATGAAGCGTCAGAGACGTAACTAATCCGGTAAGTGACAGGAGCAATACTAAGTAAACAAAATAACTTTGCTTCTTAAACCAGGGCTTTTTGGAACTAGTGATAGCCAAATGATTATGCTTAACGCACTAAGTAGAATAAGAAAGATGTGTGATATGTGTATAAGGTATAATGGGGGAACAGTTCGAATAGTATCTGTAATTTCTACACACTGCATAGCCTTTTTTTCTAATTTAGTCAATAGTAAGTATTTGACAGGATACGATGTTATTGTCAACATTGGAAAAATAATTAAATTATCGTCATATGTATATATAGCGTAAAAATTAAATAGTATGAATCTTTGTTAACTGATTTAATGTTTAATAATGATATTATAACAAACTTTGGTACAGATAATTCAGATTTAGAAAATTAACACACACTTTTCATGGCCTACTAGAAAAACAGATTAAATTTCTTTACATTGATTTAATTGTCGATAGCGGATTGAAATAAATATCAAGTGTTATATATTTTTGAGAAGCTAAAAATGAGCGGAAACCAAATATTAAAAAATATACAGGCTATCTCATTTAAAAAACCCAACTTTAGTCTATACCTCGAAAACGATAGTAGCTAACCAAAAACTGACTACGCCACTGGATTCTACGCAAAAAACTCTATCGAAGTTAGTTTTCACCTTTTCGGTAAGTTGCCAGGCCATCCAGATACGAGGGGTACCTAAAAACGCAAAATTTTCAATTTCACCCTGTATCTCAAAAACGAAGAGGGCTAGAAAAAATTTGTTCCGTAGGCCCGCCTGTCGGTTTGTCTGTCTGTCTGTCAGTTCACGGCATGGCTTAAAAACTCTTTATCAGAGTATGGCTTCTTTGGTTTATATATATATATATATATATATATATATATATATATATATATATATATATATATATATATATATATACATATATATAAATATATATACATATATATATATATATATATATATATATATATATATTTATATAAATATATATATATATATATATATATATATATATATATATAAATATAGAATAATTATCACAAAAAAATAGCACAGTGTTGCGAAAACCGCATCTCTCTATCTTCAGTAATAAATCCAGTAAAAACCATCGAAATTCGGTATTTTATCAATTCCGTAGGCCCGCCTGTCGGTTTGTCTGTCTGTCTGTCTGTTCACGGCATGGCTTAAAAACTACTTATCAGAGTGACTTCAAATTTTGGTAAAAAATTAAGGGAGGTATGAGGATGACTTGGAAATATTTTGGTAAAAATTCAATATGCCGGAATAAGATGACGGCCTAGTAAAATGTTAAAAAAATATTACTGAAAAGCCTAATCCAATTTACCTTAAATTTTGCACGAAATTCAGTGTTATATAGGAATAAACTGGTAACATTTTCGTATGAATATAATATAGCAAAACAATATGGCGGCCAGAATATAACAAAATGGCGACGAATAAAAATGTTTTAAAAGACTATATATATATATATATATATATATATATAATACATATATATAAAATATATATACATATATATATATATATATATATATATATATATCCATTTATAAATATATATATATATATATATATATATATATATATATATTAAATATAGAATAATTTCATAATTTTTCGGTATATATATATATATATGTATATATATATTTACATTATTATATTTTGTTTCACAAAGTGTGCTGTAAATTTGTTAAAACCTAATTATTTTTGTTGAAATTATTAATTATGTACCTAGTTGTATTAGTATAGTTTTGTAAATAACTTGTTATTGTTGAAGAATGTCATATTATTTTAATAAAATTTATAAAAAGTATTTATGAAGGAACAGACTTCTGAAAAACATTGACATGGTGGTCCTAGATTGGTGGCTGAAGACTACATACTATTATCTACAAATATCTGTCACTAAGATAAAGCGATTTCTGATTTTAATAAGAATGGACATAGTAATTAATTTCACGCCACTGATTTTTCTAAAATAAAGCATTTTTATTGATTCATTTGTTTGTTTTTGAAAACTTTTAGTATTTATTTTCGACAAGATTTGATTTCTCGAGTTTAATACAATAATATTCCTCTGCATGCATGGTGATATCCGTCTTATGACCAGGATTGTTTGGACCATGCAGAGAAACGGTTTTTATTTTTTAAAACGAAAACCGTGCATCCAACACAAAATTACCAAGGGATCAAACTTGCTCAAAAATGAATGAGAATTTCAAAAATAATTTTTATTTAAAAAAAATCAGTGGCGCACCATCAATGTCTGGGAAAATATGCAGGTCGGATTCCGTACGGACGCCACTGGTGGAAATTAAAAAAAATTTCTACCACAAAAAGGTCCACTAGATGCATAGTACCTCTATACCAAATTTCATTATAATATCTAGAGTGGTATTCGAGATATTATCGAAAAATTATGAAATTATTGAAAGTTTAACACCCTGTATCTCAAAATTTATACCGTTTAAGACATATATTTATATGAAGTTTTCTTCTTAAAATGGACCCAAAAATCACCTCCTTAAATATTGACCCTCAATTAAGAAACACCCTGTATAGTTGAGCTAATAGTTAACGTTATTATCGAAACAGCAAATCATAATTTTCCTTAGAAAAAAACTAAAAGTGGAAAATATTTCGTACCCTGGTTTGATGATGAATGCCTACAGCTTTCCGAAGAACGTAAGGAAATTTTTAAAGAATTTAGAAATTGTTCCAGTTTACAAAATTATATCAAATATAAAAATTTTACAGCTAAATGTAAACCAATTTTTAAAAACAAAACCCGATTCAATTGCAAAAAATTGTGTTGCAAATTTGGAAAAGAATTAATGCAGTTAAAGATAGTTTAAGCACTAGCTCTTAATCCTATGTCTCAAGATTATTCTGAAATAATGTTGAGAAAGCTATCGCCGGGTTACGTAACTCGAGAAATCCCTTGTTCGACACTCACCAGTTCCCATTTTCTAACGAACAAAATTTCCCTTTTAGAACTTAAAAATTACATTAAAAAATGCAAAGATACTTCTCCAGGACAGGGCGGAATTAGATATAGCATGATTCAGAATTTACCAAATTCTGAATCAATCAACATCTTTTATGTTTAGCCTTTAACAAGGTTATATGTAGGGGTGATGACACAAGTCTAATTAAAATTTCTATAACAGTTCCTATTCCAAAATCAGGCAAACCTAATGAATTTAGGCCTATTTCACTCTCATCCTGCATCTTAAAAACATGGAAAGAATTATCAAATATCGTCTAGAATGGTGGTGTGAATCTCAAAACGTATTGCCAAATGGTCAGTTTGGCTTTAGACGGGGTAAAGGTGTAAATGACTGTCTCATCTTGTGACCGATATTCAGGAAACATATTCGAAAAATGATTATTTGGCTGCACTATTTTTGGATATATGAAATGCTTACGAAAATGTCAACTTACATATTTTAATAGAAAAACTAGTAAATTGTAACATTCCAAGAAGTTTTGCCAATAACTTGGTGAAGTTTTTTCTAGATCGTAAAATTTCGATAAAAGTAGGTAATACATTTAGTGAAATGAGAGCTGTGTCTTCAGGACTTCCTCAGGGCTCAGCTTTGAGTCCTCTACTCTTTAATCTTTATTCGGTAGATTTTCACTCACTAGACATAAGTGCTTCGGTGTTACAATTTGCAGACGACTTCTGTATTTATTGCAAAAATAAAATAATCGAAGAATGTAAAATAACCCTTAACCGAATTATGTTTAATTGCAATTTATATTTCCCTGAAAAAGGGTTTAATATTTCAAATAAGAAATCAGCTTTAGTTGTTTTTCCTAGGCATAGACTTAACAGCACATATACAATTATAATCAATAATATGAACATACCCTGGTTAAATTCATTTAAATATTTGGGTGTCATCCTAGATCAAAAATTGTCACGGAACGATCACATTAATCATGTCGTAATTAAAGCTGAGAAAAGTCTTAATATACTTAGATCAGTTTTGGCAAGATCATGGGGTGCAGATCCCAAAACCGCACTTTTGTTTTATAAATCATTTACAAGGGCATTGCTGGATTACGGCTCTATATTTTATGGTTCAGCGTGCAAAACCTGTCTTAAAAAAATAAACAGGATTCAATATAAAGCTTTAAGGCTCGTAGTAGGTGCAGTAAAATCTTGCCCGATTCAGGCTCTTCTATTTGAATGCTCCGAATGGCCATTATAAATCAGAAGAAAGATGCTAGCACAAATATTTATCCTTAAGAACATGCAATACAAAAATAATGAAATAATTGATAAAATGTATAGATTAACTATTTATAATCTGACCAATAAATTTTGGGTTTATAAAAACAGCCCACCACTGGCTGATGCATTTACATCAACAGCATCTTATAATAATTTTATTATTAAACACAATACATATTTTCTGTTTGAATCCCAATTTATGATAAAATATCTCAATTTAGAAGTTGCTTTCCCTAAATATACTGGTATCACTTCAGTTAACCAAATGATTTTTTGTGATATTTTAAATGAATATAAATATTATTATAAAATATGTAGCGATGGCTCAAAAAATGAAAATGGTGCCCTACACTATACCTAGTGTTAATATTATATGAAAGTATAAGTGTAGTTCTATGTCCTCTGTGTTTACCGCCGAGGCTGTAGCTATTTTAAAGCATTAAAATACGTTTCCTCTGAGAACAACTTATCTAATATTGTCATATTCTCTGATTCTCAGTCAGTCTTACTGTCCTTAAGGAATTGTGATACATGCAAAAACCTAATTATTGCGAATATATTAAGTGTAGTGGTAGCGGTAGGTACTCCTCCTGGGACAGACCTATCAGGGAAGATGAATCAATCCCTGCCCTTCGCGAGATTTCAGGAGCTTTCTGACCCGGAAAGCTGGCACCTGCAAGGGTCCCTTATTCAGGGTTACGAACGAAGTCCACAACGGCCGCAATGGCGGAGAAGAAGATCTTCGGCACGGCAGAGCGGGCGGATGTGGCAGCCCCGTTTTTAGGGATATTATAAAAACCCCCACCGCAGCGTCTGACCCAGAGTGGGCGGCTGCAAACAGCGGCGGATCCTCATGTCAGAGGCGGCTGAACTTCACACTCACCAAGACGTCTGGCCAACGTGGTGTTTCATGGCTAAATCCCTCTCAGATGCACACAGAGCAATACAGATGGCCCCCAGTTCCCAGCGGTTCGACTAACCCTGACCAAGGCAGCGGTCAGACCAGTTTTCGAACGGGGGTTGCTAAGAATCCCTGGGTTAGATCAGGCTGCCAACTATATATAGCTACCTACAACGCAAGAACATTGGGAAATGAAGAAAGATTGATAGAACTGGAATATGAGCTTAACAAGATAAAATGGGACGTCCTGGGAATATCAGAAGTAAGAAGAAAAGGGGAAGACTGCCTCAGACTAAATTCTGGTCATCTCCTTTTTTACAAAGGAAGCGAACAGAATACTAATAGCGGCGTGGGAATTCTGGTGAACAAGCGATTGTCCTCTAACATTAAAACTTTGAAAGCCATTTCAGAAAGAGTTATCTACATCACCTTGAGAATAAATTTCAACATAACTATAAAAATTGTCCAAATCTATGCCCCAACGAGCAGCCACGATGATGATAAAGTTGAAACGCTGTACGAAGAAATATCGAGATGCCTTTCAGAAAACAAAACGAAACATTGGTCATTGGAGATTTCAACGCAAAAATAGGAAGCACAGTGAACGAATCAAAATACGTCGGCCCATTTGGGCTTGGTACGAGGAACGAAAGAGGCGAGATGCTAGCCAACTTTCTGGAAAAAGAGCAACTTTACGTAACGAACACCTTCTTTAAAAAAAGAATTAACAAAAAGTGGACCTGGACAAGCCCAAATGGAAGAACTAAGAACGACATAGACTATGTACTTTCACACGACAAACACATTATTCAAGATGTCGATGTCCTCAATTCCTTCACAACCGGTAGTGACCACAGACTTAAGAAGGTGCAAAATCCTTATAAATGGAAAACTAGAAAGAGCCAAGAAATTCAGCAACAAACTTAAGCCTTTAGACGCGAGCACACTGAAAGAACGCAAAGAAGAATATATGCAGCAACTAACAGAACAACTGAGAAATACATCACCACAAATCGAAGAAAATATCAACGAAGCGAACACTAGAATAACAGTAATAATAAAAGAAACAGCTAAAAATAACATGACACTAAGAGCAAAAAGAAAAGATAAGTTGACAGAAAAAACAAAACAGTTACTGGAAAAACGAAGAGATCTCATAAAATCGAACAAGAGAGACACGGTCGAATACGCAGAAGTCAACAAAACTGTAAGGAGAATGGCGAAACAAGACATTAGAGAACATCAGGAAGAACAAATTGAGAAAATTATAGAGCAAAACAGAGGCATAAAAATATTTAAGAAGGAGAATGCACACAAAAAAGAGATCAACAAGCTGATAGACAAAGATGGCAACATGGCAGAAGATAGACAACAAATACTGAAAGTCACGGAAAACTTTTATACGGATCTGTATGAATCAAAAGCCGACGAAGAAACCTTGAGATTATCAAAGGAAGATAAGCGAAGAATACTTAACATTGGCTCAGAAGAGCTGCCAGACATCGAAATCGAGGAAATTGAAAAAGCCATGAAACAAATAAAAAACGGAAAAGCCGCAGGACAAGACGACAACCTACCGGAAATGCTGAAGGAGGGAGGACCGCCACTTATGAAAGAACTCAAAAAACTCTTTAATAAATGCCTCATCCAAGGAACGATACCGACCGATTGGGAGACCGCTATAGTTGTACTAATATACAAGAAAGGAGATCCTAGCAATTTAGAGAATTATAGACCAATAAGTCTTTTATCTCAAATATACAAACTATTCATGAGAATAATAACTAATCGACTTGACATGAAGTTCGAAACCTACCAACCTAAAGAACAAGCGGGCTTTCGGAAGAACTATAGCACAATTGAACATCTTCACACAGTCAGAATACTCATAGAAAAGGCGACAGAATACAATATCACAGTCTGGATGGCTTTTGTCGACTTTCGAAAAGCTTTCGATACAGTAGAATTCTGGGCAATTGAAAGAGCTATGAAAAACGCAAGAATAGATCACAGATATATCAACATACTACACGAAGTCAACGACCGATCCAAATTGAAGATAAGGCTCCACGAAGATACCAATGAGGTGAAAATAAATAGAGGAGTTAGACAAGGCGACATAATCTCACCCAAACTATTTACCTTGGTATTGGAGGACGTCTTCAAGAATCTACACTGGGAAAACAGGGGACTTAACATATCTGGAGAAAAACTCAACAACCTCAGATTTGCCGACGATATCGCCCTTTTTGCCGAAGATGAAACGGAATTGAAAGAAATGCTCCAGGAGTTACAACAAGGGGCACAATATGTCGGTTTAGAAATGAACACCTCAAAAAACAAAATTTATGACGAACGTGCAAACAATTAATAATACAATATCCCTACAAGGACAAGAAGTGGAAAAGGTAGATTCATACGTATATCTGGGGCAAGAAGTCACAATCGGAAAAATTAACCAAGAACTGGAAGTCAATAGAAGAATACGTCTGGGATGGGCGGCTTTTGGCAGACTAAAACACATCATTCAGTCAAGACTACCTTTAAAACTGAAGTGCAGAGTCTATAATGAATGTATCCTTCCAACAACGACATACGGCTGCGAGACATGGGTTCTTACCAAGAAAATTCTCAATAAACTACAAGTTCACCAGAGAGCAATCGAAAGAAAAATGTTAGATACATCCCTTAAAGACCGTAAAACGAATGAGTGGATAAGAAGCAGGACCAAAGTCCAGGACATAACAAAACGAATCTGCTCTCTAAAATGGAACTGGGCAGGACATGTGGCTAGAAACAACACTAACTGGAGCGGAAAAGTTACCAGATGGAGACCTTGGGGAGAAAAAAGAAGCACTGGCAGACCCCAACAACGCTGGTACGATGACATTAAGAGAACAGGAGGTCTCAACTGGTATCAAGTTGCTCAGAACCGAGAAAACTGGAGAAACATGAGAGAGGCCTATATCCAAAGGATAGAAAACGGCTAGAAAGAAAGAAAGAAAGAGTCTCTAACTTATAAAGTAATAAAATAAATGTTAAATTTGTATATGTAAAAGACCATTCTGGACTGATAGGTAACGAATTGGTTGACAAAGCTGCGAAAGAAGCTATTGTATCAGGAATACTCTTCCAAGACCTTCCCTATTCTGATATATATATCCACATATCAAAAACATTTCCTTGGATTCTTGGAAGCAATGGTATAAAAAATATTCAGCTGATTCTCCCAACTTATATAACATAATATATCCTGAGTTAAACAACAGACCTTTAATAATTAGGGAATGGTTATCACGGCACATTTTTGTGTCCTACTGTAGATTTCTGGTTGGGCATGGAAATTTTAATTAGCATCTTTTTAAAATGAAGTTAGCTAGTAGTCCATTGTGTTCATGTGATAATGTATCTATAGATGATTTAAACCACAGGCTTTTTAATTGTAAGCATAACAGCATAGCGGTCTCCTATTTGTCTACCGAACTGAGAAAGGTTCACTTACTTCCTATGAATAGCACAAGTCTCGTAATTAGTATTATATAATAAAATAATAAATTGGAAAAAATATTTTTAAAATATTTAATGATGTGTAGAATAAAGGTATAGGATTATATAATATAAATTAGGTAAGGGTAGTATGGTTTTAATTAGCTTCGACATCCTTTGTATTTAACCTTATGTGTTTTTCTTACCTCACCATCCGGGCCCACCGTGTGATGTCTAATATTATTAATAAAAATCTTCCTGAATTGGCCACAGGGCGTGAAGTGTGTATCCCTGTCTTATATCCTTTGATTCTTCATTAAATCTCCTATAATCGGTAGGATTAGGATTAGGTAATTTTTATAGTGTTACACTTTAGACATACACAATAATATGTTATATTATAAGAGAACGGAACAGCTGTATTTAGGTGGTAACTAAGCAATAAAAAAGCAATAATGAACTAGTATGACATAAAGTATTTTTACCCTTTTTTAGATCACCCTGTACATAAACTAGGGTATTTGGTAACCCTGACTGAACTATACCAGACTAGCTTAGAGTACTCAGTACGACACCGCATTTATCATTCCGTACATTTATTGCTCGTTGAAACATTCTGTAGGTACAGTTAATGGCTCGTAACGAATACAATGTACAAGCATCGCGAATTCCTCAGAAAATTGCGCAGTTTTTTGTGGGATCGGTGAATTAAGTTTATTTTTTCTTTTTTAATTGCAGCTCTTGTCAGTGTCCATTGTTTCCGCCCCAGAATTAAACGTCTTTTATCAGTCGTAATAAGAAAGAAGAAGAAATCTGTCCAATTAAAGCGAGCTTTCCGACACTGTAATGATCGGATCGTTTTTGCCGGCATCGGAGCTTTTCTTTAAGCTATTTCACGGCCCGCGTTTGAGTGGGTGTGCGACGAACGCCCGTATCAAATTTACAGATTTTTTACGCTTGTCTCGTTATACCAAAATTATCCACTTGATGTTCGCTTATAAAGAACGTACCGATGCATGTTTAGAGATACATATTTATGCACATTTTTTTAATGTTCGATAATACTAAAGACCGATTATAAAATGCTCTGGCGCGGATAATAATAATAAAAATAGTGATAATAATAATAATAATAATAATAATACAGCGGATATACCGCAACGACTACTGCAACTACCTAGGCAAGTAAACCAAGGAAGAGGTTAAAACGGACAGATGAAATGAATCGAACGGTGATGCATTTCTAGTACACCGCTACCAAACTTGAAACAATTTCATCAGGATACGGACATAAACTGCATACACTTTTCATAACACAATATCCAGAATACAAATCACTTATCACAGAAGTAATAGATTAAAAAAGAGTCATCACTAAGACCAGTAAGCTCACCCCACTGGCATTGCAAAACATCAAAGCTATGGTAGCTGCTTAACTAAACATTCATCAACCAAACATTGCTGACAGTGGGGCAGATGCCGAACCGATCTCCCATACAAACCAGCCCAACTTTGTGCAAGAGGATTTGCAACCTCACTCAATGCTCAGTGGAGCGAAGCTCCCAGCAACAACCCACTACAAGCACCATACAGCGCACAGGACAAGTGAATCATTCGCCCAAAGCACCATACACACAGCTATATCTCAGACCGTCTCTCACACAAGCAATCAAAGTAGAAATGAAGTCACATCTAAACAAATGGTCAGGCTCCGATCCTACAACAAGAGATCCTATTCCTCGTGTAATCTTCAAACGGGGCACACATAAAATCCTAAAGACCATCAACAAACACATAATTCCCGAGTACATAACGAATGCCAGCATAATTGAGGACATTCATACAATGATCTACGCAGCAGCTATAACCACGATAATACAGAAGAATCAGAAACTCCCGCCACCACACAGAAACACCAACAACATAAAACCAAAGTTCAAATGGCAGATAAGGATCGAAAACAAAATTAACAAAATTAGAAAAGAATTGGGACATCTTATCCAATCCATGAACTGCAACAAGTCAAATCGTATC
Source organism: Kuschelorhynchus macadamiae (assembly GCA_030620095.1). Classification (NCBI taxonomy): domain Eukaryota; kingdom Metazoa; phylum Arthropoda; class Insecta; order Coleoptera; family Curculionidae; genus Kuschelorhynchus; species Kuschelorhynchus macadamiae. The sequence goes on along the minus strand of JAUTXW010005111.1, from coordinate 471,907 downwards.
ACACAAAGTGTAGAGAAAATTAAATCTGCATCTCCTGATCACACGCTTATAGAAATCCTTGACACTCCGAAGCAAAAATTATCCGTGTATGCCGCAAGGCTCCGAAGATACATAGAATCAAATGAAAGAAAGGGTGCTAAGAACCTGTTTCGAAGAAGCGAAAAACAGTTCTACCAAAAAATCATGAGCAATGAGGAGGCACGAGTAATAGAACCTCCGACCAAACAAGAGATCACAGAATACTGGAAAATTATTTGGTCAGAACCGAAACTACACAATAATAACGCTTCGTGGATTAAAGCGGAAGAAGACAGACACAAGTGCTTGGAGGAACAAGAGGACTTTGCAATGACAACACAAGAAGTTGCAGAAACAATCAAATACACGCATAACTGGAGATGTCCTGGAATAGATAACATTCATAACTTCTGCTACAAACAGTTTACTTCCACACAAAAAGCTCTCACTCGCCAAGTTAATGAAATTATTTTAAAACATAGCAAACTCCCCAGTTTTCTTACACAAGGAATAACATACCTTAAACCCAACCCGTCAAATTACCGAACTATTATGTGTCTTCCAACCCTATATAAGATCACACCACAATTACCAGGAGAATAGAACAACATTTAGCACACAAAAACATTCTAACGGAAGAGCAAAAAGGATGCAGGAAAAACAGCTGAGGCTGCAAGGGGCAGCTAATTATAGACAGCGTCATCATGGAACAAACCAGGAAAAATTATAGAAACTTTCATACTGGTTACATAGATTATAAAAAAGCCTTTGACTCGATACCCCACAGTTGGCTAACCAGAGTGCTAGAATTATATAAAGTCAATAAAAATATCAGGCAATCTCTTACTAAAACCAAACCTGAGAACACCAAAAGACATATATATATATATATATATATATATATATATATATATATATATATATATATAAAGTTTTCCTTGGTATTCATTCAAGTAAATACTGAAGCTATATTTTATTGAGTAATTTTTTCGGTAATTTGACATCCAACCCATTTATTGGTTAGATCGGCCTCCTCATATGCCTCTTCGCACCCGAATATAAAAATTATAGGTTTATATTGCTTCCGGAAGAGTTATTATATTTTCCTACTACATATTATATTCCATTTTAGTTTTTGTGATGTGAAGATCTCTTAGACCGATTTGCATGACGTTCGTATTTACATCGTACCAATAAAATAAAACAAAAATTTAACATCGAAATTACAATGGCGAACGCACTGATAGTGTACTATGTAATTAGGGGAAAGATTACAATTTCTTTCCTTGCCGAAATAAAAAAATACATACCTATGTGTGATTTTTTATAAAGTTTTATTCATTTTAAAATATCTTTTGGAATTAAATTACTCTAAATGGAAAAAATCATTTAACCAATTAAATTCAATCAAAATTCAAAGTGCAATAAGAATACAATTCCGGTAAAATTGAAACTTTCAAAATTATTTTTGAAAACTTCTTTTCATCGTTAACATGTACACCCTGATTAGAGTAAAACATGTATTTTTAAATAGTTCTTTATGTACTTTGTAATTGTTCGATTATAATTAGATTTTACCCTGTAAAATTAAGTAATCCCTCCTCCACGTGATGCATTTTTTTATTTTTGATGATCCTAGATATTTAAAAAATACGTGATTTGTTTAATCTATACTTTTTCAAACTTAAAAAAAAACAATCTCTACAAAGGCTCCTTAATAATGAGGTGTAGAAATGACATATGCTCATATTAATACAGTGTGACTACTAGTAGTTTACACATTTGCACATGGTTTTCATTTATTCCACCCACTACTAGTCTACACATTTGTACAGGGTTTTCACTTATTATACCCACCTACAGGGTTAATTATAACAGATAGGCAAAAACATTAAATAAAAGTAAACATTATTTATGAATGAATTTTGAATGAAATTATGAATATTGGGAAACTGAGAAACAAAATCAACAACCACCTTTTTTTTAATGAAACACCCTGTATATTTGCCTTTAGTTCGAAAAATATAGCGATTGTTGATATTTGGATTTACTATTAATGCCTATCTATTACAACCGTTTCAAAGTAACTCTGTCAATAAAACTGGAGGAAAATATAAAAAAACGTAGTTTATTTTATTTCTTAGTTTTGTGAAGATGTGTCAAAATATAAATAAAAACCCTGTACATCTCTTTTCATTTACATTTTTCAATCAACAACAACTATCTAGTTATTTTCTTAAATGTTACTTCTGATAATAATTAAATTTTTTATTACATATGTTTCAAATTTTAACATTTCCAAAATTAAATAGCATCTAGAATGTCAAACGTAATTTACCTTCAGTTGATACCGACAGTAATATTTTCTGCAGTATTCCGATCTCGTTTTCAGATATCTTTTATCTGATTCCATCTGAATATGGAATCCTTTTAAAAATGTAAATTAGAATGTTGCTTTTGCGACTTTAATTTATAGCTTATTGAGACTTTTTACGCCAAAAAAAAAAAAAGAAAATAACAGCCTCACGTTTTAGTACTAAAATTATAACCGCTTTAATGAGATTCGCCTTTTGAAGTATCATTTCATTACGTAAAAGGTATTCTAGGGACAAGGCTGAAATAAAAAAAAACTTAATAAATGAAAATATATTTATTTTATTGGTGTCTATGGGGTATATACAGTATAAAAAGTTGCATGAAATCGATACTTTTATATCCATTAAAAATTAACCTTCACGTGATTCGTATAGAATCAATCCTAGCAAAATCCGTATCTCAAAATTTTGCAGGAAAGGAAAATAACGATTTACGTAGATACTTTAGTCCAGTAGATTTAAATAAAATATCTGGAAAACCCTGTGCAAAATACCGCTGAGCCAAAAACTAGTACAGATGTTTTGTGTAGTTTACTGGACAACATATACAGGGTGTCCGGATTTGGTTGCAAAAGCAGGGTATCTCGCTTATTTTTAAAGATAGAACCTTGCGGTTTTCACGAACCTGAGCTAATTTTTTGTGAAACTCATGAAGCCGTAAACAAAATTTTCATAGCCTTCTACGTTTATGAGATACAGGACGAAATAGAAAATTTTGCATTTTGGGACCCCCCTCGTATCTCGGTTATCCTTTAACTTAACGCAAAGGGAAAAATTGCTGCTTATGCAGTTTTTAACACTGGCTCCAGTGGCGTAGTCATATTTTTCATTTGAGTTGTTATTTTTTAGATATGACCCAAAGTTGTGTTTTTTTAAATGGGACACCCTGTATATTTGTCCAGAAATTGATTTGTCCTTTTAAAAGCTTCTCAAAAATATATAATAGAATGGGTCTATTTTAATAAATTATATTTATCATCCCAAATTTTGCAGTAGGCCATGTTGTTTTCTTGGAAGCAAATGACATTTCCCAATTTTGTACGGGTATATAAAATATAGCTCTAGTTTTTTGTATTTATTTATTGTGTAAAAATATATTTGTATTATTATGGAAGACAACCAAACTTTCGAACATTATGAAAAGTACAATATGTTAGCTTGTTTTATATTAGTAATGAAAATGTTGAAGCGGCTTCTGAGATGTATTTTAACAGGTAAATAGTTAATTTTTAGGTATATTGAAATACTATTGCTTAATTTTTATTTAGATATCCAGAAAGGGGGAAACCTAATATATCCACTTTTTATCGGATAAAAAAGAATTTACTTAATCACGGATCATTTATCAAACCTCGTACGAAAACATATAATAAAGAAAATCGGGAGGCTGAGGAAATTACGGTTTTGGCTAATGCAGAAGCTTACCCTACAAACTCTTGTAGGGCCAGTGAAAAGAGCATACGGATTCCAAAAACTAGAGTTCAAGAAATTCTAAAAAAGCACAAATACCACCCATACAAATTTAGGCTCGTGCAGCACCTACAGCCAGGGGATGCAGAGCGTCGGGTAGTCTTCTGCAATTGGTTTCGAGAAAGATGCGATATGGTTAGGGATTTTGAAAGGAAGCTTATATGGTCAGACGAAGCACATTTCAGTAATTCTGGTATACTCAATAGGCACAATAGTAGATTCTGGTCCCAGGAAAATCAACACTAAGACAGCAGGGCAGTTTTGGTCTAAATGTGTCCTGCTTCATATTAGGAACACATATAAAATTGTATATATTTGAGGGAAATCTAACAGCCAGTCGCTATATAGAAATTTTAGAGGCAGCTATACCTGAATTACTGTGATGTTCCTCTAGCGCAAATTAACGAAATTTATTTTCACATATAAAATGCTCCCGCACACAATTCTGGAATGACGAGATTATTTCTGGACAATAATTTTACCAATCAATGGATCGGAACAAATGGACCTATAAGATGGGCCCCTAGGTCTCCAGATTTGTCGATTTTAGATTTCTTTCTATGGGGATATCTGGAAAATAGAATTTACAAAGACCATGATAATGTCCAAGATTTAGGAAATGCAATAAGAGAAAATTTTCGCTATTTACAAAATCATCCCGTTATTTTGCTTAATTCCCTAAAACCAATACGAAAATTCTGCGAAGCATGCATAGAACAAAATGGAAATCGGTTTGAATAGTTCTTTTGATTTCCTTGGTTACTGTAGTTCTTATACGACAGTTGATTTTTGCTGAAAGGCTTGTTACATATTAATTTATGTTTTGTTCTTGTGTTACATAAATCTAGGTAGGTGGTACTTTTTTGGTGCGAAATTATCAATACATATTTTGATAAATAGATTTAATTACATATTTATTTTGATTTATTGTTAGGATGTAGATATTGTTAACGACTTTAAATAAAAGGCAGCATTGTTTTGCATGGCCTACTGCAAAATTTGGGATGATAATTATAAAAATTAGGATTTTTGTTGTTTATTAAAATAGACCCATACTATTATATATTTTTGAGAAGCTTTTAAAAGGACAAATCAATTTCTGGACAAATATATAGGGTGTCCCATACAAAATACAACTTTGGGTCATATCTAAAAAATAACAACTCAAATGAAAAATATGACTACGCCACTGGATCCAGCGTAAAAAACTGCATAAGCAGCAATTTTTCCCTTTGTGTTAAGTTAAAGGATAACCGAGATACGAAGGGGGTCCCAAAATGCAACATTTTCTATTTCGCCCTGTATCTCATAAACATAGAAGGCCATGAAAATTTTGTTTACGGCTTCATGAGTTCCACAAAAAATTAGCTCAGGTTCGTGAAAACCGCAGGGTTCTATCTTTAAAAATAAGCGAGATGTCCTGCTTTTGCAACCAAATCCGGACACCCTGTACAGGGTGTTTCAAAACAAATGCAAAAAACTGAAGGGGGTGATTCTTGAGTTCATTTTAAGAAAAAAAATTCGTACGAACATATGTCCTAAATCTCGTAACTTTTGAGATACAAGGCTTTAAAGTTTTCAGAAAAAAATCTTTTTTTTATAATATTCGGGATACCATTCTAGATATCTTCTTGAATTTTGGTACACATTTTCTACGCATCAAGACACATTTTCTGGTATACAACTTTTTTTTTAATTTCTACCAGTGACGTCCGTACGGGATTTGCATTGCATATTTTTGAATAAAAATGGTGCGCCACTGACATTTTTTCATTTCGATTTTCTCGTCAGATGTACGGTTTAAAAGTTATTTAACAAAATGTCGGAATTTTTGGATTTTTGTTAATCAAATTGGCTATGCATGAATGATCATTTTGCCAAATAACTTCTAAACCCTAAAATGCTAAGAAGTTAGGGAGTAGAATAGGAAATTTAAATTTGATATTCCTTGTTCAAAATAAAGGGCAGTTTATTATAAACGTTGGGTCAAAAGTCAAAAATTAGGGAGATATTGCGGTACAAAGATGGTGAAAAAATACTGTTTTTAGCGAGAATAATGAAATTTTATTTTATATTATTTTATTACTAATATGAGAACACACTGTCTGCATATTTTTTTCCCTTTTTCAAAATGAGTGGAAGGGGTTGAAATACACTACCCCTATTATTCTTGTTAACAAAATTTAAAGAAAAGCTTACGCCACGACTTGGAAAAAAATAAATTTGGATAGCTTGGCTTATTTAAAAACTTTTTTAGCTCTTGTATTTTTTTCACAAAACTTACCGATTTGAAATTAAAAGATAAAATGTAATCATCTAGTGGGCCGCTGTCACTTTTTAGTGCGTTTGTAATATTGCTTTATTTGACATTGTTCAGTTAATTTAAATACATAATTTTACGATTAGTTTAATCAAAAATTTCTTATCTGATCTGCATAAATGTGCAGTAATAAGAGTTTTAATTAAATCAATAGAACAATAATGGTTAATTTCACGAATGCAAACGAAAATTCCTTGGAAGCTTGTCGTCTTTATACACAAGCATAGCCCAATGGTAAACCTCCTCATCACAGTGCGTTAACCAAGCTTTATCAAAGGCTACATGAATCTGGAAGTTTCGAAAAAAGAAGTTTTTGTTACTGACATCGAGAAGTTCGGCCCACACCCGACTTAGAAGTTGCTGTCCTGTCCTTAATATTATTGAAGCGTAACCTGAGACAAGTACCAGGAAAATTGCAGCGGCATTAAATACTGATGCATCAACTGTATGGGCGACATTGAAAAAACAACAGTTATATCTTTACCATATACAGAGGGCTCATGTTCTCTTACCAAGAGATTTCGAACCGAGAATGATTTTCCCAATGGTTTCATCGAATGAAAACCAATAATCCCTTTTTCTTGTTCAAAAATTATCTTTACGGACGAAGCTAGATTCTCAAGAGATGCAATTCAAAATTTTTATAACAGGCATCTATGGGCTGAAGATAATCCACATTCAATAACATAACCTAGACATCAATATCAATTTTCCGTTAACGTTTTGATAGGAATTGATAGGATCAACATTTAATTGGGTCACCTTTTCTACCTCTAATATTAACTGCTGAATCATATTTTGATTTTCTACAAGAATTGCCTCCTCTACTAGAACATTTACTTCTGAGAACTAGAAGAGTCATGTATTACATGCATGATGGTGCCCCAGCACATTTTAGCTTAAATGTGCGAAGGCATTCAAATCTTACTTTAAATCTGCTGGACAGGAAGAAGTGGACCTCATATTTGGCCGCCTGGATCCCCAGATTTAAATCCTTTGGATTATTGTATCTGGGGATATCTGAAAGAATTAGTTTACACTACCTCAGTACAGGATATCGAAGACCTGAGAAATCTCATAATTACATCATGTGATGTTATAAGAAATATTCCTGGCATATTTCAGCGTATAAGAGGCTCACTGATGGGTAGAATAAATGCATGTATTATATCGCAAGGTAAGCATTTTCAACATTTGCTATAAAAAATGTACTCCCTTCTGCGTAGAACGTTGTGTTTTTATTTGAGTTGCAATGTTTAAATAATTTTTTGTTAAATAAGTTTTTTTAAAGAACGGTTTTATTTATAGTTCATGCATTAATATAAAGAAGTTAGGTTGAAACATAATTGTTGTTCACATGAAGTTTCTTTCATTTCATTTGGAAACAGGCAAGGTTTTTTTAAATAAAAAATCTGACGCCTATGAAAAAAACAAACCAGTTTTATATGAAGGAAAATTCATTTATTTTAATTAACGTTTAAAAAATCGTTCAAAAATAAATAATATAGCTTACACTAGTTTAAAATACATGTTTCATTTTTCTCATTTCTCTTACCGTTTCTTAAATATTAATTATTTTGTGTTTCTTTTTACCAAAACTATGTGAATTAAAACTAATATTTTGGTCTCCAGATGTCAAATCAATTTAAAGTTTTAATATTATTTAGTCAACATGCAGTACTTTAAATTTTAGCAATATAAGATCGCAGACTTTTGCACAGAATGTCATAAAAATTAACTGCAATTCAGATTTTAAAAATTTGATGATAACTTACTTTTTTTAAATGGAACACCCTATATATTATTGAAATGTTGAATAGAGAGGACAAATTGAATTTTTTTCATAAAAGTTGTTCCTATACCTATTTTGAACTGCTTTCGATTCATAAGCGATTTATGAAAATATCTTACCATTAATATACGAACAAAAGACATTAAAGTTGTCGACTTAAAAGCGATTAATATTGATGTTCAAGAAATAGACATTAAATATCTAAAACGTCTTTTATGATGTAACCGCAGCTTATACAATGCCAAACGATTTTCTTTTAATATAAATTGTGGTTCTGAATAGAACCGATTTTGTCAGTAAATTAAAACTTTTGGATTTCTAATAACCTAATACGTCAAATGCTTAAAGGGCTAACCTTTTACATGTAAGCTATCTGTAATACATTCCATCCATCACATGACATTTTATAACATTTTCAAATTTATGTATAATTATTTAGTTTATAGTAACAGTGAGGCAATTACTAAATTTGGCTAGTTATATAATTACTGATTTTCACACAGTGTTCTAACACCATCCTGTCGAATAACTCTACGAGTTGGATTTTTCCAAATTTACATATCATACACTTTATAAAAGAAAGTTAACAGAATCTTTATTAATAAGGTGTTACTATTGGAAGTGACATATTTTGAATATATAACAGTTTTAGTTCATAAGATACTGGCCTTCTTTATTAATGAAAATAACAATTTTTTCATTTACAATAAAATATTCTGTTTTTTTTTGGTTTCTTCTTTCAGTCCATTTCACTCACATGAATTATGATAAACATATTTACTCTCTTCTTTCTTGTAACATAACAATTTGACACTTTGAGAACACTTGAACTATTAGAAAGTTTCAGTTTATATAACTTTTTGTTTTCATTTGTCCAAGCTGCTTTTCTTTATGCTTGCTTGGTATGGAATGTTAAACAGACATTTTGGCTGATGGTTTTCCATTATTTTAAGCCAATTAGTAATCTGAAACAAAATTGAACATATAACTTTATTTAACTGCAAGTTAAATATAACCGTTAAAATATCAAGACTTTTATGTAAATTACATTTTATATACCTCAATATCTTTTATTCATAATTCAATGGATTATATTTTGTAAAGTATTTTCAACCTCTCTAAATTAAGACAAAAGAAATTTGTTTTTGTTTTGTTTACAAATATTCGGAATTTGTCTGCCTTTCTCTTCTGTCACTGTGGTTTCATTGGTTTATTTTTCGGCATCTAGCCAGCTTTGACAGTGTCGTGTTTTTTCATCTCAGTCACGATTTTGGTTCTATTCAGGGGCAGTTTGCCAGCTCTATTTGGGGACATCGAATATTATGGAGTTCTTACTCCCTTCCACTAGTGGCGCCAGCGGTGGACTCCACTGTAATTATTATTTTATTTTATGGCATTAGGTTGGCATAAGTCTGAAGTGAGGACGAATGATGGAGAGGAATGTCAAACTTCGTTGAATTTTCTGGAACTGATTTTCTCGCCCCCTTTCTATTGGCTCTCCTTAGAGGTGCAACATGTGTCCGGCTTTATAAAAGTGCCATAATGGACCAATTTTTTAAGGTACTGAAAGCATGTCATAAGTAATTTATTTTAAAGTGCAGTGCTGTTGAAAGCCTAAGGCCTATTTATGGACATCATCTAGCGCTAAATTTTGGCCCCTTTTTGTTTGGTTCCACATTTGATCAACCACGTGGTAAGTCGATTTTCAAATTAGTTTCCTGCTGTGAGCTAGTTCGCAATTATCTTTTATAAACAGAATGGCGTCCTGAATTTTGTTTTTGGCTGTCGGTCCTCGAGAAGCCTTTCTAGATGTCTGGAAATTCCCTTTATTGTTGACCGTTGGCGTCGAAGGAGCCCTCTAGATCCCTAGAGGTAAGGCAACGTCTTTGAATAGTTGTGTTGTAAATAACTTAAATAACTTGTTTTTGCACATTCCATGTCGATTTTATTTTAAGACAAACAATGGTTTGTAGCGTTTCAGGTTAAGAATTCAAGATATGGTTTTGGGATATAGTTACAAGTTTATGGTGTAATTTTTGGGGTACATAAACCAAGAGTTCTACAATGTTCCTTCCTGTAAGAGTACGAGGAATTAATTCTTAATTTTTATATTTATAAATTTTACATAAGGTAGCAGAAAGGAAGTAAGTAACCTATTTTTTGTAAAACAGCCTTGGCGAAATACTTTATACTTTTTTAACTTTTTCCTTGCGGCAGTGTGGTAATGAATTTTTGATTCCCTGTGCGCTATTTAATTTAATTTTCATATTTACATATTTGTGTCATGACATTTCGCCATATGTTCACAGGTTGATGATATAATGGTAATAACGTTCACATATTTGATATATTTTATATATATTTTACATTTTATAGATTTACTTCTTTATATCTTAATGTCAATTGAATTTTTGAATGTAAGCTAAATTTCACATGTCAAAAATTATTTTATAAAACAACGCGTAAAAAAAAACAAAAGATCAAGGTATCATTAAAATTTGACAGTTTGCACTTTATATAGTGTTTTATTGAAAAGTCCTCCAAGTTTTTATTTTCTCTGCATTTAACTATCAATATAGATTTCTTCCTAATTGAGTCACAGTCAATTAGGTAGCGCCCATTTTAATTTCGAAAGATGTACCCGAGAACCTGCAACCTACAGCTCCCCGGAAAGATGGCTCAAATTGATTCAAATCGTGCCTTACCTGATTTTCTAGATCGTCTTTTAAATTTATTGGTGCTTTATAAACTATTTCTGTAATCCTACTTCACAGAACTAAGTCTAATGGAGAAAGATCTGGAGATCGGGGTAGCCAACTCCATGGTCCTTCACGTCTTCTCCACCTATCTTCAAACATATCATACAGATCGGCGGAAACTTTATGGGTACAATGGACAGAAGCTTCATCCAGCTGATACCAACAATTTCCTAAATCGATATCGAAATCGGTCGCTCTGAGAATTTCAATATGTTTTGCAGAAGTTATTTAAAATTGCCCATCCATCAACAAACAAAATACATAAAAACTAAATTTTTTTGTTAATTACCTTTTTCTTTTATAGTATGGATTTTCTGCAGCCTAAAAATGATTATTTTGACGGTTAAAGACTCCTTCTCTTGAAAATTTTCCTTCATCAGTTCAAATAATTCTTTTCAGAAAATGGGGATCCTCCTGTGTACGAATCAATAACATGTTACAACGATATATACGTTTTGGTTGTTCATCTGGTTGTACAGCCTGTAATGTAATTAGTTTGTGGCCATGCATATTATGTTTACGTAAAATTCTCCATTTTGATTATTCATAAATCATTTTTGGAACTTGTTATTGAAGCATTAGGATAGGCATAAAAATACTCCAAAACGTTAATTTTATTTTATTCTTTTCAGTAATAGGGTAATATTGAATTCTTGGATTCTGCACAGTTCCGAGATCTAAAAAGAGACCTTCAATTTTGAGAAATGTCCTTGGGTTCGTTAGCGGCAAATTCGTCAAAAGAGCGTTACATGTTCTGCAGGTTCTTGCAACAATTCTTTTACACTCCCCTGACGATAAAACAAATTTAAAATATCCACGTTTGCATAACTGTTATTCTCCATTTTCGTTAACTTATTCTGACATAAACTAAAAAGTTGTTACATAGCACACTTGGCGTCTTAGATCTTATCGAATATTAATTCAATCAAAATTTCAGCGAAAGTTTAGACTAAATTTCACTATTCGAAAAGTACATTAATTATCTAAGACGAGAATAAATCGTAAATATGAACTTCTGTAAAAAGAAAAAAATGTTAACTAAACACGACATTTTATAAAATTTTTGCGCAGTATAGTTACAATATGTTAAGTTATACCAGGTTGGGGAATTCTCGTTGCATACATTTTAAAGCAATGTTCTGGGAAAATTGCATTTTAATATTTAAATTTTTATTTAGGACATATCGGTATAAGATTTCGTTTACAAAACTTGTCGTTATTTCTTTTTAACGATACAATATTGCTCATTTAGTATTCTGTCACTTTATTCTTAAAACTACTATCTGCAAACAGAATTAGCATTAATCGCCCAACATAAAAAATCATAGTATGTATATAAGATATTCCCTGGTATTTTTATTAACAATAATAACTTGAAAGGGAATGTACAAATTAAATACTTATATAATTTATGAAATTAAAAATGTAGGATAGTTAATTACTATGGTTACAGAAGTGGAAACACCTATAAGTAATATTATTTTAATGCTCACACCTGCAAGAACTTTTTATAAAATACACTATAAATATGGAGGAAGAAAATATGTACAGGGTGGCCATTTTATGGTAATACAGTACCTTATCTAGAAAACGGTAATAGTTACGACAAAAAGTTAAATACAAAAGTTGTTTGGATTCAAATAAATTTTTATTTTATTTCACTTTTGTTTATACAGGATGTTTCGTTTTGACGTGACACAAGTCAACTTTCTTTATTTTAATGGGAATTTTAATGGGACATCCTATATATTATTACATGTTTTTGAGATTTTTTTTTTAAAAAAACTACTGTTAATTTGCGAAAGTTTCTATAATAACATCTATATTTGAATTCTTTATCGTTTTTGAGTAAATTGAGTTTTTAGATTTTTTTTAAAAAAACATATTTTTTTAAAAAAAATTTTACCCCCTATAAAACTTTAATGGAACTGACTAATATCCTAAACATACATTTTTGCTAAGAGTTTTTGAATTCAAGGAGTTATATTATTTTTTCCATGCTGGTCTTACCAATTAATATACAGTGTTAAAAATGGAGAGCAAAACAAACAGAAGTTTAAATGTAAAAATCTCCTGTTTTTCAAAAACTGGAACACCCTGCATATTTTTATTTTCATCTGTCTTTGTATTCAGCGTTTTCAATTACTATCATTACCTTGTTTTCTAAATAACATCTAAAACTGAGAGGTGTATGTCCTGTGTTCCTATACTTCTGGTCGTTAAAATGAACAGTTTCTAAATTTTATTAGCCAAGGGAACATTTTTCCTAATGATTTATCCCTTCATATATTTGGAAACTATTTTGCAGGAGACAGAATCCAAATCTGCCCTGACGCTCCCTAGGAAAAATAACATGGTTGTTTTCTTGACTCCAAAATCGCGTGTTGTGTCTATTTAAAATCCCTGAACTAGTAAAATGTGCCTCGTCTGACCAAATAAAAAATCAATATCTTCTGATATTTATAAACCAATTGGCTTAGGATATAACCTAATGCAATTGTTGACTTAAGTTGACATTTGCTCTGTTTGTCATTTTTGTCAAATTTTTGTTGCGAAATTTTTAAAAAATGGCTTTATATAGTTTAGATGAACGTTTGAAATTTTAAAACATCTGTTTCATAAAAAATAATTAAATAGACGTCAAGAAAAATTTAAACGCAATAATGCCAAAAATGACAGCAGTAATGGCTGCCTGATCATATTTTTGTTGGCGTTGCCATGGCTAAAAAGCCACCTTCTCTTATTTCGATTGATCTGCTATATAAATCCGTTTAAAGAAAAATGCATTTTTTCATGTTAATAAAATAAATATGACCTAATAATGAAAAAATAATATATAGGGTCTCCCATTTAAAAAATAGTAGGTTATGCCAATATGTCAAAAACTATGACTCTCAGGATGCCACTGATATATTACCAGTTGAAACATTTTAAATATATTTTACGATAGTGTCCGAAAATGACAAATTTTCAAAATCACCCTGTATTTGGAAAAAAGTAGCACGGTGTCGCGAAAACCGCATCTCTCTATCTCTACTCATAAGCTGTGGGACACCCTGTACAGTGTTAAAAATGGAGAGCAAAACAAACAGAAGTTTAAATGTAAAAACTCCTGTTTTTCAAATGGAACACCCTGCATATTTTTATTTCATCTGATTCAGCGTTCAATTATCTATCATTACTCATATATATGTCCTATACCTAAAATGAACAGTTTCGATTTTATTAGCCGTTTTCTGATTTATCCCGGAATTTTGCCAGTAAATGAGATCAGAAACTAAAAAAATCAAGATAGGCTTAGGAAATAACCTAATGCAATTGTTGAGTTAAGTTGACATTTGCTCTGTTTGTCATTTTTGTCAAATTTTTGCTGCAAAATTTGTTAAAAAATGGCTTTATATAGTTTAGATGAACGTTTGAAATTATACAACTGTTTTATAAAAAATAATAAAAGTCCAGAGTTAGCCCTTAAAGAATATTCGAGCGAATATCCTAATAATCGAGTTCCCTCCAGGACTATATTTTTTCGAATTGTGCGTGATTTGGAAAATGGTGTCCTTAAAAACTCTAAGAAAAATCGTCCCAGTTTTGTCCCCCCTCAGGAAAAACACTGGAGATTTTACTTTATTTCGAGGAAGATGATGAAAGATCTCAAAGAGATGCTGACAGAGACATTGCAGGTGTCAGTAGAGGAAGTATTCACAAAACACTGCAGGTGAATGGTTATCATCCTTATAAATTTCTTCCAACTCAATTATTATCACAATTAGACTTTAATGAAAGATTGACTTTTTGTTGTGATATTATGGACCGGCAGTTCGAAAATGTGTTTTTTTCAAAAGTGCTTTGGAGTGATGAGGCTTCATTTAATACGGCGGGTATTTTTAATCGGAAAAACACTCATTACTGGTCTCAAACTAATAAACATCTAATAAAAGCAATTAAAAAACAAGGCCGTCAAACCGTAAATGTGTGGTGCGGAATTATTTGCGACCGTATTATCGGACCAATATTTTTTGACAGGTCGTTAAATGGCCAAAGATACTTGGAGCTGCTTAGGAATGAACCCATGCCCCTTATCAACGACTTGCCAGCAAATATTCGAGAAAATATCATTTTTCAGCAGGATAACGCCTCTTACCACACGGATGCACCGGTAGTAAATTTCCTTAATCAACATTATCCATTGTGGATAGGAAGACATGGTTGAATATCCTGGCCACCACGAAGCCCTGATTTAAGCCCTTTAGACTTCTTTTTGTGGGGTGCATTAAAAAATAAAGTTTATAAAAATAGATCTAATAATAGAAATGAGTTAAAAATAAAAATCAGGGAAGAGATCAATAATTTTAATGCATCTAATTCGGTAAGAACGCTATTCGAAAAATGGAGACTATTTACACTTCATGTATCGCAACGGACGGTGGCCATATTGAAAATTTTTTATAATCTGTTTTAATCATGTTTAATACTCAGTTAGTTATTAGTTATACCGTGTGGCACAAGATATTTTTTTTGTCTCTCCCTTATTTTCGTAAACATTTAATAATAAGAACATAAATTACATAATATTTCACTTTTATTTGTATTCTTATCTATTATTTATAGTCGCTATCTGTGTTAAGGAAATGGGAATAAGACTTAGTTTACGACATTTTTATTTTAGCCCACTTCATCTGTTTACTTATATTAAAAAAAAATAGTCAAATCAGAAAACGGCTAATAAAATCGAAACTTCATTTTAGGTATAGGACATATATATTAGTAATGATAGGCAATTGAACGCTGAATCCGATGAAATAAAAATATACAGGGTGTTCCATTTGAAAAACCGGAGATTTTTACATTTAAAGTTCTGATTGTTTGCTTTCTATTTTTAACACCCTGTATATTAATTGGTAAGACCAGCATGGAAACTCGTTGAACTAAACCCTTAGTTATGTATGTTTAGGATATTAGTCAGTTCCATTAAAGTTTTATAGGTAAAAATTTTTTTTTTTAAATGTTTTTTAAAAAAAAATTCTAAAAACTCAATTTACTCAAAAACGATAAAGAATTCAAATATAGATGTTATTATAAAAACTTTCGCAAATTAACAGTAAAATCGAAATATGTAATAATATATAGGGTATCCCATTTAAATTAAGAAAGTTGACATGTGTCACGTCAAAACGAAACACCCTGTATAAGCAAAAGTGAAACAAAATATAAATTTAATTGAATCCAAACAACTTTTGTATTTAACTTTTTGTCGTAACTATTACCGTTTTCTAGATTAGGTACTGTATCACCATAAAATGGCCACCCTGTACTTATATGTGTTACTAAGTCTACACTATTCACAATAAAAGGAAAAATTCATATCGAAGGGAGTTTAGGCTAAAGGAAATTTACCGATTTTTTAATTAAGTCTACATCTCTATTTTAGCTTTATTTTCGTTTTATGAACTTTAGAACTTAGAGAGTATGTGTATGCTTATTTTTGGTATTTATATCGTTATGTGAACTAACACGGCAAAGAAGGGGCTATTAAAAATATAATAAACACACAATTATGTAAACGTTTTCTTAAATAAAAAGTTATTCTATATAGTTCAATGTCCTAAACTTTGCGTCTTTGTGCAATTGATAGATTCTTTCTTACCTTTGTTTACTTGACACATCTCAGTATATTCTAATGGGTTTCTTCTTACCTTGCTGTTTCCGCATATCTTTACACAACTCCAATTACAAGCCCTATTGAAGACATGAGTCAAAAATCTCAAGCGTATTCTCCACACACACCTTACAGATTGCATGTTGTTTGAACTTTAATCCTCTTACAACTATTACCAGATAGACAGACATTATTGTTGGAGAGTTTTAGCAAAGATTGATTATACTTTAAATAGACGATCCAACAAATGGAAAATAAAATACCCCCTAACTCGATTTCAAATTTTTGTTTCTGTAAACAAAATTTGATGGCTTATAAATGTTATTAACCCAAATCTTTCAATGCAAAAACTCTGTATTATCAGCTTTTCGACAGCATTCGATTTAAAGGTAACAGCCTGTGTGTTTTCCATCTCTCTCTCTAACACACTGCCTCTTATAGCAGAGCTTTTCCCAAATTTCTCGGGTGTTTTTGACGATAAAGGCATCAAACTTGGTATATTTATAATCAGCCAAAAGAGATCTATTAGATGAACAGATAATATACAGGGTGTTACATTTAAGAAACCAAAGTTGATATTGATTTTAGAAAAACCTAACATCCTGCCAGAGGCGTGCGGTGAAAATTTAAGAAAGGGAAGCAATGTAATGTAATTTGATTCTTCGATCATTTTTTGCAACTTCGTCAAAGACGTCATCATAAAAACGTGGATGCTCCGACATATTTTGGAGAAGTTTATTTTCAATGGACAACAGCGATGTATGCAAAACTCTCCTGCCCCGTTGAGTTTCTCACGAAATTTTTTATACGTTAAAGAGTTGAAAAATTGCGTTCTAGTGATTGACTTGTGGCAGGTATTGTCAATACTAATTCACACAATTTCCACACTTCGGTGTAGGCATCTTTCAGCTCCTTGTCTTTTAAATATTGCATTAGTTCCTTAGCGTTATTTTTTGCGCTAATGTCATCAATTTCGTAAATCACTTTTACTTCAGATCGGAGTAACACTTGGTCGAAGAACTGGCCGTAATTAAGAAGGAGAGATTTAAACGCATCTTCTGGAAAAGTTTTTCCTTTAAATACATCAAAATTGCAGAGCTCCAGGAATTTAAAATCATTTAAACCGTTAAATCTATAGTTTATTTGTTGCTGAATTTGATCGATTATTTCATAAAAGAGGCGTCTGTATGATGTTTGAACATCTCCGGCCTTGTCTGTTCAATGACGCTTGGCTTGTGGCTCTACATTTAACGACATCGTTTTCTCCCAAAATAGGTCAAAGTCATCTCTTTTTTGGCTTAACATGGACTTAGAAACATCCACTTTTTTTAGGCAAAAAACAATATCATTTGTTTTAGTTTGTAATATATTAAAAACTTTGTCCGAGAATGGAAATATTTCTGAAAATATGCTCAACAAATAATTAAAATTAAAATCTCGTTTCAAACTTTCCAAAAACCCCCTCGAACTATTTATTGTTTCTGAGTCCCACGTTTCATTATTTTCTTTTATATTCTCAAATAGTTCAATCAGTGATTCACGATTTTCAGATACTGTTAACACAAGTCTTCCATTATAGTTCCACCTAGTAGGACCTACTTTGGGCAATCGTTTGTGAACAATAGAGTCCAAAGCTTGTGTACGTTTTGTTGACTTGGAAAAAAAACCAGCCATACCACTTAAAGCAACGAAAAATACTTTACATTCTTTAATGTGATTGATGGACTGGGATAAAACTAAATTTAATTTATGAGCAAAACAATGGACAAACACAGCACTTGGGAAAGTTTCTCGAACTTTAGCTTGCAGACCCCCTAATTGTCCTGCCATTACTGCAGCTCCATCACAGCTTTGAGCAACTAATTTTTTCTTTCCATTAATATCTTTAGTAACGTTATAAACTACGGTATATAATGCATCTACTGCACGATTTTCGGACACATTCTTAAAAACTAAAAATCGCTATTGAATACTTCCGTCTGTTTTAACGTAGCGTATTACTGTAGATAATTGGCTAAAATTAGTGATATCAGTTGTTTCGTCCAGAACAATAGCAATGAACCGCGCCTCGCCAATCTCATGCTTAATTCTTTTTAGAATAATGGTTGCAACAGCGGAATTTAAATCATTCTGGATTCGATTCGACGTTCCGCGAAAAACGCTAGACTGCTCTAAATGATTTTTTAAGCAATCATCGTATTTAGCCATTAAACTAAATAAATCTTGAAAATTTCCTCTATTTGAAGAAATCCTTGTTTCGACATGACCTCTAAATCCCAATTCGTGCTGTCCCAGAAAACAAACAACATCGATAAGTCTTCTTAATATTTGCCAATTTTTAACTGTTTATTAAGGGTGTGTTCAATTCTGGTTTTGTCGAAGACTTTTTCTTTTATGACGGCCTGCAAATGCGCTTTGGACATAATGTGTCTTTTTACAGCTTTATGGAAATTGTTTAAATCGGAAAAACCAGTATTATTCCAGAGACCTTTTTCATGTTCAAAAAGTAAACATGGCCAACAAAATAATTTACTTATATTTTCACACCCTGTTAAATAAAAATGTGTAATACTGTTTTTCATTTTTGTGGTTAAATTTTTCATAGGCGGTTTTGCCCTTCCTTTGGAAATTATTTGAAGCTTATCAGCGAAGTTTAATGTTGAAAATCCCTTTATTATTAAGACACACACCACACATTCACACACACTCTTCTTGCTAAATTCTCCAACATTTTCAACGTTATTCCGGCAGCCGAAGTTGACAGTATTTGCATATCCGCGTCCGTATTATTGTCTTCCATATCACACCATGCACCACGCGACGTACGTATTACCCAACACACGGATAGCCGTTCAAACAAAGAACCTACTCCAACGATAGCTTCCGCCCTCACTTAAAGCACGCTACTGAAATGCAAAAATTGCAAACAGCCGGTGGAAAGTTCAATAACCTCTGGCTCGATTCACAGGAAATCAAGCATACAGGACTTGGCTGCAGAGAAGCTATGGGCTTAATAATTAAGATAATATTTTAGCATTTTTAATATAAACTAAATTAATGGTTTCTTATTTCAAAAATTACATTTTAGAAGATGTTTTGTAATTTTTTTTGGGGAAGCACTGCTTCACTTGCTTCCATGGACTGCACGCCCCTGCATCCTGGATATATGCAAATTACATTAAAAAACAATTCTATAATTTGATGTGACTTTGGTATTCTACATTTTTTATGATGTCTATACAAATAAGAACGTTAATGATGGGGTGAATTTATAACCAAAAATCCTGTACCAAAGTATTTAATTCCAACAGTCTTAATATGGTATCTATAGGAATAAATAAAATTAAAATTACTAACTTTAATTAAACAAAATAGCAAACATTTTGTAAGTGGTTGTTAAAGTTGGTAGAAAAGTATATTTTATAGCAAAAAACGCTATAGGAGTGGATAATTTTGTACATTAAAATACTTCTCGGGGGGCATTTTTATAGTTGGCTGTCTATTATAGTATAAGATATTGAAAAGTTTGATTTAGCACGCACAAATCATTACAGGATAAGTAGATTTATTCTAGACAGTACGAAATAATAGTAATTTACGTTATACGTTCGGTAGGTGACCAAACTTTTACAGTACAAGTTTTATAACACTGTGATAAAGCCCAACGGAGGTGTATCGTATAATATTTTATTTCATATTGTCTTTATAATCTTTTCTAAAAGAATATAAAGTTATATTTATTATAATGTAAGAAATATTAGTTGGTAACCTAACAATCGTATCACTTTAACGATTTTATAGCCATTGTTTTCCATAGTTAATTATGATTGAGAGAAAATCTCAAAGCCATACCTGACAAATAACTGCTTCATAATACCATTAACATAGTAGTGTTGCTAGGCAACACATTACGCTGTCAGATAATGTAATGTTCGATTTACCAGCCGCAATCAGTACAGGGTAGTAGATTACCTCATCATAAAATCCAATTTTATAGAACCGGTTTGAGATATTTGTAAAAACGTATTATGATAAGAATATTAGACAAGATTGCTACAGTGATAAATCTGTGATCTTAATGCGGAATAAAGCTGTTGACCATGTCACTTGACAAATATACAGAATTGCATAACAATATTTAAATAAAAGAAAATTTGAACTAAATACACAAAACACTCTATATTTGGATACTTGGAGTAGTAGTAGATATCAAATTCTAAAAGACAAACTGTACGTTTCAGATACCAGCTTGCAAATACTAAAACTCCATTTTGCTTTCACGGCATCACAATAAAGTAGGTACATAATGTCTTACAATATCACAAGCTGTCTGAAAATGCATAATATTTGTTTCAAGAATAATAGACTGTACTTTAACGTACCTAACTTCAGATAGTTGTATCATTGTTGTTGTCGGGCGTGTAGAGTCGTAGTTAAAATGGCTCTAAAATATGCCCGCTTGTTATCTGCGGGTATTAACACATGTGCGAATTGCTTATTCTAGACTGCTCTGTATGGTGCATATCAACATTCTGCCTTAATGTCTATGCGAATATCAATTAGCAATTTTAAACGACAGGGAAAAAGAGCAATCGTTTCTTTTAATGGAATATTATTATACTAACATTAATAAATAATAGTAATAATAAATAATGCCTACCATTGTCAATATGTTTTTGGACAAGCAAACACCAGCTTTTACCACTGTATAACGACACACCCACGTGCTCCAACCAATCACGGTACTCAAAATTCATTAATCACGCTTGCATTGATCCATCAGGATCGTCGGTTTATTTAGACTGAACTTATTAGCATACAAAAAAATGTTTTTATATTTTAATACAGTCTCTGCCTTTTCTAAAAAAACGTGACTTTTGACAGTATGAATATTTTCATGAATAAAGACTGGATATTATACTTTTTGCATATATACGCATTTTTTGCATTTTTTTATGATTTTGAAGGAAAACTGCATATTTTAAGGACTATTGCATATACATAGATTCGGTTTTCCCTTAAAGCGCAATAAGGTAATAAACCATTTTCTTGTTAAGAAATTGCATTAGTCTCTGGGTTTTTTTGGCCAGATTAGTTTAAATTAGAATTTCTTTACCTTACACCCTACACCCTCTATAAATTATTTATTTGTTCAACTTTCATACAGTTTACCATTATTATTGAGGTTGTCATTCCTTGTAGCCGCAGTTAGGAACATTAAGAAAAAACGTTGTTGGAATGGTGTCTGGTACCGTGCTAGATGATATAAAGAGTGAAATTTATTTATTTATTTATCCCATTATACAGTTAGAAAAAACAATTAACTAATGGGTACAAGCATAACTGTATTTGTAAGTAAATTTCTATGTATATAAAGAAGTATCACATAAAAATAATATAATTTTACTACCTACAGCTACGACTTACGAAAATATATATGTATGTACAAAAATAATGCAATATAAAGGCGAACCACAAAGAAATTTTATGTCAAACTCACATGGGCCAAACCACAGTTAATTATGTCAAATTTGTCTTAATGAAAATTGTATGTGTTGGCACATAAAAAGTTTGAGAATAGTTGAAACACAGTGCGCCGATCAGCCAAGGAGTGCCGACTTCAGGATACCGATCGTCAATTTTTAAACTTAAATATTTTAGAAAACGTCGCTGGATTCGTTCAATACGACCTACATGTACCTGATAGTAAGGCGACCATATCACAGAGGCATACTCAAGTCTTTACCTCACGAAAGCGTAATAAAGTAATTTTAAGACACTTTGATTGTTAAAATCCCTCGAGTTTCTTATGATAAAACCCAGTGATTTAAAACATGTTTTTATAAGATCATTTATATGAGGAACAAAAGAAAGTTTTCTGTCATATAGAACACCAAGATCACGAAAATACTCCACTATTACCAACATTTCGTTATTAATTTTATATTCATACAGTAAAGTACTATGCTTTAAAGAGAATGTCATTATACTACATCTTTTTATATTTAAAGGTAATTTATTTTTATTACACCAATTAAAAATTTTGTCAATTGACAGCTGCAAAGTATTACAAACTTCTGAGCTTTTTATACGGGCATAAATCTTCATATCATCTGCGTAAAGAAGCTTGTGATTATCCAGATTATTAATTATGCTATTGATGAATAAGTTAAACATTAAAGGACCCAAAATAGACCCTTGTGGTACCCCTAAAGTAGCCTCCAACTGCCCGGATGATTGACCACAGCATTCCCCTATTTGCGTTCTACCGATTAGATAAGATTGGAAAAACCCAATCAGATTGTCAGAAAAGCCAAGCGAATTAAGTTTATCTAGCAAAATATTGTGGTCAAGCCTGTCGAAAGCTTTCGAAAAATCTGTATATATTTAACTTGACAATTATTATCAAAAGCTTCTGCTATAAATTGCGTAACACAAACAAGGTTGGAGACTGTTGATTTTCCCTTGACAAAACCATGCTGATTATCCGCGAGTTTATTTTTAACCTGAAAGTACAAATTTCTATTCAGGAATATTTCAAAACATTTAGAAAAGTTGTTAATTATACTTACTGGACGATAGTTTCCGATTTTATTTTTATCTCCTTTTTTAAAAGCAGGAATTATTTTAGATAATTTCCAACAATCTGGAAACTGCGATGTTTTAATTGATAAATTAAAAAGTATTGTAAGAGGCTTTGCAAGAAGACATGCACAGTCTCGTAATAAAAATGATGGTATTTTATCTGGACCTACCGTCCCTTTCGGTTTCATTTTTTTTTAAACAGCGTAAAATATCGTCCTCAGTAGAGCAGTTTATAAAAACGGTGTCCACAATACCGCTGATTATCTGAGGATTTAGTCCATCACTATCAGGCACAATATACGAGGACCGGAAAAAATTGCAAATGCGATTGCAAATGCATTTGCGATCGACGTGTGATCTTTAAAACTATCTGCGCCTAATGTCATTATTTCTGGAAACTGCTTATTATTTTCCTTACTGTTAATTAATTGCCAAAATTTTGAGGGATTACTCGTATATCATTTTCGATACCGTGGCAGTAATATTTATAAGCATTACCTGTGTCCAATTTAACCTAAGTCCTAAGTTCCCTAAATGCCTGCAAATCAGTAACATTCTTAGTTCTTTTATACTTCTTCTATGCCCTGAATTTTTGTCTAATTTTTCGTATTATTTGAGAAATGAACCAAGGTGGATAGTTTCTGCGAGCTTTCGTGTTTTTGGAACAAAAAGATCCAGGATTTCATAAATTTTAAAATAAAACATTTTACAAGCAGAATTTACGTCATTGGCGCTGCACAAAAAGTACTAGTTAATATTAGTCATATGGGAGTAAAGATTTATAAAATCAGCCTTTTTAAAGTTATAAAAAATGTTAGTGGTCTTTTGCTTATTAATTTTTTTTTCATGTCACGCTGCAATGAACTAACAGAGCTGGATGATGTACATCTTCAGGAGGCAAAAAATCCTCAGCCTTTACAACTTTTAAGTTACATAGCACAAGATCTAGCAAACGGTTATTTAAATTTTTTACAAGGTTATACTGTTTTAGGCTGAAAAATTCCATAAAATTTAACAAACTAAAGGTATTATCATCAATATTCTCACCAGATAATGTGTTCGAGAAGTCGGACAAATTAAAATCACCTAAAAACAAAATTTTCGATTCGAATAAAAAATCCAGTGCACTTATTTCTTCAAATACTTGATTATATTCATCTATACTAGTTTTAGGTGGTATATAAACTAAAAATAAATACTAAATGGAAACATGTTTACTTTAACACCAATAATATCAACACATTCTGGAAAATTTTTAATTTTTAGAACTGTAACCGCATAAATATTTTTTATTGTGTAATATATAGAGAAAACACCCTATATAAAATGTATTGTATCAAATTCAACTTGTTGCAATAATGGGCAACCACGCAATAACCTGTTTTGCGATGTCAGCAGGTCAACCACCTTCCCGAGCGTATATGGCAATTTGATTGCATTTTAAAAAAGATTGAGAATATACTTTGGGTAATGTTAAGGTGAATATGTAGTTTCATTTTTCAACCCTTTGTTTCAACTACTAAGTATTACATGGCGATCCTGCCACTTGACGATTTTTTTGTGAAGTTATTAAGATGGGTAATGCCAAGTCCAAAGAAGAGATTGTAATTAATCAGGCCTCCAATGGCGATGCAAGGGGTGAAATAGTTGACCAAAATAAGGGATTAAGCTTAGCAGAGATTTTGCTTATAATTTTGGTTGTGGCAACGGCAATTGTTGCAGTAGTATGGGCCATTAGACATGTTCAAAGGAAACTAAGGCAGACAATTAGAAGAGAAATTTATAAAAATGAGCTGCGAAAATCCAAGGATGATTTAAAGATGGAAGAAAATTAAATTTTTTTTAGGGCGGTATTTTTCGTGTAAGAAAAAAAAAAAAAGAAGAAAGAAAAAGTAAAGACAATTATAAATGGAGTTAGAAAATTTGTTATGTGTTAATGTACCTGAAAATGTAAATAATAATGCAGGCATGTAAGTTTAATTATTATAATATTATGTTATTGTTTTATAATTATAATCGCAAAAATATGGACCCAATTAGCAAGTTTAATAAGTGAATTAAATTTTTAATTTCATGGGAGACAAACTTATTGAAATTTTACATTCATTTAAATATATTCGAACAAATTTGGTAAAATTAAATAGCGAAAGACGAAAAAGCCCTATTGTCGAATCAAAAGTTAAAGTGGCAAAAACTTTATATTCTCAGTTAGGTAAGGAAATTACTGATTTAAACGTAAAAATAGAAAAGTCTGAAATAGACAAAGAAGATATTTTGACTTTTAATAACATAATAACAGAAATTAAAAAACTTTATAAGGAAATTTTAGAGTTTGGAAATAAAAATATTAATAAAGATAAATTAAAAATGTCTTCTTTTGATCTAAAAATAGCTACAAACCTTTTACCGGTCATGGATGATACAGAATCTACAACTTCTAAATTAATAGAGGCTTTAGATTTTTATTCGTCAACGCTTGATAATGATAGTCAACCTTCTTTAATTAAATTTGTTTTGAAAACGCGTATTTCTAACAACGCCAAATTACGATTAGGTTTGACTTATAATTCTGTAAATAATTTAATTCTAGATATGAAAAAACATCTCTTAACTAAAAAATCAGATACGGCCCTTCAGGCACGCTTGTTCTCGGCTAAACAGGGTGAAAAATGTATAACGGATTTTGGTAAAGAGTTAGAATATTTTTGTAAATTTAACCATTACGCAAGCAGACGGAAATGCCAATGCTTTTGATATTCTAAGACCTATTAACGAAAAGGTTGCAATAAAAAGGTTTGCATGCGGACTTAAAAATCAAAGGCTGGGCACAATTATATCTTCCAAAAATTTTGAATTCTTAAAGGACGCAATAAGGGCAGCTCAAGATGAAGAGCTGGGTAATCAAAATAATTCAGGACACATTTTTAATTTTTCTCACAGAGGAAGGGGAAATTTTAGAAATTTTTCCAGAAGACCAAATAATAGAACAGGAAATTCTGGTAGATATAATAATTATCAGAATTTTAATAACGGAGGAAATAACAATTCAAATTGTCGGCGAAACGCTTCGACTAATCAAGGCAATTTTAATAATCAGCGGTTTTCTAGAAATCACGGGGGTCGTACATTTACGAGCGGTAATAGGAGAGGATCTCGGGCAGTAGGTCACCGAATGCATTTTGCGGAGCACACCGGAAATTCAGAACAATCCTCAGCTGATATACAAGATTCAACATTTTTTCGTGCCTAAAAATACTAAAAATAAACAGTTTAATAATATTTTTACCTATTCAAAAAACTACTCGAATGCTGTTTCTTTTTGTGTCAATGGTAAAAGCTTAAAATTTTTGGTAGATACGGGTGCATCATTAAGTGCCCTTAAATTAAGTTGTTTAAATTTAAAATACAGTTACACAAAGAAAATATTGAAATTAAAGGCATAGGAGGTAAATTAATATCTGTGGGATATGTTTATTTAGATCTTTGTATAGAAAATGCGATATTTAAGCAAAAATTTTATATTTTTAATAATTTACCATGTCAAAGTGATGGCATAATTGGAGAAAATTTTTTGAAAACTTTTAAGGCTAAATTAGATTACGAAGAAAATACCTTAACTATTTTAAATCAGTATAATAAAATAAATACATTAAAATTAAATGCGTATAGTGAGAATATATTAAGTGTTCCCCCTAGGTGCGAAATTATACAGTATGTTCCTACAGGGTTAGAGGATGAATGTGTACTTATGCAAGGTGAATTATGTGAGGGTGTGTTCATGGCTGGTGTAATTGCACAACCGATAAATGGTAAAGTACCAATTAAAATTTTGAATACAAGAGAGACAGAGGTACATTTGAGAAATTTTTCGCCAAAAGCGGAAAGTTTAAGCAATTATGAGTGTCATCAATTTAACAGCCAAGAAAATTCGGCTACTCGAGTTAAAGAACTATTTAAAATTCTTAAGCTTAATCATCTAAACCGCGAGGAACGATTCTATAGAGCAAATTTGTGCCAAATTCTCAAATATATTTCATATGCCAGGAGATAAGCTTACAGTTACTAATTTATATAAACAGTCAATTCAAGTTAAACCAGATACTCAGCCGGTCTATAGAAAGCCATATAGGTTACCTCAAGTACATAAAGAGGAAATAAATAGGCAAATTTCTCAAATGTGTCAGGATGGAATAATTGAGAGTGCGCAGAGTGAGTGGTCTTCACCTTTGTTGCTTGTACCAAAGAAAAGCGATACGAATGAGGGAAGAGCTAGGTTAGTATTGGACTACAGATTTTTGAACCCATATATATTAGATATCAAATTTCCGATTGCGAGTGTAGTCGATATTTTAGACTCCCTAGCAGGTGCACTTTATTTTTCACATCTAGATCTTAGCCAGGGCTATTATCAGGTCGAATTAGAGGAAGAAAGCAGAAAATACACAGCTTTCACTACAGATCGCGGTCAGTGGCAAATGCGAAGGTTACCAATGGGGTTAAAAATTAGCCCTAGTGCCTTTTCAAGGTTAATGACCATAGCGATGGCGGGCTTAAATTACGAAAAGTGCTTTGTTTATCTTGATGATCTTATAGTATTTGGCAGAAACCTTAATGAACACAATAAAAATCTAATAGATATTTTTTCTAGATTGCGAAAAGTAAACCTAAAATTAAATCCTGCTAAATGCGATTTTTTGAAAAAAATGAAATTCTGTATCTGGGTCATATAATAAGTTCTGAAGGAATATCACCTGACCCTGATAAAATAAAAGCTTTAAAAGATTATCCTATTCCAAAAAAGGCTGAAATTAAAGAATTAGTTATTAATAAAAATAATGATAATACAGAGTTTATTAAATTTATTGGTAGTAAAATAAAAAATTATACTAATTGGATAAATGTTGTAAAAGGTATTAAAAAAGTAATGGACAAAGACGAAAAAAGAGTAATCCTTAATGATTTTCATTTACTACCAACCAGTGGTCACGCTGGAATAAATAGAATGACAAATAATATTAAAAAGTATTATTTTTGGCCAGGTCTGGATAGTGATGTTCGAAATTTTGTAAAAAGGTGTGACATGTGTCAAAAACAAAAACATTCGAATCATTATACTAGAGAGCCAATGGTAATAACTACTACAGCTGAAACAGCTTTTCAAAAAATATATTTAGATATTGTTGGTCCACTTCCGGTAGACGTAAATGGATTTGTTTATATTTTAACACTTCAGTGTGAGTTAACAAAATATGTAGAGGCCTACCCTCTTAAAAACAAGGATTCCGTATCTGTGGCAAGATCTTTGGTGGATAACTTTATCTTAAGATATTATCCCTCAGGAAATTGCTTCAGATAGGGGTACCGAGTTTATTTCTCACACTATGGCAGAAACATGTAACTTGTTAGGTATAAAACAGATTCATTCTACGGCATATCATCACGAGAGTATCGGGAGTTTAGAGGCCTCTCACAAAGTTCTAGGTGCTTATTTGAGAATTCAAACTCAAAACCATGATTCTGCATGGAGCACATGGCTTTCGTACTGGTGTTTTTCTTATAATACTGCAGTACATACGGAAACCAAATACTCTCCCTTTGAACTAGTTTTTGGGAAAAAATGCCAATTACCAAATAATTTAAATAATGAAGTTGATCCTATTTATAATTTTGATAACTACCCCATTGAATTAAAATATAGGTTACAAACAGCTCAAAATGATGCAAGAAATAACTTAATACTTTCTAAATCTAAAAGAAAAGAAAATTTTGATTTAAAAGTTTCAGTATAAAAAGGGCGATAGAGTTTTAATCAAAAACGAAACTGGTGATAAAATTACCAGCCCTTGCTTCCTGGGGCCATATTTAGTGGTAGAAGATGTTGCACCAAATGTAAAAATAATTAAAGATAAGAAACATATTTTAGTCCATAAAAATAAACTAAGTTGTATAATAGCTAATTAAAATTAAGTTATAATAATAAGGGCTCCATATTACTATACTATTGCATGTATTTTCTAATAACCTTTTTCTAAAATACCTATCTATTTTCTTTCCTACTTTCACTATCTGACGCTATTTTCCTTCTCTTATATCTGAGTTTTTATTTTTCTTTTCATATATTTAGATAAATAAGATAATATTAAAAAAAAAATGGTTTAAATAGTGTATTGTAACATTTGTCTCTAGTAATTGTATTTTATTTACGAATTTCAAATTTTGAAAATAAATTGAAATTCTTTTAATTGCCCGGGGAGGTGTAATATCAATATAAAATCAACTTGTTGCAATAATGGGGAAACACGCAATAACCTGTTTTGCGATGTCAGCAGGTCAACCACCTTCCCGAGCGTATATGGCAATTTGATTGCATTTTAAAAAAGATTGAGAATATACTTTGGGTAATGTTAAGGTGAACATGTAGTTTCATTTTTCTACCCTTTGTTTCAACTACTAAGTATTACAATTGTCAAGAGGACTCCACGTTTTAGTTCTGAGGCCTTGCACATTCTGATAATAAAAAGTTATTTTGTTGCTGTTCTGTAGATTAAAGGACGAATTACTTAGGTTTGAATGAGAGTGAGAAAGGAAATGGATATGTGAATGCGCACTGCCAATGTTTAAACGATTTAAAGAAATGGGCGACATAGAGGTTGTTTCATATGAACGATTCAGTGGTTGCTATTGGTTTATTTGAAAGATGTCGGATCCAACTTTTTCAATTAACTGCTTGTACGCAAAGCAACCTTTAACATCCCATACAGCGTGATTGGTCGGAATATCTAATTTTTGTTTATCTTTGACGTTAACACAATTAATACATTTATATTGCTCTTTAGCCGCTTTACATGCCTTAACATCGTGGTTTTCTGAACATAAAGGACAACATACAGCATTTTTACAGAATTTAGAAGTGTGGTAAAAACCGTTGCATGTAAAGCAACGTGGAACTGAAAGTGCCTCATAAACAATACAATTGTCTAAACCTACAAGCAGCCTCGCAATATATATATATATAAATATATATATAAAAGTTACCTCATCTAACTGTAATTCAGCTTGATAAACGTGACTATTTTTCTTTGTGGGCCATATTTTTAACAATTAACACTGAGTGTCCACAGAGAATATTTGAGGATTTTACATGCTGACGAACTGTATTAACGTGTCATCATTGTAATCCTGGGAAAGTCCTACAATCCTAACAACTGGCCGAGCGCTTCTTAATTCCCTTACTTCATAATCTTTAGAGTTTTTGTGCTGCTAATCCTTAAATCTGGTAGCGCTAATTTGATTTGTATTTAGGACAAAACCACCTTTTGACAGCTGTTTTACCTTATTAAACGAAATATTTTCCACAGTTGGATTAACATTCTGCAGAATATCCTGCTTGGTACGAGAGCATTCTTGGTTCTGATTTTTCGGCTTCACAATAATTTTGGGGTTGTTTTTAAGAGCATCTGCAAAGGTAGTGGGTCGAATATCTTGAGAACGTCCCAATACTTTAGAGTTTATTTTATCTACTGCTAAATCTAAGGTGTCTTTAGTTATACCTCGAATTCTTTCAGAAAGAGAATTGGATAGTTCCGTGCATGAAACCTCTAACAGGTTCTGCATTTTGCAAGTAAATTCCTTCGAATTAATGTTGTAACAAGTACGACATTTCCATGAAACTCCAGGTACTCCGCTGATAACACTGATTGATTCAGGTGGAACGGACATACAATCAGCATGATATCGTTTTTTGCACAACCCACTGCATGTTATCATTGCCTTGCAAGTAGCAATTAGTCTTGCTATATTCACATGATAGGCAAAAAATAGCTACAAAAGCATGTAACTTGCACTAAATAAACTTAACTAAAAACCACTCTATTTGAAATAAAATGAGGACACGATCAATCAACAACATACTACACACACGTTATTAATTACGAAATTGTAGTGGCGGATTCATGGTTTAAAACTATTTTTTGGGTTTTTCCGCCTTAGAAAATGGAAAAAAAATAAAAAATAAAATATAATTACCCTATAAATTGAATAGATAGTCTTGAGTTCTGACGAACACTGAAAAATGCCTGCTTTCTGGACGTTTCGAGGGAAAGTCTACCCCCGTCTTCAGCAAACCTACAAATAAAATACTAAAAGCAGAATATGTCTTATGTTTCGTATCAGAAATATAACCAGAATGGCTAATCTCTGACAAAATGTCAGTGAATGTCAGTTTAAAGATGTTATTTTTAATTGTTAGAATAAGGTGCGAAATAGGTGTACCTAGAGTATGTTCATTTTAATTTATTGTATTTTGAGGTGTCCTTTTTTTACTTCAGTATTTAGCAAATTTAACCAAGTGTTATTAAAACTAACGGAACAAGATGCTACACAATTATCTTTATTTAATAATATTAAGGCACTTTCTTTTATTTTACGTTTTTTGGATTTTATGATTGTTATCTAGTGCATGTTGGCAAATGTTTGATTTTTGAAATTCCCTATTTTTTATGTTTGTTTGGTGTTTTTTAATTCTTTTGGCTAATGGCCTAGAGGTTTCACCTATATAAAATTTATTGTATTGACACGAAATTTTATAAATAACATTTTTTGTGTTTTCTTGTTCATTGCTAAGTTTTGTTTTTGTAAGTTTACTTCTAAGTGTATTTTGTGTTTTAAAGATCGTTCTGATGTTAAAACGTTTACCTATTCGTTTTATTTTATCTGATAAATTAGGTATGTATGGTATAAAGAGGTTAGTAATTGGTCTATTTTGGATTTTTTTGTCTTTTGGATTCTCAAATTCATAAAAACATTTTTCAACGAAATCACTAGGATAATTATTTTGATTTAAAACATCTTTTATAAATTTTTTTTTTCTTTAATAAAATTTTGATCTTTGCAAAATATTTTTGCTCTATCATATAGACTTTTTACAACTCCCTTTTTAACCATGATTGGATGATTTGAGTAAAAATTTAAGTATCTGTTTGTGTGTGTAGGTTTTCTGTATACTTTTGTTTCAAAACTGTGTATGTCTTTTTTGATAAGTATGTCTAAAAATGGAAGTTGTTGGTCTGTTTCCTTTTCAATAGTAAATTTAATTGTTGGTTCTTTGGTGTTAATATGATATAAAAAGTTATTTAAATGTTGATCGTCATGTTCATAGATACAAAAAATGTCATCAATGTATCTCCACCAAATAAATGGTTTATGATAGTAATTTTGAATATAATTTAACTCAAAGTTTTCCATAAAAATATTACTTAGTAAAGGAGATAAAGGAGACCCCATAGCCATGCCAAAATTTTGTTGATAATTGTTTTTGTATTGAAAATAAGTGGTTTTTACACAAAAAGTTAGTAATTCTAGAATAGTATTAATGTTTAATGATGTACGTTCACTAAGATTGTTATCATTTTCAAGTTTATTTCTTGCTATGTTTAAAGTTTTATCTACAGGTACATTTGTAAAAAGACTAACGATATCAAAACTTACCAGTTTATTATTTATATTTATTTGAATATTAGACAATTTCTCAAGGAAGTGTTGTGATTTTTTTATATCTGAATTAGTATTACCTACTAGCGGTTTTAATATATTTAAAAGAAACCTAGCTAAAGGAGGTGTCGGTGAGTTTACGATGCTTACTATTGGTCTTAATGGCGTGTTTGGTTTGTGAATTTTTGGTACCCCATAGAAATGTGGTGTTTTACTGTGGTGTGGTGTTAATTTAAATCGTTCAATATCTATAAATTGGTTTTTATGTTTTTTAAGCATAGTGTATATTTGTCTTTCTATGTGTTCTGTTGGATCTTTATTTAATTTCGAGTAAGTGTTTTCGTTTATAAGTGAGGTTATTTTTTTATCGTAGTCAGTACAATCCATTAAAACAGTTGCATTACCTTTATTTGCTTGAAGAATTTTAATTGTGTTATCTGATTGAAGTGTTTTTAGTGCTTTTTGTTCTATATAGTTTTAAACACACGTTATTCTTAAATTGGAGATAAGTATATGCATATTGTCGTCGCCGAAACAACTGATTTTGTGTGGTCGTGGTAGAACATCCTGCCAGTCCTCCCTACCCAAGTATGTTTTAAAAGTTTCTATGTTTTTTCATTGTAAAATCTTTTGTAATTAATTTTTTGATTTGGATTAGGTTTCATAGGAAAATTCATAACTTCCGTTACACTGGAACATCGTGTGGTTATGATGCAAGCCTGTAAAAGCAGCATAGATTTATTGCATTTCTACACGCTTATGAATTTAAATGATTTTCATTCAGAATTCATATTTAACTGACATGCATTTCCGGATAAAAAATAATGTTTCCTGGTTACGGATCATAAAAATAGTACTAAATATTATGAATTTTCGGTCGAATTACATTTTTGACTACTAATCATCTATTTATGCGGTTGCATTAGTCACGAACAAAACGAACAACTGCTGAGCGCGAGACTTAGCAAGGCGTGTCAAAACTTATTGCTCATGAAGCTAATGTATGCAAATGAAAGTAATGTCACAATAATAAACATTAAAACCAGAGTGCAGGCGGATTATAGTAAACATAAATTGTAAAATCCCTCTTGCAATTTTAGTATAGGCTTAGAATGACTTTTTTTAACTGTCGAAAAGGAACAAAAGTAACTGTTGACGTAATTGTCAGTTAATATTAGAATACTGCAAAAATAGTTTAAGGTGAAATTGTACATAAAAATTGAATACGAAAAACATGCGACAGGTCAAAAAAATGTGCAATGGAAGATGAAACATATACGCGAGATTGTACAAACTGAAAAGAGACATTTTTCAGATGCGTTTTAAAGAAGTTATTTATAAAACCTTTTAAATATAATTTTTTTAATGCACTGAATATGAAAAAAATAATTTTATCTCTTCGCTTCACTTGATATAATGCAAGACATAAGTAAACTCCTAGACAGAAAAATCGGTAAATTTCCTTTAGCGGAAACTTCCCTCGTTTTTATCTATACTCCACTTGATTTTTGGGTATAATTTATAAAAAATTCAATAATTAGTTATTACATTGACACAACCTTACATTTTGTTTCGTCAGGTTGAATTAATACCAGTTCATCCCTATATCACGTTTAATTTTTCCGCAGTCAATTTAATATAATTTTTTAGGTTGATTTTTTAAAGGCATTATTTGACCGCCATTTTTTCTGCCATCTTGAATTGGTACTAGTTTATCTCTATATCAGATTTAATGCTTGCACTAACTTTGAAATTGATCTAATAAGTAATTTCTTCAAGCCGAGTTTTTACATATTTTATTAGGCCCCCATTTTCTTTTGCTATCTTATATTCAAACCAAAATGTTATCAGTTCAGTCCTGTATAAAACTTATTTTTTTTGCAAAATTTGAGGAAATTGGGTACAGTAAAACCTTCCTTAACGGACACCTCCGAACAATGGACAACTCTGCTGAACGGACAATTTTGACAAAGTCGCCGACCGTCAGTATATGTATTTCTGTGTATTAAACCCTCTTGACAAGGGACACTCTCAACAACGGTCAAGGACAGTAAAATTTGAACATTTTTTAATAAAAACAGTAAAATTTACCTCCTCAGAACAGACAGATGTTCAGATAATTTTTGAAAAAACCCACATTTAATGCTGGTATTTTTATTGCACGTTATGGGCAATATTTAGATCTATGCTAATAGGCGGCGCGGCGCCTAACTATTGTTAATAGCACTAGTTTAACAATAGGCTGGCTTATGCTGTCTGACTTGTAGGTAAATTGCGGTGAATTGCATAATAAATAGATCACCTTATTTTTATAAAATGTAGTCTTCATCAATAGAATATCTTAGTTTTGATGTTACTCTGGTGCGATCAATATGTCTTCAAACAAAAGAAAGTTTTTGAGCCTTTAAGAAAAAGTTGAAATAATCCAGTACGCGGAAAAAAACAAACTTAGTGTTAGAGTATTAGCCGAAGCGGTTCGCCGAGACCGGGAACATGAAGAGACAAAGAAATTTGCAAAAACTGAGGGTGCTGCCATAGACCAAATTGTCTACGACTGGTTTTGTAAAGTACGCTCCAAAAACATTCCAATATCCGGTACAATAATAAAGGAAAAAGCACAAGCAATTGCAAAGGTACAATAATAAAGGAAAAAGCACAAGCAATTGCAAAGAATCTAGAAGTTGGCGGTTTTAAAGGATCAAATGGATGGTTGGAGAAGTTCTTTCAACGTCATAATATCTCTTTCAAATTCATCTGTGGCGAAGCAGCGGCTGTAGACTTGATTCAGGTAACTGATTGGCGGACGAAATTATGTGCTATTATTAAAAACTACGCAACGAGAGACATTTATAACGCCGATGAAACGAACTTTTTCGCCTTGCCAAATAAAACGTTTTCTTTAAAAGGCGAAACATGTGCTGGAGGGGAAAGCGCAAGTATGGAAAAATTGCCAGTTGAATGGTACTTTAACAAGAAAACATGGATGACAAGGGATATAATGTCGGATTGGTTGATGAAATTTAACCGAAAATGCAAATGCAAAACCGAAATGTACTTTTATTTTTGGATAATGCTGCATCTCACCCAAAACTGGAGTTAAAAAATGTTAAAATAATTTTTTTACCACCAAATACTACATCATATTACCAATCATTGGACCAGGGCCTGATTAAAAATTTTAAAAACCACTACAGAAAGATTTTAATCAAGCGATTTTTGTCATTCATGGAGTATTCTGAATCTACCGAACAATTGCGGAAATCCATAAATGTTGTAAGTGCCCCGATTTGAATTGTTGCTGCATGGAAAAAAGTCGAATCCAAGACCATCAATAACTGCTTCCGCAAAGCTGGATTCGACGAAATTCTCGAGGGAAACGTTATTTATCGGAATTATGTAGAAACATCAATGTATTATCTTTCGACTTAACTTCATATTCAGAAATTCATAAAAGTTTATTCACGGAAAATACTAACATAAGTGTATGTGAGTGCATCAGTGAATTTCAAAATAGTGAGAACGGTCAGATTGCATCTGACAGTGATGATGAAAAAATTATTTCTTCCAATATTAAGAACATTAAGTATGTTATCTGTTTTAGGGAAAAACATCGCAGAAGTTGCATCTAAAATGGATTCTCAAATTATTAAAAATAAATTAACTAGTTTAAGACAAACAACACTTGATAATTTTTTAAAACAGAAACTTTTTATGAAGTAGAACTGTATCAAACTGTATATGTAGGTAGTATAATATTTTATATTAATTAGAACATTTTTATTGTATGCATATATGTATGTAAATGATGTTGGTGTATACATAGTAACAATTGTATTAATAATTTGTACTAAACATATTATTTTTTTACTTAAAAATACAATATTTTTTTAAATAAAATTACATTGGTATTTAATTTTTTCACTCCCCACAATGGATACCGCTACTGTCCTTTGTTGAGAGGTTTCACTGTAATTAGATATTTTAGTAATAATAATAATCTTGTTCCAATATATTGGAAATATGTTATTTGGCCGCTATTTTGTTCCGCCATCTTGAATTAGTACCACAGTTTTACTAGCTCATCTATATATAACAATTAGTTATGGCACACAATTTGAAATCAGTCGATTAAGCAGTTTTTTCTGGCTGAATTTATAAATATTTTAAGCCGCCATCTTGGATTCTTACCAAAATTTTACCACTTGATTCCTACATACTACTTAATTTTTTTTGCAAAATTTAAGATACATTGAATACGTAGTTTGTTAGTCATTTTTTTTTAACATTTCACTAGACCGCCAAATTTAAAGTCAATGGGTTAAGTAGTTTTTTAGGTATGCCGCGAACAGACAGAGCGATAGACCCACAGACAGACCGACGGAATTGAGAAAACATGTTTTTCGACATCTAGGAATCCTGAAACGTAAAGATCTGAAAAAATCTCGGAAGGTTAGAATACTATACTTGCCTTTTACGAGGGAAGTAAAAATATATTGTGCCATCATTGTTCCGCCATCTCGAATTCGTACCACATTTTTACCAGTTTATCTCCATATCACCTTTAATGTTGGCACAAAATTTAAATTAGTCTAATAATTAGTTTTTTCAGACGGATTTTTAAAATATTTTATTTGGCCGCCATTTTGTTTTGCTCTCTTATATTGTAGCATTATATTTTTCATGAGCTAAATTGTTTCATTTGGTGAACAGTTCACGCCGATATATATATATATATATATATATATATATATATATATATATATATATATATATATATATACATTAGAAGTAATTTGGGTTGTCTATAAGTGGAATTTATAACGTAATATTTAATTTTAGGGTGGAAATGTCGTTTTCTTTATAATTTGTACATAAATCAAAACAAGTAATTTACCTCATATTTATTTTTAGGTTGCCATCCAGATAAAATCACAATATTTGCCAATCATTTCAATATTCAAAGCAGGTAAAGGAATTTTATATTTAATATAATCATATCCCTTTGGTACTCTCAAGTCATGGATTCACGGCGTCGACGTCGGTTTGCGTTTCTACTTTCGGTTTTCAGTTGCAGTGTTGCCGCATCAAGTTAATGATTTTTCTTAAGTTTCATGGTGAATTTGAATTTGCCGCTTCCTTCCACGAGTCACTCTACTGACTATTTCCGTGCTCGACCTTCTTGGTTGGCCAACGGACTTCATCCCTTGGTATCGTCATTCCGGTTGGTAGTCGAGGTACTTACAACACCTCCATGTGTTGATCCGAAGAAAAATCGGGAACCATCCCGAATATACCCAGTGGTGGTGAGTTGAATTTTTGTTTCTTCGCATGGATTAACTATCTGCTTTATCTGAGAGCCAAAGTAAAGTTTGTGTTTTGGAGAAAACCTGGATTTTTATCCAGCAATCTTTGGTCATGTCGGAATCAAACGTTTTGGAGTTTTTTTGTATAGTAACTTTGGGATTTAGTTAAGGTAAGCTGCTTATAATAATTTCACATACCTTTTTCTTCGTTTTGAAAAATGTTATGTATTTCCCAGTGTTCGTTTTTTTTTGGAGTACTCATCCATGGTTTTCCCTCTCCTTTTAGAATCTACATGGGAGTCGACTCCTAAGTTTTGGCATACCGTACCGTACCATGAGTTATGAATTATGGCCTTAAAAGAAACGTAATCTGTTGTCCCGCCTAGACTTCTTTATTTGATCCAGTTCTGTTCGAAGGCTGTTAGTTCCAGACACTGTAACTGTTCCTGTGATTTTGAAGTGATCCTCGTTTGATGTTTTGATGTAGCCCTTGAAGTCCTGACATCCCTGGAAGGATTTATAAAGGCCAGATAAAATTATTTTATTAATTATCCATTTGTATTTTTTTTTTACTACAATTATTTATTATTATACATTTTTACATTTGATTTAAAGTTTAAACGATTTATGCTATTTAAAAGTGAACCAGTTAATTATTCTTTCTAACTTTCATTTATGTAACAATAATTAAAGGTGTTAAAATTATTAATGAGTTATGTGAACTATAGTCGACTATGGGGCTTATTTAATTTTCTTTGCATATTAAATTCCTTTTTTTTTATTTAGAATTATCTTATTTAAATTGTCCATTTGCTATATAATATATTGTGTCGTCGTAAGTATAGGAAATTTACCTCATATTTTCATTTATCCTGCCCACACTCACCTAATTTTTATTTCAGTTTTTTTTATAGGAACTTAGGCTAAAGTTTATTTATTTTGGTTTCGCGGTTTTCCTTTATTAAATATATAAAAAAATAAATACAGGAAAACCGCGAAACCAAAATAAATAAACTTTAGCCTAAGCTAGTTCCTATAGCAAAAAAAAACTGAAATAAAAATTAGGTGAGTGTGGGCAGGATAAATGAAAATATGAGGTAAATTTCCTATACTTACGACGACACAATATATTATATAGCAAATGTAGAATTTAAATATGATAATTCTAAATAAAAAAAAAGGAATTTAATATGCCAAGATTTTCATAAAGAAAATTAAATAAGCCCCATAGTCGACTATAGTTCACATAACTCATTAATAATTTTAACACCTTTAATTATTGTTACATAAATGAAAGTTATAAAGAATAATTAACTGGTTCACTTTTAAATAGCATAAACCGTTTAACTTTTAAATCAAATGTAAAACAAAATAAATAAAAATGGATAATTAATAAAATAATTTTATCTGGCCTTTATAAATCCTTCCAGGGATGTCAGGACCTCAAGGGCTGCCTCAAAACATCAAAAGAGGATCACTTCAAAATCACAGGAACAGTTACAGTGTCTGGAACTAACAGCCTTCGAACAGAACTGGATCAAATAAAGAAGTCTAGGCGGGACAACAGATTACGTTTCTTTTAAGACCATAATTCATAACTCATGGTACGGTACGGTATGCCAAAACTTAGGAGTCGACACCCATGTGGATTCTAAAAGGAGAGGGAAAACCATGGATGAGTACTCCAAAAAAAAAAAACGAAAACTGGGAAATACATAACATTTTTCAAAACGAAGAAAAAGGTATGTGAAATTGTTATAAGCAGCTTACCTTAACTAAATCCCAAAGTTACTATACAAAAAAAACTCCGAAACCTTTGATTCCGACATGGCCAAAGATTGCTGGATAAAAATCCAGGTTTTCTCCAAAACACAAACTTTACTTTGGCTCTCGGATATAGCAGATAGTTAATCCATGCGAAGAAACAAAAATTCAAATCACCACCACTGGGTATATTCGGGATGATTCCCGATTTTTCTTCGGATCAACACATGGAGGTGTTGTAAGTACCTCGACTACCAACCGGAATGACGATACCAAGGGATGAAGTCCGTTGGCCAACCAAGAAGGTCGAGCACGGAAATAGTCAGTAGAGTGACTCGTGGAAGGAAGCGGCAAATTCAAATTCACCATGAAACTTAAGAAAAATCATTAACTTGATTCGGCAACACTGCAACTGAAAACCGAAAGTAGAAACGCAAGCCGACTTCGACGCCGTGAATCCATGACTTG
Organism: Kuschelorhynchus macadamiae; assembly: GCA_030620095.1. Taxonomy (NCBI): domain Eukaryota; kingdom Metazoa; phylum Arthropoda; class Insecta; order Coleoptera; family Curculionidae; genus Kuschelorhynchus; species Kuschelorhynchus macadamiae. The sequence continues at coordinate 431,908 of JAUTXW010005111.1, read as the reverse complement.
AGAGTACCAAAAGGATATGTTTATATTAAATATAAAATTCCTTTACCTGCTTTGAATATCGAAATGTTTGGCAAATATTGTGATTTTATCTAGATGGCAACGTAAAAATAAATATGAAGTAAATTACTTGTCTTGATTTATGTACAAATTATAAAGAAAACTACATTTCCACTGCTACAATATTCATACCAAAATGTTACTAGCTCATTCCTTGTGACACTTGATCTTTGTGCAAAATTTGAGGTAAATTGGATAATTATTTTTTTTAGTAATAATTTCACTATTGCACCATCTTTTTCCAGCATATTTGAATTATACCAAAATATTACCAGGTCATCCCTCTATGACTCTTAATTTTTGACAAAACTTTGAAGTCAATTTGTCAATTTGATAATTACTTTTTAAGCTATGCCGCGAACTGACAGACAGACAGACAAGTCGACAGACGGACCGACGAAATTGATAAAACATTTTATTTTGCTTCTAGGGATGCTAAAGCTTGATATGTAAACCCTCAGAAGATCATTTTTCCACTATTAAAAACAATTTATCTGGGCGCCACTTTGTTCCTCCACCAAATAAATTATTACAAGAGTTTTACCATATAATCGTAAAAATTTCGACGATGTGGAGTAACGAGCGGCTCTTCAATACAATTTGGCAGCGCCTCAAGTAATTTGTTTGTTTGTACATTTTGATAACTCTTACTGTCCATAGATGTCACAATTCGATAATTTAAGCTATTGAATATTATCACTATAATATTTTTGGGTAAGTATAAGCAGTTTAAATTCGACTTGACTCAGGAAAACATACAGGCAGTTGAGTTAAATATAAGTTATAAAATCCTCAGCAAAAACAAACAATGATTGTTCTGTATTCTAACATAGAACTTAGTTAACTAACCAAGTGATTTATCAAAATAACTTATGACAATGACATTTTAATTTATATAATTAAACTAAGTGAATTATATAGTGTCTATCAACCGAGATTAAAAAAAAAGTGACACAATAGAATAATGAATTACTATTTCATTGCTTGGTGCCATGGACGTACCCCTAGTTAAAGTGCGGGACACGAAAGAAAACCGGGCGGTCCTTAAAATAAAGGTTCATAGTCTTAAGCGAGCGGAAAAGTAAAATTTGTGTACGTAAATAAATTTTATGTTATTTTATTTGTTGTAACAGTTTGCCACTTCACCTATAAAGTGCGCCAGCTAAGCGGTACAGAAAATTAATCGAGCATTTAGTAAATTTCGCACTGGTCCACTTGAAATTGGGATGTGCCTAGAGCTCCATGCACTTGCCGCTAGAAAGTTCTAGCTATTTCCAGTGGCGCCTATACATTTCGAGCATTTGTTTTCATTTCTATATAAATGGGCTCCGTTGAATTAATTGTACTAGAAAAGCTGTAAATAATAGTTTGACTATTCCAATTCAAAATCGAACGGAACGCGCTGCATTTTACACTTTTCAAGTAATTCGAGAACGAACAATAGAAAATCTCCTGATTTTTATATAAACTTAGATTTTTATATAAACTTGAAAGTTCCGACCTGCAAACCCCTACTTCGTGCTGTAAAGAACAAAATAGATTTTCCGTACGGGTATAAAACCTTAAATCGGCTTTTACGATCAAATGGTTTTTTTGGCGCAAGTGCCAAAATAAACGAAAATTGCTCATTGAGAGACCAAATATTTTTCACTGGTGGGTGAAATATCTATCAACCGTAAGGCAACATAGGCAAGAAGGACGCAATATTGTGTATCTAGACGAAACCTGGGTAGATAATGATATGACAGTGAACAAATGCTGGCAAAGTTTTACAGGTGTTGTTCAGGGAATCCGCTCTAGTAGTCGCTTTATTACAGTTCATGCTCGTTCGGAAGCCGGATTTGTTCCATTTGCTGCTTTAGTTTTTCGCTTGGGACTAACAACTGGAGACTATCACATTCCTCCCAAATCAGTCGTGCTAATGGATAATGCGTCATTGTGAAGTACTATACAGGGCGTTTCCTAAATGCGTGCTAATGTTTAAAGAGGGGTGATTCTTGGACCTTTTTAAGAAAAAAAGTTTAATATGAACCTAAAAGTCTTAACTTTAAAGACACAGGGTTTTAAAAAAACATTTTTTTCCTAATTCTGATGCTATTATAGATAAATTACTGTGTGAAATTTGATACGTCTTTTATGCATAAAAGTGCATTTTTTATTAACAATCAATTTTTGAAATTTCTACCTGTGACGTGCATATGGATTAATAAATTAACCTGGGTAAATCCGCATGCTCCTTAATGCATAGAAGACGTATATCAAATTTCATGCAGTTATCTACAATAGCATCAGAATTGGGATGAAAAAAAATGTTTTCTTTTTAAACTTTACCAACCTGTATCTCAAAAGTTAAGACTTTTAGGACATAAAAACACCCCCTTTAACATCAGCACGCAATTAGGAAACGCCCTGTATAGTACTTCACAATGACGGCCCCTGTATAAAGTAATAGGACAAACGGAGACAGACGACCACATTTGGCATACCCGAGGAGCCCAAAGTCGAACTGCATAAATTAAAATTTTGATAAATTTCGTTCACTGGATCTGATGCTGACTGCCCTTGTGAAATCTGGACTTGTAAATCGTGTATCACTATACTGGGTGGTCCAATAATAGTGGACGTAGGCAGTAGCCCGGGAACCGTTAATGACAGAGTTCAGGAAAAAATATATTTATAGGTAAATCGATCAAGAAAAATCAAAATTAAATCATTTTAAAATTCGAAAGTTCGCCGTTTTCGCAACACAAAAGAGATATAGAAGTGGAGTACACGAAAGAAAACAGATAAATCTAGATAAAGGTTCATTAAGCATAGTTACATTTTTTAATTATCTGAAGTGCGTATAGTCAAAAAGGAGTGCTATATTATTTAAAGAACGACGAGACACCACTGGTTTAAAGAGATTTTTTGGCCGACCTTCCTAAACCGATTTACTTCGCCCGGTTTCCTTTCGTGTCCCGCACTTTAACTGGCATAGCATAGCGTGTTATCCATTCATTGTTTAAAATGACTCGTTGAATAATCATCGTTGAGGAACGGGGGCGCCAGCTAACCAAAAGACCTTCAGCCCTGTGTCAGAGAGAGGTGGGTTTATCCATTGGCTTAAATGCCCAATGGCTTACCCGAAAGTCTTTGACAATTCTTCCTGCGTCTTTGATTAGGACGTAGGATTTTTGCCGCTGACTGTTTGGAAACTGTGTTGGGAAATTTGGGTTTTGCGACCCATGGGATATAGTTAAATTCAAAGGCGTAATTCATGTGTGGAGAGATAAAAACTTAGATGGCGTCTTCCAATCAATGTTGCCAGGTCTGTTTTCGACCCACTTGGTGACACGGTGAAAACTTTTTTAAAAAACCTTATTTCTGATGATTTTTTTGACACTAACCCATTTTTTAAATTTCAATTTGTATAAATAAAAAAACACGATTATATTGTTATATATTCTTAATTATTAAAAATTTGGCATATTATCATACAAAAAGTCTTTTATATGTTTGGTACACTGCTAGAAATGGGGGCAAAGTCTACATAATTTATTTAAATTTTAATTTTTACTTTTTTTCTACTTTTTACTACGTTTCGCAAATCACATTTGGCATTTTTGAAGCTTTCTTTCTCGCGTCCGAATAGAGACTGAAGTGTTGGTGACTGCGACGCTTCCTTTTATACCCCCACTCGGGGCCGAAGGTTATATCTGCGCAGGCGTTGGTCGTTATTTATGTTTTCCGGATGGTGCTGTTGTTGTTGCGCTAATTGCGCTTGAGTTTTTGCGATTTTAGATTTGTCGATTATTGTCTTCCATACTGTTGGTAGTTTTAATGATTCGTCCCTTTTATTCAAATCACCTTGTTTTTCAATTTCTATGGCTTCTCGGATTATTCTGGTCTTATAATGTTCTATATTGGCAATCTCCCTACACCCATCGAAATTTATTTTATGGCCGGTTTCCTGATGATGTAGGAATAAAGCTGAGGTTGTTTGTTTATTTCTGATGCTGAGTTTATGCTCTTCCACTCTTGCTGATATTCGCCTGTTAGTTTGCCCTACGTACAACTTTTCACAGTCCTGGCACGGAATACTGTACACTCCGTGGTTTTCCAGTTTGATTTTATCTTTTGGGTTTCCGAGTAGTTTACCTATAGTTGTTTGAGGCTTGTGTATTGTTTGTATGTTGTGTTTCCTCAGAATTCTTCCGATTCTGTCTGTGGTGCCTTTTACATATGGTAAGACTATTCGTTGCTTTCCCGGCTCATTTTTTTGTTGTTCGTTCCGTCCGTGAAGGAGTAAAAATCAACATATATATATATATATATATATATATATATATATATATATATATATTTCATTATCAAGATTTTTGTTTGACTCACTAGTTTCTAATAATACATGTTTTAAAATATTAGATTTTAATTATTGTATGTGTCTGTGAATATATAAAAAATATAAAATCTAGTGATTTTTAAAGCAAGTGTTTGGCGATTTTCAGTTTTTTGACCTGGAAACATTGCCAGGTGTAAAATATCGATACCGATACCTTTTAAACGCTTATAAAAATAAACACATATAAAATATCTTGTAAAAAATTCAAAGTAACATAAAATACATATGTCATAATATGATTAATTGAAACCAATTCTCTTCAGATAAGGAAACGAACAAAACAACCTAAAGATTCCTACATAAATAAATGCTCACCTTAGCTAAGGCATAATAATAGATGGCAGTAGTAATATAATAATTATACAGTAACTTGTATAAAGTCACTGAGAATAATAAATTATTTTCGATACAGATACTGCTACGAAAGTAACAATATCAGCTTGGAATCGTTCTAAAATTTTCAATGTAAAAAATATTCGACACTACAGCAAAATTATCTATACTTTTAAAGTACTTATTGGGTATAAATTAAAATACAATGAATTGAGTAAGTAGTTTTTACTTTGACGCACACCGCCATTTTGCAGTGGCGTTTCTAAGGGGGGCTTAGTGGTTAAAAATCCCCCGAGCCACTTGTATTTAAGTTATTTAAGATAAAATGATAGATACAGTATTAAAATAAGGACTTTTGTAAAACCCACCAGAAAGTGTGGCTAGATTTGCAAAAAGCAAAATCGGGAGGCTAGTTAAATCATTTTAAAATTCGAAAGTTTGCCGTTTTTGCAACACAAAAGAGATATAGAAGTGCGGTACACGAAAGAAAACAGACAAGTATAGATAAAGATTCATTAAGCATAGTTACATTTTTTAATTATCTGAAGTGCGTATAGTCAACAAGGAGTGCCATATTATTTAAAGAACGACGAGACACCACTGGTTTAAAGAGATTTCTTGGCCGACCTTCCTAAACCGATTGACTCCGCCCGGCTTTCTTTCGTGTCCCGCACTTTACCGTACCGTAATGCCTATGGTTAAAGTAATAAATAATATAATTTATTTTTTATTTCAGGTTTGTAACTACGAAATTAACCTAAAAGAAGAACTTTAACCTTTGAATTTTTCCTTGAAAAATCGTAGGGTAAGTGTGCTTAAATATTGCTTGAATATTCTAAATGTAACTATTTATTTGTAAAAATATGCATACTTATTATCATTGAAAACTGCCCTACTTTTAGTATCGATAGAGTAACCTTATGTGGAGGAAAAAGATGTTTTTATGTACAAATAATCGGTAAATTTCCTTTACCTGAAACCTGTCTCGTAATGAATCTTTCTTTTTATTAGTAACAGTGAAGTGTGACTTAATTAAGTTCGGCACATAGTTATTTAGTAACACATACAGGGTGGGCCAACAAAAACTGTATATCCGGATTTTCCGGCTTTAAAATGAAAATCTGGAAAAACGCGTCGGGTCCGAGCTTTTTTCAACCACGTAACTTTAACCCCTAGCTGAGGGAAGGGTACCCTCGAAATTTGAATAAGGAAGGGGAGTCGTGCCATAGCTCTTTTTAAAGGTCTAATTGAGTTCTTTATGACCTTATAAGTTCGCCTTATTATTTACGACCAAATGACAGCATTTGTTAGAGATTATAAGGTCTGGATACAAATTAGACTTTGTTTCAAATAATTTCCAAAGGAAGGGCAAATTCTCGGAAAATGTTTTTAATATAAAAAAGAGATGACTTTGACCTATTTTGGGAGAAAACAATGACGTTAAATGTGGAGCCACAAGCCAAGCGTCTTCGGACAGACAAGGTGAGAGATGTTCAAACATTATACAGACGCCTGTTTTATGAAATAATCGAACAGGTTCAGCAACAAATAAACTATAGATTTAACGGTTTAAATGATTTTAAATACTCCGAACCTGAACTTAAAAAATCAGACCACTCCTCAATTTTTCGTCTTTTATTTGATTCAACTTTTATCTGCGCGTGTCAATACCTTAGTTTCTTAACCTAATCTCAGTGTGTATTTTAACATGTGAAGTTAAAGTTGTTTGATTTGTTCTTGTGATTTTATTTAATGTCTGATGATGCCTGAAAAGGCGAAACACGTGTAACCACATTATATTCTTTTTGACTGAGACCGAGACTTTGTGTCTTCTTTCTAGTGTAGTCATTTCAAAATCAGGTCTCTTAGACAATATGGCTTTCTTGCAGTTTATATATTGGAAAGCCCATATTATTCCTAATAAATATACACGGTGTCCCTTTAAAAAATAAAGTAGGATCCGATTTTGACCTAACCACGTATACTTATTCTGCCAGCGGCACTGAATTCTACGGAAAAAGTCATATAAGAAATGGTTTTCGCCTTTTTATTAAATTGCCAGATAGCGGGGATTCGAATGGTGTCTGAAAATGTAATATTTCCAAAATTGCCTTGTATCTTAAAAAGGAAAGGCTATGAAAATTCTGCTGGTGCCATATTCAATTTCACAAAAAAGTAGTGCTCTATCTCTCAAAATAAGGGAGATACCCCGCAAATGTGCCAAAAATGGGATACCCTGTACATTTCGAAAAAACAAAAAAAAAATTGCAGTTTACCCAGAAGATATCATATTTCGATATTTCCAAATTTTTATTTTATTTTCCGGTAAAACTGAGTTGCGTTGGTTCGATCTGGGACTATAATCAAAGTAAAGTATCGCTGCGCGCGGCTAGTAGTTAGATGGGTAACCATCCAGGGAAGGCCTTGCCCCGTCTAGAAACTGACTGCTAACAATAGTACAGTTTAAGAAAGAAACAGTTCTCTTACTTCTTTGTTGTTCTCCCAAAATCCGGTTTTTTTTGCGATCGTTCGTAAATCACAGCGAACACCTGCAGCTAACAGCGAGATGCGAGGTATAGGAGGCCGCGCGTTATTTTATCGCAATGAATACATCTACGAGGAACGATCAATAACTGTATTAGTTATTAGTTACTTTAGGTATTCATATTAATATTTAGGGTAGTAGATGATTAACAACAAATGTAAAATAAAAATGTTTTAATTATATTTGCGAAATGACGCAAAGAACCTCCAACAATTAGTTTATTCTAATTTAAATTACGAAAATTATTCGAACGACAATCAATACGTTCTCGACGGGATATCAGAATAGATTGTACTTCAAAAACATTCTATCAAGTTCTTAGAAAAGGAGTATGGGAATACATGTTCCCTAAAAAAAAGCAATATCCTAATAGCATAACACTTAAATGGCGATTTCTTAAAACTAATAGTCGTAAATCTAATAGGTGGTGTAACGGGAACTGGCGTTTGACGCCGATATCAAATGTTCAAATTCCAAGGGTATGATTGCTCACATATACGTAAAAACTAGATTATTTCCAATAAAAATCAATGTTTTTAAAAAAACAGAAATTTTCCACAAGATTAAACTGGTCTGCATTTAATAAGCCGAACCAAGAGCAAGTGTCTTCCCCTTTTCTGAAGGCCGTCTCCACACTCTATAGGTATCATCTTACGTTCTCCAGAAATTATAATCTAATAAGAACTTAAAGATTCTTGCGCCATAAATACTAGGAAATATATATATTAGTACGCACGCAGCTTACAGAACAGATTTTTTTTCACTTTATATAACTAACAAGTAAACATTTTTTAAATGTCTTAAATGGATTCATGATAACTTTATCGCAGTTTTGAGTCGGTAACTTTATAGGTTAGTATTAATATGAGTCAAAATCACTACAAGAGCCATGTTTTACTGCTCACGCACATAAACCCAAACCACAAAACTGTTAAGCATTGTATTAAATAAGTTTTATATGAAAGCCTTATTGTTCCTTTATTAAACACTTTGCTCCTAACAGCTATCTTAAAACATTTTGGTTTTAATATTAACATCAAATAGGCATAAGTGCTTTAAAACATAAATTTAAATGTTTTATGAAGCCTTCTTAAAACTTTTTTTTGTGAATACTGATTGATGCAGGACAGTAAGGAAACCTATTACTATTCCATAGTACAAAAACCGATTTTCGTGAAAAAGTGGTGAAATACGATTTAAATGGTTACTCTAAATATCAGATGCAAAGTAAGTATCTTAAAATAAGGAATAGAAAATTTACAATCGTACACAAGTCACCGTCCCAACAACGTAGCAAATCGTTTTCCTCTTCAAGTTACATCGGACACTTAAGAGAAGAAAGTTTTCCCCGTTAAGACTGAGGCGTAAGAAAATTGATTTTTTGTTTTTCAAATAAACTACCCCTAATTTTGGAGATAGGTAAATAAGAAAAAAATATTGATATTTAAAAGAACTCAAATTGAACACAATCGATTCATGCTAGGCTAGGAAAGAGTCATTTATAGTTTTGAAGGCAAAATGTAAGTTTTTAGAGTAAAACTAGTAATGATTTATTATTAACATACAAAATTTAAGAAAAATCGTTATTATGCCCATTTTACCGGAATTAAGTTCTTGGCCAAATTTCAATAATACAAATTAATAATAAGCAACTTTTTAAAAGTTCTTTAAACATACCATGCTGGATCTTGAGGACTTCGAAAAGATGACACATTTCCTCTATTTATGTTAACGGCACATCTATTAACACTGTAGTAAGAAGAATCATTAACTTGAGAAGCCATTTCCAAAATTATCTTCGAAAAGTTAAATTTAAACGCACTCTTGTTCCAAATTCTGTATTTTTGCTCACCGCGTACAACGCTCCGTAAATACGTAGGTTTAAAATCTTAACCTAACCACTGCGAAGTGACCCGCCGACTCACCGCTAGAAGCGGTAGTTCGTTGGTGCGGGAGGCGCGACGGCAAGAGAGAAATTTATTGCGGAATAGCGAAGTGCTAGGATTATTTAGAATATACATAGACTCTGACGAAAGCTAGTAGTTGTTGTAAACACAATAACGACCGTGGCAGTACTACCGAGTTCTCTGTAAAGGTACCGTGAAGGACAAAAGCGTTTTCGGTATATGGAGAACGTCGACGAAAACTCTGACTCCGTAATGCAGGCAAACACGGTTTAATGTAAAGGGGGCATTATTCTTATTAGGCCACAGGCCTTCGTGGAATGTCCAAACATAAAAAAAATCCTTAAATTTATACCCTAAAAAACGAAGATACGAATTATAGATTTTTATTTAACATTGCAAAACTTTAATCTCCCCCGAAATTTTTTTCTCGGTGTGCCACTGGGCTTCACTATTTTTAGATGAGGTTTATGACGTATGATCTATATGCCATCTCATAAATACGGGTGTAATTTAATTGATGGCTGAAAATGCAGGATATGATTTCTTAGCTTATTTAAGAAAGAAGAGTTCATATGAACATATGTCCTAAACCTCTCAACTTTTGAGCTACAGGGTGCGTTTATGGTTAGGCGGATATATCAAGAGCGTTATCCAAATCGTATCATTCCCGATGCCAGAATGTTTTCAAAAATACACAGACTACGTGAAACTGGGAGTCTTAGCATCGACAATAGTTCCAAAGGGGCACATCGCACGGTGAGAACACCAGAATTAGAGGAAGCTGTTTTGAAAACAATTGAGGAACATCCAGAAACAAGTGCTAGGAAAATTGCGGTAATGCTACATGTTTCTCAGTTTCTTATTTGAAAAATACTTGTTGACAATTTACTATACCCATATCATATTCAAAGGGTTCAAGCACTAGTGCCGCGTGATTTTCCTGGGATGGTTTTTAGAAAAAGCTTGCTGAAAATCTTTTATTTGATAACAAAATACTCTTTACTTATGAAGCTAATTTTTCCCGCAGGTCCATTTGAAATTTCCATAATAATCATGTATGGGCGGAAGAAAACCCACACGCAATTACTGAGGCCCATCATCAGGAGCAGTTTTCCGTGAATGTGTGGGCCGGAATAGTTGGAGATTTCCTCATAGGATCGTTCTTCCTTCCAGGACTACTGGATGGATCCTACCGCCACTTTCTTGAAAACGGTTTGCCAATTTTGCTCGAGGATGTACCTCTTTTATTAAGAGAAGAAATGTGGTACATGCATGATGGTGCTCCTGCACATTTTAGCATTCATGGTAGGGAATTTCTAAATGAGGCGTTTACCAATCGCTGTATAGGACGTGGAGGAACTCAATCTTGGCCTCCCAAGTCCCCTGATTTAAGTTTGGACTATTTTTCGTGGGGGCACCTCAAGACTTTATACTACACCGGTTCAAACTGTAGAAGAACTAAGGCAAGAAATTGCCTTGCCAAACCAAAAGAAATACTCCTGGAATTTTTGAAAGGGTTTCGCCAATCCCTGAGAAGTAGAATTGAAAACTTGTAAGATTTTTTTTTAGTTTTCATGCATTGGAAAATCTCTTTTTATTTTTATTAAATTAAAGTCAATCGATTAAAATAGCCACTACTACAATTCAAGTTTAATACAAAAAATGTATTACTAAGTATTATTTTCAGTATTGACTCGAAAACGAATTTTTCATTACCATTAGATTTTACAGATTTTGCCATGCATGAAAATTGTTTTTATTCTTTAACGCCAAAACAGTTCGTCGCACGAAAAAATGTCAAGAATTTAGATTGTTGCAAAATAAATGAGGATTTCAAAAATAATTTTCATTTCCGGAAAAAGCAGTGCCGTACCATATTTTTTTAGAAGAATCTTCAGTCTACATCCCGTACAGACGCCACTGTTAGAAATATTAAAAAATCTTCTACATCAAAAAATGCCTATTGGTGCTTAGTAGGTGCGTGCCAAATTTTATAAACATACTAAGAACAGTATTAAAGTTATAATGAGAAAACAATTTTTTTTTAACTTTAACACCCTGTAGCTCAAAAGTTAAGAGGTTTAGGACGTATGTTCATATGAACCTTTCTTTCTTAAATAAGCTAAGAAATCATATCCTGCATTTTCAGCCGTCAATTAAATTACACCCAATATATGATTATAACACACACATCTGCCAGCCTACTATTACACAATGACATAAGAGAAAACTTATGGATGACATCCTATGACCCCGTTTATTCCATAACACAAAAACTGGCCGTTTGTCCCGATACCGTATTAATAGCGCTTATCTCACACTCATATGGCTCATAATCGTATGTGTTACAATTCCGATGGAATGTTGTTTCTTATTTTTCTATATAGACATTAAAATGATTAAAAGCGGATAAATTCTCGGCAAGGCTCCGTGCCTACTACGTTATTTTCTTATTAAATTTCTTACCACAGAACGGCGGTTTATTACATCCTTAAATGGACACGGGATTATTATAAATAATGTAACCTCTCTTGCAGTATCCATAATTCATTTATCATAGCGCATCGTATCATTATTTTTAAACTGCAGGTGCTGGATAGGACCAAAATTGGAAATTTCACTTTATATTCATTTTATACTATTAATGGCATACATTACTGTGAACTAGATTAATATGCTGCATTTGGTAGCAATTATATTTTAAATATGCACCACAAACTAGAAAATTAGAACTCCGACAGTGATCTATTTTAGGGGAGAGCGGGGACAGTTGGGAATACTTTTATACGATATTAAACGAAATACTGGAATAGCCTATCTCAGTTCTCCAAAAAAATGAAAATCAAAGGGTGCAAAATTTTGGTGGAACGATAAATGTAATGGTGTAGTCTCGATAAGAAAAGAAACATTTATAGAATATAAAAATAATCCCAATATCCTAAATTTAGTAAATTACAAAAGAGCCGATGCAACTGAGAAAAAAAGGGAAATACTTGATGAAAAATGATATGGCAAAAATTCAAAAACAGAAAAGAAAAGTAAAATTTGTGTACGCAAATAAATTTCATGTTATTTTATTGGTTGTAATAGTTTGCCGCTTCACCTATTGGTTCGTTCCCATTTTCTTTCTTTTATTTTACATTTTTATTTGGGAATTTTTATTTAAAATGAATTATAAAATTGATTAATTATAATTGGGAAATAGTTTAATATCTTAGGCTTAATTTACTTTTTCAACATATATATTTCAATACATTAAATTTTAGACTGCCCTGGTATAATAAAATGTTATTTACTTTTACACACTAAAATTTCATTTTATAATAATGTCTTGACACTCTCAATACATTTCCTATATCCTTCCTTGTCTATTCCTTTGCGTATTTGACCCTTTTTGTCCCTCTACAAATTTATGGAGATTGAACGAGATACGGAGAGAAGAGGAAAGGGAGGAAGTCAAGCATAAAATTTACCGAAAACCGAACGACCAGTGTTCCGATAGTACTGACGGCACTCATTTACTAAAGTGATTTGGCTAGCCAATATTTTTTCGCGTTATTCGTACTTATAACGTGATATATAGTCGTGCCCTAAAATTACTTCGCTGCATACAGAATACTTAATTGGACAATTTGTTTCTACGGATTCCCCTTTTTCCTTTCCTGAAATTATGAACCATTGAGGTAAGTTTCAGGACATTAAATAATATATATTTTATATATATAATTTACATTTAAATATTTAAACCAAGATCCAAAATTAGTATACAGACGCGGATCTAGATCAAATCAGCGTTCCCTCAAAATCACAGTTCACAACTGGGCCTAGCGTTGGTTTTCCCGAAGATTTTCTAAAGGAAAACCTACGTAAAACCCGCACAAAAAACTTTTATTGATCCTCCGACCCGGATTTTTTCGGTTTATATCTGGATCCAGTTCGGAATTTACTGATATTGGATCTTGTACGAACTACCAGGCAGTTTTCTAACTGATAAAATTACATAACTAAAAAAAAAAAAATAAAAATATAAATATTTGCAATACCTTTTACTATAATTGTTTTTAAAAGTTCTACAAATTAATAAAATTCTGGGTATAACATTTAAGTTTGTTACTAGTAAATAACCATAAAATTATCAAGGTTAAATTCCGACAACTGCTAGCCTGCTCAAAAAGTTAAGGTATTTGTTTTTTGTGAAACCAAGCTTCCTTTCAGGTTTTAGTTGGTAGTTGCGATTTCCTACCTAAAAATTAAACTCATTTATTGAGTTTTTCGAGATCATTTGTAATTGTATATTTTTACATTTTTAAAATGGTACTTTCTAGCGATGGAAAAATATCTCGTGCAAGTGCCCTTAGGCAAGTCGTTATTGATCAGTTATTATTAATTGAAAAATGTGCGGTCGACGCAAAGCTAGATCCTACAAAAATTAACCTTACAAAATTTAAATTGTCGTATAAAAATTTAAAGAAGCTTCATAAGGACTTCGAAAAGCATCACAACTCTATTGTGGTTGCTCTAGCAGGAAATAATGATAAATTAAATCAGGAAGCCAAATGTCTGGATAATTTTAGTTGCCGTTATTTAGATATTGAAGTTACATACAATGAACTTATTACTGAAAAAGAACAATTACAAAGAACTAGCTCTACTTTGGCTTCTACTTCCATAAATCAAACTTTACCGGCTTTACTCTCTAGTAATGGGTCTTCATGCCTGCCAAAAATTGACTTATTTCAATTTACAGGGAATGTTCAAAAATTTCCCACATTTATTGAGATGTTTGATGCATTAGTGCATAACAGTCGAACATTATCCAATGTTGAAAAATTTAATTATTTGCTTTCCAAGCTTTCTGGACCTCCTCTTGCTTTAATAAAAAATATACCTTTGCTTTCTGATAACTATTTTATTGCTTACGATACTCTTAAAGATAGATACGATAATAAAAGACTTAGAGCAGTCAATTATTGGAAGGCAATTGAAAATTGCCCACCAGTTACAAAAGAAAATTTTCAGTCATTAAGAAATTTGCTCGATACTTTTACTGAAAACTTAGAGGCTCTTAAAATGATGTCATATAATATTGATAGTTGGGATTTTATAATTACGAATATGCTGCTATATCGTTTAGATTCGAGTTCAAGAAGGGCTTTTGAACAACAGCATGCTTCTAATAATATGCCTATTTATAAAAATGTAAAAGAATTTTTAATGAAACAATGCAATGCATTGGAAACTATTACTCTTTGTTCAAGACCCAAGGAGTATGCCCCTAAAGATAATCAGGACCGAAATAAATTTTTAAACAACCCACGAAACTCGAATGCTTTTCTTGTACAATCTGAGGGCGATGGCGCTAAATCGGACGTGTGTCTCCTTTGTAAGGGTACTCATGTAATTTACAACTGTCCTACATTTTTAGACAAAAGTGCTTCCGAACGATTTCATTTTATAAAAAATAAAAAAGCTTGCATAAATTGTTTAGCTGATCAGCATACTACATCTAAATGCACTTCTCAAAAACGTTGTCGCGTTTGTAAAAAAACGCATCATACTTTACTACATTTTTTGCCTAATAATGGTGAACATAATTTACAAAATAATTCTCAGAATACTGTCAGCTCCGATGTTGGAAGCCGAGTGGTTAATGTTGGTATGCTAACCAAGGATAACCATGAAGTATTGCTATCTACTGTTTTATTAAATATACGAGACGCCTTTGGAAATTTACACACGGCTAGAGCCGTTATTGATCCCGGTGCCCAATCATGCTTTATTTTAAAAAAAATTGCGGATAAGTTAGGTTTACCTAAATATAACATTGCTATTACTTTACAAGGTCTGGAAAAAATGTGCATGCCTGCTAAATCAGGCGTTACCTGCTCCTTTTCCCCGTTAGAAAATTATGTACAAAATTTCAATGCGGAATTTATTGTAATTGAAAAAATCTGCGAAAATATGCCGGTCGCAGATTTTACTATAGATAAATTTTCGTACTTAAGTGGCCTTAAACTCGCTGACCCTCTTTTTAATAAAAGGGGTGAAATTCAGATATTGCTTGGTGCAGAAATTTTCCCATTTATTCTAGAGGACGGACGTATTATTGTAGGGCCTGATCAACCCGCGTGCATTAATACAGTTTTCGGGTGGATAATTATGGGAAAAATATCTCTTGCGGAAACCTCGTACATATCACCTAATGTAAAAACTTTCTTTACAACGTTTTCGACAGATGATAGGTTAGATAACACTTTAAAACTGTTTTGGCAATCTGAGGAAATCCCCGAGTTTAAAACTATGTCACCTGAAGATGATTTTTGCGAAAATTATTTTTTAAGTACTACTAAACACAATACTGACAAGAGTTTCACGGTTTCATTACCATTTAAAATCAATGCCCCTGATTTCGGCGATGCGCCGATTTCTGTCACTAGAAAATCGCCTTGCAAAGGACAAAAAATTGCACTGCGCTTATAGTGACGTCATAAAAGAATATCTGGAATGTGGACATATGGAGCAAGTGCAGCCTCCAAGTCCACAATTTCGGCATGACAGTTTTTATATTGCCCATCATCCGGTTTTTCGAAAAGAACCCACATCGACCCCTGTGCGAGTAGTTTTTGATGCAAGTAGTCATGCGTACGAAAAAATATCTTTAAATCAAGCATTATATACGGGACCTAAGCTCCAACGCGACTTAATTGCAATTCTACTTTATTTTCGTATACATAAATATGTTATGATTTCTGATATTCGACAAATGTTTCGTATGATATGGGTAGAACCTAAACAAAGAAAATATCAACGTATTTTATGGCGCTTCTCACCTGAAAGCCCAGTTTTAGACTTTCAATTAAATGTTGTGGTTTTTGGGGTTGCTTGTTCGCCCTATTTAGCAATTCGCACACTTTTGCATCTAGCTAGTCTTTATTCCAATTTGCCATTAGCAACAGAAATTGTAACCAATCAAACTTTTGTTGATGATTGTTCTTTTGGTCATGATGATCTTAAAACCGCCATATCTATGAGAAATCAACTTATAGAGCTACTTAGCAGAGGAAAATTTGAACTGCGCAAATGGGCTGCTAATAATAAAACTTTATTAGAAGGGTTACCTGATACACATATACAAAATATTGATTATTCCTTTGATCTTGAAAGGGACTCTACTCTGAAAATTTTAGGCTTAAAATGGAGCCCTACAAGGGATGCTTTTTACTATCCTTTTACATATATCAAATCAAATTGCACTAAAAGAACCATGCTCTCAGAGCTTGCTAGAACTTTTGATCCACTGGGTTTTTTAACACCTGTCACTTTTTTTATGAAACTGCTTATACAAAATTTATGGACACTGGGCTTAGGATGGGACGATAGTTCACCACAGGACATTGTCGATAAATGGAACAACTTTAAAACAGATCTTATTACTCTTTCGAATTTTGTCATACCGCGTCAAGTAGACCTATGCAATATGGAATCATGTAATTTGATTGGCTTTTGCGATGCCTCAATTAAGGGTACCTGTGCAATTACATACATAAGGGTTGTTTATAAAAACTGCTCAGTAAAAACATATTTTCTTTATGCAAAGTCCAAGGTAGCTCCTCTTCAAACAGTATCTTTGCCTAGGCTAGAATTAAACTCCGCGGTACTACTTGCAAAATTAATTAAATTTGTTATTAAAGTTTATCAAAATAAAATTATATTTGCAGACATTTTTGCGTTTAGCGATAGTATGGTCGCGCTCTCCTGGATTGAAAGTTCTCCCCACACATGGAAAACATATGTGGCAAACAGAGTCGCATTTATTCAGGAAATTTTACCACCTAATAAATGGTACCACATTTCTTCTAAAGAAAACGCAGCTGATTGTGGCTCGCGAGGGCTTTTTCCGTCGGAGCTTATAAACTCTATTTTATGGTGGACTGGCCCTCAGTTTCTTTTAACACCCAGAGAATCCTGGGACTTAAAATCGCCTTCTAACTCATTAGCTTCGAATGCTGAGCTAGAACAGCGAAAAATTACTTTAACCACTAATATTACCTTAATAAATATATTTGATACTTTACTACAAAGATTTTCTGTACTTTATAAAATTAAGAGAATACTTGCTTATATAATCCGCTTTGTACAAAATATAAAAAATGGCAAATTACAAAAAGGAAAACTTACTCCTGAATTACAGCTAAAAAATCTAACGTTTTATGAGTTGAATTATGCTCTATTATTACTAGTCAAACATGTTCAATATGCTCATTTTAGACAAGAAATTTTATGTCTAAAAAACAATGAAACGCTACCTAAAAAATTTAGATGTCTAAATCCATTTCTGGATGATCACGAAATGCTTCGTATGGGTGGTAGACTGTGCAATTCAAATTTAAAGTTTGATCAAAAATATCCTTTGCTTTTACCCAGTAATTCAATTCTTACTACTCTAATTATTACTGAGATTCATCTTGTAAACTTACATGCAGGTAAACAAACAACTGGTTATTTGTTAGCACAAAATTTTTGGGTTTTTTCTGCCAAAAAATTAATAAGGAGCATAATTTCGAAGTGCCTTCCATGTTGGAAAACGCGTCCTAGTACTTTTCAACCCCCTATGGGTAATTTACCTAATTTTCGTGTAAGGCAAGCGCGTCCTTTTTTGAATATTGGTGTTGACTTAGCGGGACCATACCATATAAAACTAGGAAAATTGCGTCATGCAAAAATTACTAAGGCCTGGATTTGTTTGTTTGTGTGTTGCGCCACGAAAGCTTTACATATAGAATTACTTTCCGAGCTTTCTACGGAATGTTTTTTAGCCGGGTTGAGGCGTCTGATAGGTCGACGTGGGCTTTGCAAAAATGTTTATTCGGATTGCGGAACAAATTTTATAGGTGCAAAAAATTATATAAATAAAATATTTTCCGAAGTAGCAGAAAAGGAAGCTATTAGGTGGCACTTTAATCCACCCGCGGCCCCCCATATGGGTGGTCTTTGGGAGGCTAATATAAAATCAATAAAAACTCATTTGCCAAGAGTAATCGGTCTTCAAGTACTGACTTATGAGGAATTGAATACTGTGCTTATTCAAATAGAAGCAATCTTGAATTCACTCCCTTTATGCCCTCTCAGCTCGGATCCATTTAATTCACTTCCCGATACTGATAATTGGGAAATAGTTTAATATCTTAGGCTTAATTTACTTTTTCAACATATATATTTCAATACATTAAATTTTAGACTGCCCTGGTATAATAAAATGTTATTTACTTTTACACACTAAAATTTCATTTTATAATAATGTCTTGACACGCTCAATACATTTCCTATATCCTTCCTTGTCTATTCCTTTGCGTATTTGACCCTTTTTGTCCCTCTACAAATTTATGGAGATTGAACGAGATACGGAGAGAAGAGGAAAGGGAGGAAGTCAAGCATAAAATTTACCGAAAACCGAACGACCAGTGTTCCGATAGTACTGACGGCACTCATTTACTAAAGTGATTTGGCTAGCCAATATTTTTTCGCGTTATTCGTACTTGTAACGTGATATATAGTCGTGCCCTAAAATTACTTCGCTACATACAGAATACTTAATTGGACAATTTGTTTCTACGGATTCCTCTTTTTCCATTCCTGAAATTATGAACTATTGAGGTAAGTTTCAGGACATTAAATAATATATATTTTATATATATAATTTACATTTAAATATTTAAACCAAGATCCAAAATTAGTATACAGACGCGGATCTAGATCAAACCAGCGTTCCCTCAAAATCACAGTCCACAACTGGGCCTAGCGTTGGTTTTCCCGTAGATTTTCTAAAGGAAAACCTACGTAAAACCCGCACAAAACCTTTTACCTATAAAGTGCGCCAGCTAAGCGGTACGGAAAATTAATCGAGGATTTAGTAAATTTCGCACTGGTTCACTTGTAATTGGGATGTGCCTAGATTCTCCATGCACTTGCCGCTAGCATTTCGAGCATTTGTTTTCATTTCTATGTAAATGCGTTGCGTTCAATTTGAATTATTATTTCGAAGTAACGATGGCGAGCAAAAGAGGAAAAACAATTCGAAGCGGTGCACGTGAAGTTATTGCGAGCGTTATAGAGGCCTGTACTAGAGAAGCTGCAAATAATAGTTTGACTATTCCAATTCAAAATCGAACAGAACGCGCTGCATTTTACACTGGTGTTTCGGAAAGTAGTGTAAGAAAAATTCAAAGAGAACATAATGATCGCTCATGTTCTACTTCACCTTTAAAATCTCCTGGTAAAAAGGGACCCTGATTATCATACAAAGATAAAATTGACGGTGGTGATTTTCAAGTAATTCGATGAACAATAGAGGATTTTTATGTAAACTTGAAGAAAGTTCCGACCTGCAAACCCCTACTTCGTGCTGTAAAAAACAAAATAGATTTTCCGTACGGGTATAAAACCTTAAATCGGCTTTTACGGTCAAATGGTTTTGTTTGGCGCAAGTGCCAAAATTAACGAAAATTGCCCATTGAGAGACCAAATATTTTTCACTGGCGAGTAAAATATCTATCAACTCAACAAGTCAATATAGGCAAGGAGGACGCAATATTGTGTATCTAGACGAAACCTGGGTGAATGAGAGTGAACAAATGCTGGCAAAGTGAAAGTGTTACAGATGTCGTTCAGGGAATCGGCTCTAGTATTCGCTTTATTATAGTTCAGAAGCTGGATTTGTTCTAGGTGCTGCTTTAGTTTTTCGCTCGGGACTAACAATTGGAGACTATCATGGACAGATGAATAGAGATAACTTTGAGAAGTGGTTGCTCGAGAAGCTTCTACCTAACTTTCCTCCCAAATCAGTCGTGGTAATGGATAATGCGACTTATCATTCTGACGTAAAAGATAAAATGCCAGCTAAATACTTTACAAAAGCTCTTATGATATCGTGGCTTAAATCGAACAATCTTGTATACGATCCAACATGGCGAAAATATCAATTACATGAAGTAATATCAGCCAACAAGCCTAGAGAAAAAAAGTGTAAAATTGGCGGTATTTTACGTAACCTCGGTCATACACCTTTAAGGCTGCCTCCATACATGTGCGACCTCAACCCTATTGAACTTGCATGGGCAGGAGTAAAAAAATATATTCGAGAGCGCAACACAGGTGAACTTTCAATTAAAGATTTAAATAAAATAACATTAGAAGCGATTGACTCAATATCGGCTGAAGATTGGAAATCGTATGCTAAACATGTTCGTTCTATTGAAGATAAATACTGGGAAGTAGATGGCAAAATTGAAACGGTTATTGATGATTTAGTTATCACACTGGGATCTTCAAGTAGTGACGACGAAACCTCATCATATTCAGAGGAAGACAACGATTTAGAAGGATTCGAACCATTAGAATTATAGCCGTCAACCTCAAAAATGGCTTAGTTTTTTTTCATATATTTTGTAAATCTCTATCTAATATTGCCATTAATATTTGAGAAACTACAGAACTCATATTTTTCCAAAATTAACACATCAATGTAGTTATAGTAGGGGAGCCAGCACTGATTCCAATGATCAAAATTTTAACTTATGCAGTTCGACTTTGGGCTATCAACCTAAAAGTCTTAACTTTGGAGATACAGCGTTTTAAAAAAACATTTTTTTTAAATCCTAATTCTGATGCTATTATAGATAAATAACTGTGTGAAATTTGATACACGTCTTTTACGCATAAAAAGGTATTTTTTATTGACAATCAATTTTTGAAATTTCTGCCAGTGGCTTGCATATGTAATTAACCTGGGTAAATCCGTATGCTCCTTAATGCATAGACGACGTGTATCAAATTTCATGCAGTTATCTACAATAGCATCAGAATTGGGATGAAAAAAAAATGTTTTCTTTTTAAACTTTACCATCCTGTATCTCAAAAATTAAGACTTTTAGGATATAAAAACACCCCCAACCACACATCAGCACGCAATTAGGAAACTCCCTGTATAGTACTTCACAATGACGGCCCCTGTATAAAGTAATATGACAAAGGGAGACAGACGGCCACTTTTGGCATACCCGAATAGCCCAAAGTCGAACTGCATAAATTAAAATTTTGATAAATCTCGTTCACTGGATCTGATGCTGGCTGTCCTTGTAAAATCTGGACTTGTAAATCGTGTATCACTATACTGGGTGGTCCAATAATAGTGGACATAGGCAGTAGCCCGGGAACCGTTAGTGACAGAACTCAAGAAAAAATATATTTATAGGTAAATCGAAGAAATATCAAAATTAAATCATTTTAAAATTCGAAAGTTCGCCGTTTTTGCAACACAAAAGAGATATAGAAGTGCGGTACACGAAAGAAAACAGACAGATATAGATAAAGGTTCATTAAGCATAGTTACATTTTTTAATTATCTGAAGTGCGTATAGTCAAAAAGGAGTGCCATATTATTTAAAGAACGACGGGATACCACTGGTTTAAAGTGATTTCTTGGCCGACCTTCCTAAACCGATTGACTTCGCCCGGTTTTCTTTCGTGTCCCGCACTTTAACCGAATTTTTTGCAGTTGGAAAAATTTCAAAATAAATTATCTCCTTTTTACGTCCCAATAAAACACTGAGGCAAACAAGTTTTCAGTAACGAAACAAATCATTTTCTGGATCGATCGTTTTAAATGGAGGAGCTTAATAAAGCAATAAAGAACAATTTCAACTCGGTTCAAGGAAAAGATAACATCCACTACTCGATGACTGCCAACCTTCTAGAAAAGGCAAAGAAAATTCTGTTGGACATTTATAACGATATATTTACGGAAACCACCCAATGCCCACAGACTGGATAGAATAAATCAGAGTTCCCATCTTGAAACAGAGCAAACCTCAAAACACGGCAACTTCATATCGCCCAATAACACTAGCGTCATGTTTATTAAAAACCTACAAAGGGATTCTCAAAAATAGATTAAAGTTCTGAATAAAAAAAACAATAAATAGCCTTTAACGCAATATGGTGTCAGAAGAGGTTATTCCACACAGGAAGCTATTGCTAGTCTTATCACGGACATTCAACCGAGTTTTACAATAAATCAGATTACTTCGGCAGTTTTTCTGAATATCCAAGATGCTTACGATAACGTAATTTATTCAATTCAAGTAAACAAAATGGAAACATTAGGAATCACACAAAAACTAGTCCATAATATTTATCATTAATTATTATTTGTACAACTTTCGTTAGCGGCCTAATAAAATATATAAAAACAATCAGCCTGAAAATATTATTTATTAAAATAATTTCAATTTTTTCCAAGAATTAAGTGTGATATAAAATAAAATTTTTAAAAAAATCTTGTTCAACTAACTTAAAATTTTGCAGAAAGATTAAATGTGAAAATGGGATAAACCGGTATGTATATATATATATATATATATATATATATATATATATATATACAGGGTTATGATAAATTAAGGAATAAATTCATTATCTTGGAAATTAAAAAGGTAATAGAAAAACGCTCGAACCCGTCGATTTAGATTTATTTTTACGCGTATTTAGAAATTATTTTAAACTATACAGGGTCACTCACAAAAGTTGTACAACTGTCATCTTTGATTTTTTCAATACAACGCCTTATTTTTTTCTGCTGATTTGAATTCTCTATGAAATTCTAGACATTTTTAGTATAACATAACCTATACTGAAAATCAACAGTTATCGAAATATGTTTATCTAGATAAAACATAAAACACATATCAGGAAATTAAATAAGAAAACTACTTTATTAAATTTTGAAAATGTCCACCATTTACAGCTCTACAATGCCCTAGATGATTGAAAAACTCTTGTTGCACATTAGTAACTGTATCTCATTGAATATTTCTTATAACAGTTCGAATACGATCCTTAAGAATTTCAATAGTATGTGGCTTATTTTTATACACTTCGTTTTTCACATACCCCCAAAGAAAAAAGTCTAACGGGCTTAAGTCCCGCGATCTTGCCGGCCACTCTATTGTCCCACGTCGCCCAATCCATCGTCTCGGAAAGGTTTCATTTAAGTATCTCCTGACATCAGCTGCAAAATGGGGTGGAGCCCCATCCTGTTGATACCATAACAGATCACTGGGAAGATCCGGATCGTTTACATTAGGATGTAGGATAGCTAATGCTGGTATAAGATTCTCTTCCAGAAATTGAAGATACATTTGCCCCGTTAGTGAGGAATCAAAGAAATATAGACCTATAACTTTATTGCCTACAATACCTGCCCATACATAAACACTTTGACGATACTGTGTATGACTTTCCCTGTACCAGTTAGGATTTTCTTGTGCCCAGTGTCTAAAATTTTGTTTATTTACTTCTCCATTGAGACAAAATGTTGCCTCATTTGTGAAACAAATTCTTTTGACAAATAATGGATCATGATTACACATGTTGGTCATAATTTCGCAAAACTCGTTTCTGCGATCTGAATCATCATTTATTAATTCTTGAACGAATTTCAATTTATAGGGATAAAAATTTTCTTTTTTCAAAAATTTGGAAACTGTTGTTTGATGTATATCATTATTCGTCAGTAGATGAGGAATGTAGATTATCTTGAAATGTTAAGAGAACGTCTAGTTTCTTTTCATCTGAGATCCTAGGGCGACCGTTTCTAAAGCGGTCCGTAACACTACCAGTATCCGTCCATTTCCTTTATATTTTGCTCACTGCAGACTGAGTAATAGGTTGCCTATGAGGATATCTGTTGTTAAACAGCTGACAAACTTCTTTTTGTGTCCTAGTCTTATCACCAGTACCAAGCATTATTAGAATTTCAATTCTTTCTTTCTCTGTTAAACGCATAGTCAATATTCGAAATCAAAATCAGATCGTAAATAAATTATATGACTTGTCAACACAGTGACAGTGACAAAGTCATTGTTCTTTGGGATTACGCGACAGACATAGGTAGGGTATACAAATGTCCGATAGGTTATTAAATACACAGGTTTTATTTAGATAAGAATATTTGGATAACTGTTGATTTTCAGTATAGGTTATGTTATACCAAAAATAACTAGAATTTTATAGAGAATTCAAATCAGCAGAAAAAAACAAGGCATTGTATTGAAAAAATCAAAGATGACAGTTGTACAACTTTTGTGAGTGACCCTGTATAGTTTAAAATAATTTCTAAAGATGGGTGAAAATAAATCTAAATCGACGGGTTCGAGCGTTTTTCTATTACCTTTTTAATTTCCAAGATAATGAATTTATTCCTTAATTTATCATAACCCTGTATATATATATATATATATATATATATATATATATATATATATATATATATATATATATATATGTACTATGACTATGTACAGAACTAAATTGGGTCACACTTCAATATTCCTAACAAATGGAAAAAATAATAGCGAGGTATGTACCAGGTAAAGGGATTTTACCGATTTTTTCAGTTATTTTTGCAGTAAAATTACGTTTTTACCTTCCTCGTAAAGAATAGTAATCATGAAAAATCACATTCCGAGTTTTTTTTCAGATTTTTGCGTTTCAGGGTCTCTAAATACCGAAAACATATTTCCTCAATTCCGTCGATCTATCTGTCTGTTCGTGGCATAGCTAAACAACTGTTAATCCGATCAACCCTAAATTTTGGTCAAACATTAAGGGTGACCTGGTAACATTTTGATAAAAATCCAGTATGACGAAACAGAAGGGCAGCCTAGTGAAATTAAAAAAAAAATATTACTAATAAACTATTTACCCAATATGACTCAAATTTTGCACAAAAATCAAGTATTATGAGAAAATCAATTGACAACATTTTGGTATGAATCCAAGATGGCAAAATAAAATGGCGGCATAATAAAATATTTAAAAAACAACTTAATATATTGATTTCAAATTTGTGCAAATTTAATTATGGAAGAGAAATGAACTGGAAAAATTGTGGTACAAATTCAAGATGACGAAATAAAATGGCGGCCACTTAAAATGTTTAAAAAATCAACTAAAAATTTAGTTATTCAACTGACTTTAAATTTTGCAGAAAAATTAACTGTGATAGAGGTATAAACTGGTACCTACGAATTCACTATGATCAAACAAAATGCCGGTGTGTGTCAATGTAAAATAAAAACGTGTAGAAACTGGTAAAATATTAGTAAGATTCCAATATAGTGGAACAGAATGGTGCGCACTATAAATGTTTGAAAAGGTAGTACATATGTGTTTTTTAAATTACTATGCACCAAACTAAATTAGGTTCATAATTGACTATTCCTAATAAAGGGAAATATTCATACCAGAAGTTCCGGGTAAAGAAAATTGACCGATTTTTAAAGATGCATCACACATTAACTTTTATTTTCAAAATGGCCATTTGGTGCCACTAGAAATATTAAACTAAATTGCTCTATTGACGAAACAAACATGAAATCTATTGCTACCGTTACCCAAAAGTTTTTTAGATCGAAGTGTTTTAGAAAATTAACAAATAAGTTTATTTCGAGATGATTAAAACAAGTATTTTATTGTGTAATATATGGTGAAAAAATTCAAATTGAGATGTTTAAAAAAAATGCGGATTATTAGATGTCTCCTGCGTCATCTGGTATGTTAATAATATGTATTTTCAACACCCGATATCTCCAAAACACAAATGCGAACCCCTGTCAATATATATTTTTTTGTTATTTTTATGATAATAATGTTTACCAGCAGAGTGCGACATCAATTAATTACCACTCTGTATTAAACTCTGTTCTTGTTTGAGCTAATTACCTACGAATACTTTTAATTTAATCTGGTGACCAATAAATATAAAACACTCTATAAAATGTTAGCCCAATGTTAAAATTAGGTAAAAGCAATTCTATCAGTTAATAATAATTTGTGATACACTATGTATAATAATTTTACAGACCAAACTTTTGTGTTATTATATTTACTTATATTTTGTACAGAGAGTGTACAATGATTCCATGAAATTGGTCTGTTTTAACAGAGAAAACCTATTTCCTGACTAGATAGAACAAAACTGACTTAGGTGTCATGGGCTCGATTTCTGAGAAATGTTTAGTGGCAAAAACCGCCTGCCGATATTTTCACTGCCAACTGAGATATAGGGCGTTTTTCAATTTTCGGCCATTTTGAAAATTGTCCATAACTTTTTTATTTTGCGGAATTTTAAAATTTCTTGCTGATTAACATTCTGCAAAGACATTCTAAAGGCACTTTTTTATGTGCAATCCAGTGGCGTACTCAGATTTTTTCTATAGTTGTCCGTTTTATCATAAATAGGCAAAACTTTTTTTTTTCAAATGGAAATCATAGTTGGCTATAAATTATAAAAAATGCTCGCGTTTAGCCCTTTTCAGTGATATAAAGTTGTAGGTACTTATTTTCAAAAATAACGAAAATATTAGGTGTTTTTGGTTTACATCGAAGTAGGCCTTGGAATAATGACGCGCGTTCAATATTTTGAATATATTGCTTTCAGATTTTTAGTCTGGTGTAATTATTGCATTTTGGTGTTATCTTTATAAAGTTGTGTTAAGTTTTTTTGACAAAATATGTTTGAGAATTATGAAAAGTATGATATGTTAAAATGTTACATATTATCTAACGAAGTTCCTGAAGCAGCTAGTGAATTATATTTTAATACATTTCCCAGCGATATATATATATATATATATATATATTATATATATATATATAGTAAATTACGGAAGTTTTAAAAAGTTAAGAACAAGACATTATGAACTAAAGGAAGAAAAGGAAATCCAGCAGCTAAATATAATTGGTGAGGTATTAGAACATCCTGGCACCTCCTCTCGAACATTGGCTAATATAACGAATGTTCCAAAGACCACCGTTTTAAAAATACTCAAAAAACATAAATTCAAACCGTACAGAACGAGAAGAGTTCATCAACTCCGTGAAGGTGTGACGCCGCTAGAAGATTGAGATTTTGTCAGTGGTATGAGCAAAAATTCATGGAGAATGAGAATTTTCCATTAAATATTATTTGGAGTGATGAATCCAGAGTAGATACTTCTTGTATATTTAATAGATATAATTCATATCTCTGGTCCACTGAAAATCCGCACGTAGTTGTGCAACAAGACCGGCAAGGTCGGGGTGGATTCAATATATGGGTGGGGATATTCCGAGGAAATTTGTGGGACCTTATTTTTACGATGGAAATTTAACTGCAGATGATTATGTAAATATTTTGCGCACATATATTGTCCCTTTGTTGGAAGACATACCTTTAGCTGATGCCAGAAATATCTACTATCAACAAGATGGTTGTCCCCCACACAATGCAAGGATCACAAAAATCTTTTAAACTTCGAATTTCGAGAAAATTGGATTGGTGTGGGGCCCCATACCTTGGCCTGCTAGGTCCTGTGACTTAACTCCCTTAGATTTTTTTGTGTGGGGAAGATTGAAGGACTTGATATTTAAAGGAAGAACCTTTCACACAAAAGAAGAATTGCAATAGGCCACTAGGCAAGCTTTTGCATCTATTAGCCCAGTTGAACTAATAAATAGTTGCAACTTGGTACGCAAAAGATGCTTAGTTTGTATTCAACAGGGAGGGGCTCAATTTGAACAACTTCTCTAAATATATTTATCAGAAACCTATCTAACTAAATACCTAGTTTTTCATAATTATTTTTTATTTTCACTTGTAGCTGTAAATAGTAGTTTAGTTTGTTAATTTTGATCAACTTTGCTATGTAAACAAAAAAAAATAAAAAAAATTAATAATAAATAATTAAAATAACGTTAGCTAGTGTTATTTAAAGTTGTGTTTAAGTTGCTAACAAACTATAAATCTTAACAATACATAATTGAGATATTGTCATCACAAATCAAAGCCTACTTCGATGTAAACCAAAAACACCTAATATTTTCGTTATTTTTGAAAATAAGTACCTACAACTTTATATCACTGAAAAGGGCTAAACGCGAGCATTTTTTATAATTTATAGCCAATATATATTTGAAAAAAAAAAGTTTTGCCTATTTATGATAAAACGGACAACTATAGAAAAAATCTGAGTATGCCATTGGATTGCACATAAAAAAGTGCCTTTAGAATGTCTTTGCAGAATGTTAATATTCCGCAAAATAAAAAAGTTATGGACAATTTTAAAATGGCCGAAAATTGAAAAACGCCCTATATCTCAGTTGGCAATGAAAATATCGGCAGGCGGTTTTTGCCATTAAATATTTCTCAGAAATCGAGCCCATGACACCTAAGTCAGTTTTGCTCTATCTAGTCAGGAAATAGGTTTTCTCTGTTAAAACAGACCAATTTCGACCACCCTGTACATAAATCAACTCATTTATATTTGTATTATTTCTCAATACCCCAAAATTTTTCCTTTGTTCGGTCATAGCTTGAAATCTGCTCAATCGAACCATCATTTTCTTCAGTGTAATTTGTTCTTTTATATTTCCTCGCGGTAGAAATTAACGTTTATAAAAATTGTTTCATACTGAGTGGTAAAATTATATTGAACATATATCTATAATGACCGCTTAGATTTTCTGAACCAATATAGATGACAGTTTTAAATTTGGTACACTTTAATTACGCTAAATGATCTTTTTTGATGCACGCTTCTTCTGAATAATCTTTTTAATCCGAATCACCACAATTATAAGCACATATATATAAAAATACCTATTTTAAATAGTGCCATTTTGTATTAAAAATATACTTTATTTAGTACAAACACGACATTTTTATACAACCGAAAGTTAAAGAAAAAATGTCAAAAGACTTTTTAGTTGCTGTTTTTACGGGGGCGTCGTTTTTTTAACACTATCCACTCGGAACGGTCAGAATATACAGGGTGACAATTTAAAAACGTGAAATGGCAATATCTTAGGAAGAAAAAACTTAATCAAAACACGCTCAAAACACTTTCTATAAAATGAAGAGGGAATAAATAAAACCGTATTATTCGACCCTTGTCTGTATTCCCTTGGGCAGGGTGAGATACACCCATAAAATCTTAAATAGAAAGGGGGGTCGAGTGATACATCATCTTAAAGCTCTTGAAAAATGCTTTCCAATGGTACCTTAGAAAGCTGTTTTTCGTGAAATTCTTCTGTGTTTATTAAAGGAAACAAAAAATCAAAATACAATCCGGAATTTTTTTATAATTATTTAATTAAATGTTCAAAATGGTTCCCGTTATTTTGAAGACAATAATAAAGCCTTTGTTCAAATTCTTCGCGTACATTTGCAAATGTTTCTCTGGATATAGCACGGCATTCCTGAACTATCCTGTGCTTGAGTTGCTCTATTGGCTCAGGTTGCGTTTTAAACACCACATATTTAACGTGACCTCACAAAAAGAAGTCAAGAGGTGTTAGGTCCGGGATCTAAGTGGCCATTCAACAGGACCCGTTCTTCCTATCCACTGGTTGGGATAATTATCATCCAACCATTGCCTGACGGGAACTACATAATGAGGAGGTGCACCATACTGTTGAAAATGTAGTAAGCGTTCTTCTGATGCTAAATTTCCTTGTATGTCCCTCTGATTTTCTAATTCCCGCACTATTAGTGGTTCAATAGACCTCTGTAGCATTTCAGCATCCACGTCGCCATTTAAATTCCCTTCTATAAATATTGGGCCGATAATTACGTCTCCCAATATACTAGCCCAAACATTAATTTTCTGGGGGTACTGGGTATGCCATTCGCTAAATACGTGTGGGTTCTCGTCATTCCAGTAACGACAGTTTTGCTTATTAACATGTCCAATCAAATAAAAGGTACATTCATCATTGAAACAAATATTTTTAACTAGTCGAGGTTCTGCCGTAATTCTATCTGTCATTATTTCACAAAACTGGATTCTTCTATCCGGGTCGTCGTCACCAAGTTCTTGCAGTATGCGCAGTTTATAGGGATGATACTTATGAAATTTAAGTACCTTTCTTATTGTTTCACGAGATAAGCCAGTTGCTATAGTTGCTTGACGAGTTGATAAAGTTGAATTAATTGCAAACTGCCCCAGAACTTCAATTTGCGCTGCTTCGTCAACAAGTTTCGGTTGATTTCTCTTTTTATTCACGACAGAGCCAGTTTCTTCAAATTTGGCTACTAGTTGGCGAACATACTCCGGACTTACATTTTGACCTAGATGCCTTTCATTAAATCTTTGGCTGTCCTTAAGAAACATTGATCCTGACTGAGAACCATAAATAAAAATCATTTCTACACGTTCAGCTGTGTTGTACACCATTATTTAAGATAAGTGCTGCTTTTCGTTTAAACTGAACCAAAAGCCAACCGTTAAAATATCAATACTAATAGTACAAGTTACTTTAAAAGTAAATATTGTGATAATAAAATGCGAATATTCATAAACAAATAAAATACCAGGCTTAAAATGTTTAGAAGTCTTAAGAGACATGCCAGGATATCGGTATCAATCATTTTGAACATTTACTTAAATAAAAATAAAAATGTTCAAAACTGCGTTTTTATTTATTGTTTCCGTTAATAAATCCAGACGCATTTCACGAAAAGAGACTTTCTATGGTATCATTGAAAAGTATTTTTCAAGAGCTTTAAGATGATATATCACTCGACCCCCCTTTCTATTTAAGATTTTAGGGGTGTATCTCACCCTGCCCAATGGGTTACAGATAAGGGTCGAATAATACGCTTTTATTTGTTCCCTCTTCATTTCATAGAAAGTGTTTTGAGCGTTTTTTGATTAAGTTTTTCCTTCCTAAGATATGGCCATTTCAAGTTTTTAAATTGTCACCCTGTATGACACGGCTCTAAATTTCAGCGTGAAATTTTAGACCTCTGCCACCCCAGAAATTTTTTCCTGGACACATCAGTGTTTTTTCTACTGATTTAATTTCAAAAAGCGTTTCAAGCCCCCCAAACATTTATTTCATAGTGTGGAATTTAAAAGCACATGGATAGTTGATATTTTTAGAAATTTTGTTATACAGCTCTACATTAGACATTAATAAGTAACAGCAATTTTCAAATTTTGAATTTACACAATCAAATGTACCGAGTACCTAATTACTTAATTAAATAGGTATCTCCCAAAATAAGATTCAGAATTATCTTGTAATCTTGATATTGGAGAAATCTATTTCACTAAAAACAACACAAAATGGACTTTGTAACTAAAATGAATAATACGATTAACATTCCAAGAAAATGTATGGCCTTTGTTGTCGATTTTTATCTTTAGACGATCCAGTTTTTTGTGACCAGTTTTGCCGAGTTCGGTTGATTCGATAGCGACTACACTATGTTGGCAAATCAGAAAAAATGGAATATCCAATTAGCTGTCGAAAATCGTGTTATCCGTTATTATGACATTTATCAGCGCAAATACATCATCAAAGAAAGATAGTAATCTTGTTTATAGATGGGCATATATAAACAAGGATAACAACTTTCAACATTCATATTTTATTGTCGGCATAACGAGTTCACTTTAATAACGCCGCCTTTTCAAAAATCAGGGGTACGTTCCCCTATCCCACTATGTCTTTAGTTGTAAAAATTTAAGAATGGGCATTGGTGAACTCGCCATCTAGTAGTGATGTCCAGTACTAACTCAGCGTTGAACAACTATTTATACATAAACAAGGACGCCGGCTGTCATTGACCTTCGATCATATGATTTCAGTGCATTTTCAGTTGATGTTTAAAACTGTTTGCGGATTTCTGTGTCCTTTTTTGTATTTAGTTAATTAAACAACAATAAATGTGAGGTGTCCTGTGTTCGGGTGTGACGGGGATGATCAGGCAAATAATTTTGATCAAAAAAGAAAATTTTAAACTAGAATAAGGCTATATTTTATTCGTTTGTATAATTACATATAATCTAGGAACAAACGGCAGCTTGTGGACATAAAGGTTAAACTTGTTTAGTGTGTGTTGTTTTATTTGCTCTCATACCTGTATTTTTTTTAATTAGACCTCCTCCCCTCAAATGGGACTTAGTTACGTCTTTGTACTTTTGAAAAACCACAGATATTATAGCATTTTTTAGTTCTAAATTAAGCTAAGTATAAACAGGTTTAACAATATAACAGTATAAACTTAAGCGAGTTTTTGTATTTTTATTAAATAAATATAAAACTACCATGTCATAAGTTTTTTATTTTAGTGAGTTATATGACAATGTTTCGTTAGAAAAACTTTTTTAACTGAAAAAAAATAGTAATATAATGTCTAAACACTAGAAACGACATGCATCTCCATAAGCGGAACCAAGGAGCCACTCTGCTACCGTGGTATCTGCTGCCGTTAGGCCCATCAGGCAGTTTCCTTGGGGGTATTAAAGCCGAATTACCCGAACACTGAAGACACGCGTCTGTGCAAAATAGAACAAAACAGAAATATTAATTTCTGTGCCATTCTTGGTCGTAAAAGGTTATACAAAAGAACTCAAGATGAAACTTACTCCTTCACCAATGTATCAAGAAACGACCAAAACATGACGCTCTGTTTGTTTCAGAACCAAGAATCCATTGTGCTACCATGGTATCTGCCCCGGTAAGGCAGTTTCCTTGGGGTATAAGCATTAAAACCGAATTAACCGAACAGTGAAACAAACAAAGTGGCATGTCATTCGACTTTGAAAGTCAACAAGAATAGGCAACTCTTAAATGGTTTTAGATGCGACTTAACCATCTCTGACTACTAAATAATATATCTGACAACTCAGCAGATTTATAAATTAATTTAAAATTTTGTTTTTTAAACTTTTTGTTTGTCTTCATTAACTTCTTATAAAATCAGATTATTTTAAAAATCGCAGCTAAAGCCGCTACTTTTTATTTACCGACATCAAAAAAATCATTTTAAAGATAATTATTAGGGCATTTTCCCCGTCTGGCGGCTTTTGTTCGGCAAAATTGAGTCTGTATCGCGAAGACGATCACACTGTTAAGGCCACGCACCGCGCATATTAATAAAATGTTAAATCTCCTTTTATTAACCCCGAGCCTAAATCAACAAACTGAAATGATGTTCAGAATACGAGGCAGAATCTACTTTCGGCCTCTGTTTAACCAATTTAAATATTTGTTTTTGCCCGTAGGTAAACAGCCGGGAGATTTAATAAGTTTAAATAACTGTTATCAGTTATATTCATTAATATTTACTCGGTAATTCTTGATGCATTTTTGTTTGTGATTTTTTAAAATATGCTGCAATGTTTTTTTTTTGTAAAAATTGATGTTGACAAATTGTGACTACAATGAATTAATATCATTGATTCGTGAAAATTAATACGAAAAAATTGAAAAGAACTAGACTGTTACTTCATGGAAAGCCATTTTAACGAAGTAAACAAAAACCCATACTATTTAGGTTCAAATGGTAGTTTAATAATATGTTGTTAATTGTATGTTTGTTTATTTCCATACTGTCTAGTAAATTAAGTGTCTTAAGAAATTATTAATAGCGGCTACCTTGTCATTTATAGTTTCAAGATAAATAATGTTTTCAAATGGAGTAAGAGCTAATAACTCATTAAGTAAATCTTTGTCGATATTTTT
This sequence comes from Kuschelorhynchus macadamiae, assembly GCA_030620095.1. Taxonomy (NCBI): domain Eukaryota; kingdom Metazoa; phylum Arthropoda; class Insecta; order Coleoptera; family Curculionidae; genus Kuschelorhynchus; species Kuschelorhynchus macadamiae. Next base: position 398,112 of record JAUTXW010005111.1, on the reverse strand, counting down.
GAAGTTTCTATAGCTAATACTTTCAACACTTTTTTCTACGCTATGTTGTAACTCGCAATACGTCAGGAAATGGTCAGATATACCAGGATCCCTCACTCCAGAGTCAAAACTGCTTTCCTTGTTCGAAATTAAAATCACATCCAGTAAGCTAGTTTTTGTTACCCTGGTAGGCTCTTTTATTATTTGTTGTAAATTTAGCGATTCTGTGTAATCATAAAACGTGTTCGTATATTGATCAGTTACATTTAGAAGATTTATGTTAATGTCTCCACCACAAATGATATCAGAAGGTTGAAAATCAGATAGTCGTTTCTCATATATATTTAAAAAATTCGAAATATTGCCCTTAGGAGGCCTATAAAGTACACCAATTACAAATTTTCTTTTAAAAACAGACGTCTCAATCCAAATTTCCTCAAGAACATCATTCACATCGGAGTGACAGACAGAAAATTGTAAGTTATTTTTTATGTAAAATGCCACACCTCCTCCTCTAGTAGGCCTATCCCCCCTTACAATAAAATAGCCATTTATATGAACTACATGATCTGTAACATTAGAGATTAGCCAAGTTTCTGAGACACCTATGACATCATACTTAGATTGATTAACCAGGTCTTTGAACGTATTTAAATGTATCTTTTTGAAACTAACTAAGATACTTTTAAACTAACTAAGATACTTTTAAAAAAAGTAACTTGTAACTTGTATCTTGTATCTAGATACATTTCTTTAGTAACAATTTCAGCTCTGATCGCAACTTTAACTCCAATGCAGTTGTGTGCGAAAGTATCTGTTAAATTCTTAGCCATTCATCATAAGCGCGTTGTGGGAGGTTCGTTTACCCAACCACCCAACCTGTGATTTTGGTTAATGATAACTACTTAGAGGGACGGTCAGGGTAATCTAAATGCTAATTATATGGTCATTTGTAACGTTATGGTTGAGTTGATAAATACAAATGTCCAGGCAAATTTCAAAGGTTGAGCGGTCTGACACGGATATCCCATAATGTTTCATAATTTGACAGGACTGTAAATTTGTTTTGTTGGGCCGAGTCGGGAGAACAGGATTAAAATTTTATTTTCTTAAGGATTTGATTATTATGGACCTCTTAACTTGATGGACAGGTCCTTGATTAATGAAGTTATCAATTCAGTACGAATAAAAGTTTTAGTTTTTCAAAACAAAAAAGACTCTTTTAGGTACGCAAATTATTATGGTTAAATGAAACTTAAATACGTAGTTATTGGAATTAGAATTTTCAGGACTACATAAAAAAATTGGTAAATTTCCTTTACCCGGAAGTTCTCTCATTATGAATCATTCATTTTATTAGAAACAGTGAAATGTGACCTAATTTAGTTCACTACTTAGTCATAGTACTAGTAACACATATACTGTCTTTTAAAACATTTTTATTCTTCGGCATTTTGTTAGATCATAATAAATTCCTACCAATATTTTACAAGTTTCTACTCATGTTACATTTGATTTTTGGGCATAATTTAACATAAATTCAATAAGAAGTTTTTATATTAACACACAACACCATTTTCTTACGTCATGCTGAATTCGTACCAGTTTATCCCTATATCACATTTAATTATTCTGCAAAATTTAACCAATTGAATAAGATTTTCTTTAGGTTAATTTATTTTGGTTGGCCGCCGCACACTGGCGAATTTTCTTCAATTCGTGGCCAAAACCTATGTATTAAAAAATGTTGCTTATTTCCATCGATAATAACTCGAAAAAATGTTAAAATATATACATACTGTAATCATTATCTATAGTGCAATTATAAAAGTTTTCACATTATTGTTTGGTGTATGACTTTATGGTTTAATGAAGACATACAAAGCTTTCATTACACAGGGCAACAAAATGAAAACAAAAATTTGGTGCCGGAAATCTAACATCTGATTTTAGACGTTTTTAATGTGCTGATTCCAAAAATGCTCATCAGCTCTAGTTTTTGAGATACGGGTTACAGGTTAATTGATATTTTTTTCTGATAAAGGACAACAAATAAAGAGATAAATATGTACTTAATCGTCAAAATAGAAAATTCCCAGAATCTAATTAACCAAATGGATACCTGGAATTGTCCCTGACCCAATGTTCCTATACTAGGAACTACTCAATACACTGCTCTTAATTACTTTTATACATGTAATTGCCTATGACCCGATACTTCTATACCTGCTTGGCTGTACTCGATTTAGTATATTACTGAGTTTTCCCAAGTAAAGTGGTGATATCATTTTGCGTAAATTTTGGTCGTTTTGTAGTATCAAGACACTAAACTGAAACAATGGCATCCACAAGCAGACGTACCTGTGTAAATCATCCCGATGTTTTTTGTTATGTGTGTGGTGAATACATTTTGAAAGAGAGCAGAAAAACGATTTCTGACTTTGTGAAATGAGCTTATCTTGCCTATTTTGGCGTTCATTTAGGAGATCAAGATAAATCTTGGGCCCCACATTTCATATGTAAAACATGTGTTGAACATTTGCTACAGTGGACAACTGGAAAGAGGAAGTGCCTAAAGTTTGCTGTACCAATGGTTTGGAGAGAACTGCGAAACCATCATGGCGACTGCTATTTTTGTCTCGTTAATATTAAAGTCATAAATAGAAACAATAGACACAAATGGACATATCCTGATCTAGATTCTGCAAGAAGGCCTGTAGCGCATTCGGAAGAAATACCCGTTCCATCATTCAGCAGTCTACCCGAACTGACAGAAGATGATACAGAAACATCAACGTCTGACGAAGTTCAAAGAATTCAATCAGAAAACGACAGCGAATTTGAAGCAGATTTAGCAACTCCGCAGTGTTTCAATCAAGAAGAACTAAACGATCTTATAAGAGACCTGAATCTCTCAAAGGAATCCGCTGAATTATTTGCATCCAGAATAAAAGAAAAAAGTCTACTTTGTCCAGGTACTAATATTACATTTTATCGTAAAAGAGATAAGGATCTGCTGCCTTTTTTCGCTCAGGAAAATGACTTGGTATTCTGTAACAATATAAAAGGGCTCTTAGAAAAAATGGATTTGCCTGAATACACTCCAGATGATTGGCGCCTTCTTATTGACAGTTCAAAACGTAGTTTAAAATGTGTTCTTTTACATAATGGTAACAAATATGGCTCAATTCCTATTGGTCATTCTACTACTAGAAATATTAAATACGAAGAACATCAGTGGGCAATTTGTGTGGATTTAAAGATGGTTAACTTCCTCCTTGGACAGCAGAGTGGTTATACAAAATATCCTTGTTTTTTGTGCCTTTGGGACAGCAGAGCTAAAAATGAGCACTGGGTTAATAAAAATTGGCTTTTAAGAGACGTCATGATTCAAGAAAAACAAAACGTGATCAATGAACCTTTAGTTTCAAGAGAAAAAATCTTACTTCCGCCCTTGCATATCAAGCTAGGACTAATGAAGCAATTTGTGAAGGCTTTAAATCGAGATGAAAATTATTTTGGGTATTTGTCACGTAAATTTCCTGGCATTAGCACGGAGAAACTAAAAGCTGGTATATTTGATTGAGGACCAATAAGGCAACTTGTTAAAGATCCACAATTCACCACATCAATGAACGAGACTGAATCTAACGCTTGGTGTTCATTTGTTCAAGTAGTACAACATTTTCTTGACAATCATAAAGCAGAGAATTACGTAGAATTAGTGGAAACTATGCTTTCAAATTTTAATATTCTCGGCTGTAACATGAGTATAAAAGTTCACTACCTCCACAGCCACCTAGATCGTTTTCCAGAAAACTTAGGTGACTGTAGTGAAGAAAGGGGGAAAGATTCCATCAGGATATTAAAACTATAGAAGATCGTTATCAAGGACGATGGGATAGCCACATGATGGCGGACTACTGCTGGAGCCTTTAGCAAGACTGCCCTAAATGTGTTCAGATTATTTGTTGCGTTTAGATTGACAAACAAAAATCTTTTCTGGCTTTTTCGCAACTGAGTAAAAATATTTAACTTTAAATTAATTGAAGCAAATATTTAATAAAATTACATATCTCAACATGTAGACTAGTCTGTCTACAGAATGTTTCGATACATATATAAACAATATTATTTAAGCAAGCATAATACATTATATCATTTACCTTAAGTTTTTATAGACACATAGTAGTTGTACAAATACTTTCATCCTATCGAGACTCATCAGTGAGCTGAGCGTAAGAGAAAAACATTAAATAATAGAAAAGAATTGATTTCAAAATTTTAAAATTTGTCAGTTTGTTTGATATGTAACCTACATATGAAAAAAATGATAGTTTGATTGAAAAAAATGATAGTTTGAAGCCATCTATAATGTTATTTTTAAATGTGTTCAGATTATTTGTTGCGTTTAGATTGACAAACAAAAATCTTTTTTCGCTTTTTCGCAACTGAATAAAAATATTTTACTTTAAATTAATTGAAGTAAATATTTAATAAAATTACATATCTCAACATGTAGACTAGTCTGTCTACGAAATGTTTCGATACATATATAAACAATATTATTTAAGCAAGCATAATAAATTATATCATTTACCTTAACTTTTTATAGACACATAGTAGTTGTACAAATACTTTCATCTTATCGGGACTCATCAACGGCGCACTAATGAGTCCCGATAGGATGAAAGTATTTGTACAACTACTATGTGTCTATAAAAACTTAAGGTAAATGATATAATTTATTATGCTTGCTGAAAGCCGGGCTTCGGTTTAACCAACAAGAGACCCATCCTTTTTTGAAATTCGTATTGAATATGTTTCTTGGATAGCTCCACAGCTTCTTTATCTTCTTTTTTTCTCGCATGCCATTTATAAGTTTTTAGTTTATAACCTAAGTGCAGCAAACATTCAAACAACCGTATTCACGCATGAAAAGGAGAAATTCCAAAGTTTAAATATTCTTTATTGTTTACTTCTTTTTCCAGACACTGGGATATATTGTTAACATTCTTTGAAGTTACTCCACATAAGTACCAACGTTGATTTGACTTAGTGTCGCTTATTGCGTTCACAGTTTTTCCATCGATCATGCTTAAAATTAAATCATGTTTTATAAGTAACGTTTTGCCGCTATATTCTATTTGTGTGGGGTTTAACATCGCAATCTCATTTTTAGTACGCTGCACTTCTATTTTTATAGGTTCAGTGGTCTCTTTAGCGAACATAATTTTTAATGGTCTACAGCTTCTTGGAGAAGATTTGAAGCTATTCGGTTCCTTTTCTGTCACTGCTTCTATTGGGACAGTTGACATGGCGAAAATACTAGAATCGGAAATACTTTTATCTTCAAATAGCTGTTTATATTCTGTATGACCTGAAGTGCCATCGCAACCCCATTTCGTCACCATACGCATTTCGAGAGTTTCGAGTTTACTCTCAGAAGGAGAAGGAGGTAAATGATTAAGCGTCTTAAAAAGTCTTTCTGTCGTATGATCGAGTCAGTTTTGTAAAGATATTTCCACAGAAGACTCAGAAATTGTATTTTTGGGAAAACATTGCTTTTTAGTTTGACTGCTTCATAATTTGGATTATGAAATTATATTGAAATTTATTTAGTTTAGCCCCAATGTTTTTGTCTACTACAACTAACTATTTAGCCTCCTTTATTTTTCCATCAGCTTGCATGGCGTACGCCAATTCAGAAGAATCTGTTTTAAATCGACAATCTTTCGTTTTTCTCCGCTTTGACCTTTCGCTGCTCTCAGAAAACTGCTTAATAGGTCTACCGCCAAAGTACTTTTTTTTGGAAATTTTAATTGGGAAAGAAATGGAAGTATCTAACCACGATTTCTCGTTTTTGTTAAAAAACGTTGTGTTTCTTTTTACTGCAATCCATTTAAGCGTTCAAGTAAGCGTTCAACTCCTAAAGAAGTTTTTTTTTTAACTAAATTTTCAAATTTCTCATTAGAATTTTTTGTTAAACAAGCTCTATAGTAATCTAATAACAAACGCCTAGGTATAGAAACTTGCCCAAAAGTTGAATCTGAAATAAAAATCCCAAAATATACAAGTCGAATAAATAGCGCAGTTTTTTATTCATTGAAAACTTAACAAATGTTCGCACTGTGTATGCATTAGCAGAAATTAGCATGTAAAATGTCTCTTAAAAGTTAGCTAACACCTCTACCCTTCTCACAAAATAAAAATAGGCGCTTGATTCTGATGAATTCGAAATTTATTGCTTACGGAAAAACCGACTTAAAAAAAATGAGTATATGCGTTAGTAACCTTGCAATCTTGTCTGTGGTTTCGTATATAAATGGAAGAACTACATTTCCTATCGGTAATTCCTTATTAGTATCATTTCGTGGAGTAGGATTATTATATTTTCTAATTGATCGTCTAATATGAGTGCAATATCCATTCCCTTTTAAAGGTTGAGTAAGTTTCTCTGTTTCCGATTGTAAAGAGTTATGGTCACAAATCGCGAGGGCTCTGTAAACCAACGAATTAATAACTGATTGCTTTTGTGCTGGATGATGATGGAAATTTGCATTTAAGTACCTGTTCGTATGCATTGGTTTTCGATATACAGAGTGTCCTAAGGAACCACCCCTTTCCTTTGTACAAGAACATCTAGAAAAGGAATCGTACCTTCTGATTCAATTTCCATTCCAGGTTTTATATTAACACGTAGTTGATTCAGATGATCAAGAATCCCAGGGAGGTTTTCTGGACCATGAGGCCATATTACAAAAGTGTCGTCTACATTTCTGAACCATGATTTTGGTTTTAGGGGAGACAACTCTAAGGCTTCCTCCTCAAAAGATTCCATGAAAATATTGGCCACCACTGGTGACATCGGAGATCCCATGGCTGCTCCTGAGGTTTGCTCATTTATAGGCACATCCGTATACAGCGATTTTACATCGAATTTGACTAAGATATCTTTGGAATCTATTTGGATTGATTTAAGTTTTTCTACAAAATGCGTAGAGTTTCTAATATATGTGTATATATTCTATGTGTTTTTCCTGTCAAATTATTAAGAATATTTGAAAGATATTTACCAATTTCGTAAGTAGGAGATCCTATTGCACTGACGATAGGTCGAAGTGGTACATTAACCTCGTGTATTTTTGGTAGTCCGTAGAACCGCGGGATCCTTGAGCTGCTTGGTCTTAACATCTTCTTCTCCTTTGCTGGTAGGTTGGATGCGTTTATAAGGTTGGTTATCCGTATTTCAATTTTGTTGGTCGGGTCTGCTTGGATCACTCTGTAGATGTAGTCGTCCAAAAGTAGTTGTATTTTTTTTACGTAATTTGTTTTGTCCAGGGAAATGCCACAGTCGTCATTAGAGGGCGATTTTTTCAGAATTTTAAATATTTTATTTAACCACCGTTTTGTTCCGCCATCTTGAAATAGTACCACAGTTTTACTTGTTTATCAGTATACCACAATTATTTATGACATAAAATTTGAAATCAGGTTCTTAGTCTGAATTTTTTAATATTTTACTAAGCCGCCATTTCGTTCGGCCATCTTGGATCCGTACCAAAATGTTACCATTCCTACGTGATACTTAATTTATGTGCAAAATTCGAGATAAATTGGATAAGCAGTTTTTTAGTAAAATTTTTTTTAACATTTCTCTAGGCCGCCATTTTGTTTTGCCGTTTTGGATTTTTACTAAAATATTACCAGGTCATACTTATATGATCCTTAATTTTTGACTAAAATTTGAATCCGCTAACTACTTATTTAACTATGTCGCGAACAGAGAGACCGTCAAATCTACATACCGACAGACAGTCAGACAGACCGACGGCAGCTAGGAACCCTGAAACGTAAAGATCTGAAAAATCTCGGAGGAGATTTTTTTACGATTATAATACTTCCCTTTTACCAGGGAAGTAAGAAACTTAAAGTTTCTGTTACTAGTGGTGGGAAGTAGGAACTGTTTAAGCACCATGCTGTTATCACAATAAAGAATGTTTCCAGCGTAAGTTCAAAGTACTTGTTAGATTATCGAAATGGATATTAGCTACATAAAGCAATGCTAGATCGTTAACGTAAGTATAGAGCTTAAAAGTGGTTAAATGTTACGTGTAGTCACAACAATGTAAATTTAAATTGAAGCAAGATACTAAATGCCGCCGTATCTTAATAATTTTTATATTATCCATTGTTTATGTAGAAGAAGTAATTCGTCCATTATATCTCTCGGAGACCTGGTTTAATAATTGCAGAAAAGAAAAACGATGTCTCGATCTCAGTCAAGTGGTTTAATACAGTGAAAAAAGTGCTATGATTACACGTGTTTGGCCAAACAAACAGGCATCATCAGATCTAAAATGCGTTAAGAACATAATAGTAATGTATTTAATAAATTAAGTATTAAATAGCCTACCTTAAAATAACAAAAACATGTAAAATATATGAAACTGGCACAAACAACTACATTATTAGACAAACAATAAAACGAGGTTATGTCTTCCAACAACAAATTAATAAAAATATTGTAAAACTAATTATAAAATTTAAAAAACTTTCTCCATGTTATCTGGGAACCGGAGTTTAGAGTTCTATCCTTACCATGGACAAAGTTTTTTAAAATTTTGTAATTAGTTTTATAATATTTTTACTTATTTGTTGTTGGAAGACATAACCTCGCCTTAGTGTTTGTCTAATTATGTAGTTGTAATAAGAAATCATGGTTCTTGGGATTAGACCGTGTCAAAATGGAATCAATTTCCGACGTTTCGCCTTCGATGGCACGAGGCATCTTCAGGGATCTTTATTTCACGAGATCGGAAAACTAAGTGAGTTCGGATAGACCCAGGCCGGCTATTTATAGTCGACCTGTGTTTACAGGAGCGTGACTCAATGTAACGATCGGTTTCCACGTATGATGAAGACTGAGGCCCGTATCTCTATTAAAATTGTTGGAATGCTTGTACATTTCAATAGATTCTCTAATTTTGCGTTTATAGAATACCGAAACCGATGCAAGAACTTTGGTTTATTTTACATTTATGACATGTCTCGTTGAAAGTTGGTGTTCAGATACAGCAGATTGTACAATTTGTTTCTTTCTGATACATCCTTCATGTTCCTAAGCCTAGTCGATATGGATCGTCCAATTTCTCCAATATAGACATCACCATAGGAACAAGGAATTGCATATACTCCTTCCGTTTGGAAAGGAATAATGTCCTTTGGCGATCGCAAACATTGTCCAATTTTTTTGTGGGTGTTGAAGATTGTACGTATGTTGGACCGGCGAAGTAACCTTGGAATCTTGTCTGTGGTTTCGTGTATAAATGGGAGAACTACACTTCCTATCGGTAATTCCTTATTAATATCATTCCGTGGAGTAGGATTATTATGTTTTCTAATTGACCGTCTAATATCCCCAATGCAATATCCATTCTCTCTTAAAGCTTGAGTCGGTTTCTCTGTTTCCGATTGTAAAGATTTTGGTCACAAATCGCGAGGGCTCTGTATACCAATGAATTAATAACTGATCGCTTTTGTACTGGATGATCACGGGAAGGGAGGGAGGGAGGTTTTCTGGACCATGTGGCCATGTTACCATATTATCTATAAACGCAAAATTAGAGAATCTATTGAAATTTATAAGCATCCGAACAATTTTAATAGAGATACGGGCCTCAGTCTTCATCATACGTGGAAAGCGATCGTTACATTGAGTCACGCTCCTGTAAACACAGGTCGACTACAAACAGCCGGCCTGGGTCTCTCCGAACTCATTCAGTGTTCCGATCTCGTGAAGTAAAGATCCCTGAAGATGCCTCGTGCCATCGAAGGCGAAACGTCGGAAAGTGATTCCATTTTCGGTCTAATCCCAAGAACCATGATTTCTTAATTGACCACAGCCGTGAACGTTTTCGTTCTATATATGTAGTTGTATGTGCCAGTTTCATATATTTTACATGTTTTTGTTGTTTCAACGTAGGCTTTTTAATGCTTAATTTGTTAAATACACTACTATTGGGTTCTTAATGCATTTTAGATCTGATGATGCCTGCTTGTTTTACGAAACACGTGTAATCATAGCACTGTTTTCACTGTATTAAACCACTTGACTGAGACCGAGACATTGTTTTTCTTTTCAGCAATTATTGTTTGTTATTTTTGCTCAAAAAGCTACGGTTTCATAAATTTTATATTTTAAACTTAAATATTGATTTTTAATATTTCTTAATCCTAAACACTAACCAAATTTGGAAGAATCGGAAATCTCTTGGAGGCTAACTTCATGGACCTCTAAAAAGACGTTTTTATTAACCGCCAAGAAACAACGTTGTTGACAGACTCATCAATTTGTATTCAGAATCTATTTCTATTCTTAATTACGATACAACCCGACGCCGAAATTTGTATGAAATTCCTTTTAAACTTCTTTCGGATGTATCCTGTCACGATCGGGACATTGATAAGTTACAGCGATAATCTTCTATTAGTAAGAGAGCCGGTGCACATTTTATAGCTAATTTCACGAAAATTGGTTCTAATATAGAACGAAAGTTTTCACGGCTTTGGTGAATTAAAAAAATCGTGATTCTTGGGATTAGACCGTGTCAAATGCGAATTACTATCCGACGTTTCGTTTTTAGTAGCAGTTTATTGTATTGCATCTTCAAGGATTTTACTCCGCGAGATCTGAACACTGAATGAGTGCTCACCGTGACCCTGTGTAAAGATCAGTTTCCACGTGTAATGTAGACCGGAACCCGTATCTTTATTGAAATTTTTTGTATGTTTAAAAAGTTCGATAGATTCTCTAATTTTTCGTTTGTAACCGACGCCAGAATCTTGGGCCTTTTTACATTTATAATATGATCAGTGGTATGCAGGTGTTCAGCTACAAATTTTTGTTGTGTGTACAAGAATAAAAAACAAACAGTTGTATAATTTATGTACTTATATCAATATTAGAATTATTTATTTGTTTTTATTAGTACTAGATTTTAAGAAGCTGATGTTATAGATATTATTTTTAATGTATACATATCAAGACCATATTCTATTATTCTTGCATCATAACTTTTCTTTCTTCTTATAAAAACGTTTGATTTCGTACAAGGAATTAAGAAAGGAGTTTAGTTTAGCAAATTCTTGTAAATTTATCTCGATATTTAATGCTTACTTATTAAGTTCGATAATAAATATTGATTATTATTATAATTACTGTATTTTCCTGCATAACAGCGGTGGGATAGTGATTTTGTTTTACACGTGTCTTAGTATTAATAATATTGTTTTGTGTAAACCAAATTATAGAGAAAACCTGAAAAGAAAGGCGCGAAAAATGGGAAAACGAGGAAACGTACGGTATCATCGAATAGCAGTCGATACAATAGTTGTTCCTCAACTACTTCTTTTTATGGTTGCCAACCCGCCCGATTTAGACGGCAGTCGCCCGTTTTTTATGTATGTGTCCCGCTTCTCGCCGAATGGTTCAAAACTCCCGTTTTTTAGTAGAAATAAACATTAGTCGTTACAATGAATAAAGAAAAATTATAATTCAACCAATTTCGGCCATGTAACAACCAAATAAACCTTGATGAAATCGTACACCTGGGTGACTTTCACTTCACAAGTGTCTCGGCTAGGCTGGGTTTGTTGGATGCAATAACAAACCGAGGACCCTTTTTTTGGCTCTTCAATTTATTTTGAAAGTCGTTGCCATTCCCACAGATTTTTTTTGCTTTCTGCAAATTCTTCTCGAAATAAAAACTTAGACGAATCAAAAAAAGACCTCGATGAATTAAGCCGCTCTAAAAGTTTGGTAGCTGGCACGGATGATGAATTTTTAGTGCCGATTTTTGATTCTTCTCGAGCCGATATAACTGTGAAAAAGTGAATATTTAAACTAAACAGTTTAGCAGACGTCATCAGGGTAGTGACGACACTATTATTCGATGGATTTTTGTCACGCTTAGGGGCAATGCTCGTCTGTGGTATGAGGAAAGTGTCCAATTCAATTCCAGTTGGAATGAAATAAAGACACCGATGATTCAGCAATTCCGTAAGTCATTTTCAAAATTACTGAGGGAAGCTGAGAATTATGAGGCAATAGTAGGGCAAAATTTTGGTGACCATTGTTTTCAAAAATTATCTAAATTAAGAGCCCCCTATGTGCCTATTTCAGATATATATTTAGCAGGTGGTATAAAAGATCAAAGTATTGCCCGTACTATAACATCGACTCAATATTATAACATTTTCAAATTTATGTATAATTATTTAGTTTATAGTAACAGTGAGGCAATTACTAAATTTGGCTAGTTATATAGTTACTGATTTTTACACAGTTCTAACACCATCCTGTCGAATAACTCTACGAGTTGGATTTTTCCAAATTTACATATCATACACTTTATAAAAGAAAGTTAATAGAATCTTTATTAATAGGGTGTTACTATTGAAAGTGACGTATTTTGAATATATAATCAGTTTTAGTTCATAAGATACTGGCCTTCTTTATTAATGAAAATAACAATTTTTTCAATATTCTGTTTTTTTGGTTTCTTCTTTCAGTCCATTTCACTCACATGAATTATGATAAACATATTTACTCTCTTCTTTCTTGTAAATATCAATTTAAGACTTTGAGAACACATGAACTATTAGAAAGTTTCAGTTGACATAACTTTTTGTTTTCATCTCTCCAAGCTGCCTTTCTTTATGTTTGCATGGTATGGAATGTTAAACAGACATTTTGCTGATGGTTTTTCATTATTTTAAGTCCATTAGTAATCTAAAACAAAATTGAACATTATAACTTTGCAGTTAAATATAACCTTTAAAATATCAAGACTTTTATGTAAATTACATTTTACATACCTCAATATGTTTTATTTATAATTCATTGGATTACATTTTGTAAAGTATTTTCAACTTCTCTAAATTAAGACAAAAGAAATTTGTTTTTGCTTTGTTTATAAATATTCGGAATTTGCCTGCCTTTCTCTTCTGTCACTATGGTTTCATTGGTCTCTTATTTTTCGGCATCCAGCCAGCTTTGACAGTATCTGATTTTTTATTTAAGTCATAATTTTGGTTCTGCTCAGGAGCAATTCGCCAGCTGTATTCGGGGACACCGAATGTTATCGGGTTCTTACTCCCTTCTACTAGTGGCGCCAGCAGTGAACTCCAATGTAATTATTATTTTATTTTATGGCATTAGGTTGGCTTAAGTCTGAAGTGAGGAAGAATGATGGAGGGGAATGTCAAACTTCGTTGAATTTTCTGGAACTGATTTTCTCGCCCCTTTCTATTGGCTCTCCTTAGAGGTGCAACATGTGTCCGGCTTTATAAACGTGCCTTAATGGACCAATTTTTTATAGTACTAAGAGTATGCCATAATTAAATTATACGCACAGATGCTAATGTTTTGTATGCTTATTTAAATACAATAAGGTGATATGTTTGGGGGAAGTAAAAATTATGTTCCTAGTAATATTCAACCAAAGTCGGGATATAGTGTTTATGCTGGTAATTTTTATAATGTAAGTATTGCAAATGATTGGGGCACACTACGGACAAATATCCTTTTTTAAAAAAAGAAATCCAGCAAGTGCGTTCATCAGTGAGTGCAGTTAATTTTTTTACATCAACCACGATAAATGGCAAAAAATTGAATAGTTTAATAGACTCTGGTAGTTCGAATACTCTTATTAAGAGCTCCGTAGTTACTAAAGTTAAACTCATAAGTTATGATTTGGAAAATGTAACATTATCTAGTTTAATGAGCACTTCTTTAACCAGTATATCATTTTGCAATATTTATATTAATATACAAGGTGATTTATCTTTGGTAAATGGTATAATTACCCCAGCTGCATTTAATATAATCTTTTAATAGACCGAGATTTTAAAAATTAAGAGCATGAGCTGCCTCTAGACATTGTTGTGAATTTGTTAGATGTTTATGATAGTACCTTTGGTATAAACTCGTTAAGGTTTGGTGATATTTCGGAAACTGGCAACCAAAACCGTTTTGAATTATTCTGCGAGTTTTCGGATTGTATATCTCTTTCAATGGCAAATTTGGGTAAAACAAATATAGTAAAAATAGAAATTAAGTTTATCACCGATACACTAATAGTACGCCACCTTTTTCGTATGCCAGTTTCAGAAAAAAAAATTTTCGTGAGATTATTGAAGAACTATTGGACAACAATATCATATGTGAATCTACTTCTCAATGCTATTAGTGTCAAAAATCTAGGTGTACATGTTGAGGACCAAATCGATAAACTTTTTTCTATCTTTTGACATACCATAAAGGTCTGAAGCCTAAGAAAAATGCTTCCCTTACATTAAACCGTGGTTGCCTTTTTTTTTGGTGACCCATGCGCCCTGCATTGCAGAGTGCTGAGGCAGAATTTCAGTCGACGTTTTCCAAATACCAAAACATGCATTTGTATTTTACGGTGGCCTGCCAGAAAACTGAGCAGGTGTAAATATTTTATTATTTTAGACTTGTCTTTCGGATTTTATCAAGTTTGTATGGCTGTCAACTCTATAGAAAAAGCAGCTTTTGTCACTACAGACGGACAGTATGATTTTCTAAAAATGTCTTTCGACCTAGCAAATGCCTCTTTCGTTTTCAATCTTTAATGAACAAAATATTGGCCCCTTTCAAAAATAAATTTGTGTTTTCATATATTGACAATATAATCATTCCATTAGTGATAATAGTAAAAAATGTTTATAGAAACAAAAATGAGAAGATTTGTGACCAAATGTGTAAATGCATGTCTAAACTGTATGTATTATAAACAAAACAATTTAAGGCGACAGTGCACAGTTTTCACACCCTACATATTGGTTATGTGGGGCCATTTGAAACAAGTAAGCAAGAAAATTCGTTTATTTTAGTGATTGTCGACGGATTTACAAAATTTATGGTAATGCGCTTTTCCGAATACCAAACACGTTATTAAAGCATTATGTAACTTAATATACTTATTTAAAGTCACAACAAGAATAATCAATGAGAGAGGTACAGCTTTTACCTCTCGAACTTTTAATAATTTTTGCGACACTATGAAATAAAACATATTTTAAAAACAGTTGCCAGATTGCTAGGAGTAATGGTCAATGCGAACGGTATAACCAAACAATTGTAAGCGTTCTCTCTGCTACTGCTGTTCGAAATGATGCCAGTCATTTGGATAAATATGTTGAAGAAGTATAGAGTGCTTTAAACATAAGTTTCAATAACGGCATTAATTCAACACCCATGAAGCCACTTATCGAACATAATTCAATAAGTCAATCATTCGAAGTAAAAAAGGAAGTCACAGACTGGATCTAGGAGCGCTTAGAAATAAGTTTTCTAGCCACGTGACAAAAGACCAGCAAAAACAGAAAGAAAGATATGATAAAGCTAAATTTATTGTAATCAAAATGAGTTAGTAATGATTCAAATAACAAGTAGGCCTACTATTGGAACTAGTTTTAAGCTGCTTCCTTAGTACAAAGGCCACTTTCGAAAATTATTTAAAGACAGCTATGAAGTTGAAGATTTGAGAGAAAGATATAAGCAAAGCAGAACCGTTGTAGCTGCAGATCGCATTAAGAGATGGATAGCTATTCAAAGTGAAGATAATAAGAAAAATTAGTAAGTGAATGAACAAATTTACTTTATGTAAAATTACTTCATTTTATTTTAAGTGAAACTGGCTCTCCGTAGGGATTTAACCACCGAACACGAAAAATAGTATATTAAAATAGGAGGGTAATCACGCGAGAATGTTAGTGCTCTTTCAATCAAGTTGCGTACAATATTTTTCCCACAACACAAGAAAAAGATAATAAAACCTGCTATTTATTACAAGTCTTTTAAAAACATAAATGATAATAATTTTTAATATTAATATACGGCCGTATTTAAATTAGGAAACGCGCCAGTCAATCATGCGTAATTTGTGGTTTTGTTTTACCTAACCCAGCCTATTTCGGAACGTTTTAACGCACCGCGCTAATTTTATAAAAATTACACTATTAAATATATGCTTAATTATTATAAGAGAAACGTTATTTCTGAGAGTAATAATATAAATAACGTTTTTTTTTATTACAGAATAGGTAACAGAACAAGCTATTTTTAAAAGGTTGTTTTTAACAAACAAAGCAGATTTTACGGTATTATACAATACTGGGAGTCATTTTCCTAACACACATGTATGTATTGGAAGAACAACAAATGTGTATGTTATAATTTGTTTTCGCGCCTAATTTCACTGGTTGTTAAATGTATTTTGTAAGGGGGTTGTGAGAAAAGATCATTAAGCTGGTTTTCCCCGTGTCAAGTTTTTCGGCAATAAATTGGCCAATTTGTTGTCCGAGAAATTGAAGACAACTGAGAATAAGTTTACATCTACTAAATATTTTCGCAATTTCTTGAGTACCTCAAGATCGTCAAGACATTAAAAAAAATGGGTTTTCTTTATTTTTTTTAAATACATAAATTATTACCTATTCACTTTTTAGATGAGTTCAACATTCGCTTTCAATAAAGAAGCAATTAAATTTTTAATAAACCTATACAACCAACATCCCTTGCTGTATAGGGTGGTCCAATAAAAGACGACGTCGGCTGTAGCTCGGAAACCGTTAATTGCAGAACTTAAGGAAAAAATATTTATAAGTAAATCGACTGGAAATTATTTTTAATTGCGAAAATTGATCGCTAGGGGGCGTAACAACAACACAAAAGTGTAAATGCTACTTTTCTCTTAAATTTCTATAATTGAGGTTTGCTGAAAATATAAGCATTCTATTGTTCCATCAATTACGCACTTTCCCACTTCACTTCATTTTTATCTATTTTCAAAATAAAGTGATGAGGGAAGATTAAACATTTTTACTTTCAAATGTTGATATCTCTGTTTGGGATGAACCGATTTTATTCAAGTTGGTGTCGAAACAAAGTGCATTTTTTGCTCTACTCATGGAACCACAAACTGTACCGTAATGGCTTTTTAGTGTTCACTAGATGGCGGTGTTTCCGAATTCGCCAAATAATGCCGATTTCCTCAAAAAAATCAAATGGTACGCTGTGACTTTTATATCACAATTTATTTCGTAGGTATGAAGGGCATTCAATAGTCAAATTAAAAATCTTGGTCCGTATTTAAATTAGGAAAGTTGATAATGGTCTCTCGTATCCGAAACGTCGGATTGGAAAAATAACCTTGCTGTTTTGAAGAGGAGAAAAAGTGGCAATGGCTAAGTGGAAATTATTTTCATATCTCATGCAAATTAATCCTAAAATTTTAGGAAAACCAGAAGACTGAAAAAAAAACAAGGCAAACTTTAGTAATATTACAGGAAAGATTTGTATTTACAATGACGACCGGCATTTTCAGCATTTGCGAAAATAGTTTTAAGTGTAATTTTAAGTACTATAGTAGTATGTTTGTTGTTTTTAGTTATGGTTTTAGCATTTGTAGCTATTTTTAAGTGTATATGACTTATTATTTTATTTTTATGAGTGTTATTTTTTATATATTTTTTATATATTGTTGTCTTAATCTTTTTATATAATGAAATGCAGCATTTTTTGTTACTTTTTTTAAAATTTTTTCTTCTTCTCGTTTATGACTTGCATCAAACATGTATATGTATGGATGTTAAATAAAGATGTCTATGTCTATGTCTATATTTGTTGATACTTTATTGGTAGTTGCTAGTTCATTTCGTCGTTTTTTTTGTTTGTTGTTTCACTGAAATTTAGTCTTTTTCCCTACACTAAGTCCTGCCCTGCCTCGCCCTAGCTTTAGCTTTTATTGCGAAGCTTATGTGATTCTGAGACTGAGTTTTAGTATTTTTTGTTTTGTTCCTTTGTTAAGTTTTGTTCGTTACAGTTATGCAAGATTACTAAAGTTTCTATTGGAGCCTTGTTTTTCTTCAGGTTTTTGGTTCTTATAAAATTTTAAGATTAATTGAAATTAGAAAGAAAAATAATTTTCACTTTGTTAATGTCACCTTTTCTCCTGTATAAAACGGCAAGATTAATTTTCCAATCCGACGTTTCGGATTCGCGAGACCATCATCAACTTTTTTAATTTAAATGTGGATCTGGATTTTTAATTTTACTATTCAATGCCCTAAATAGCTACCAATAAATTCTGATTCTGAAACCAACTTTCGAACTTGAAATAATTTACAGCGATTTCTCTTGGCCGATTTACCTACAATTATTTTTTTTTAAGTTCTGTCATTAACGTTTCCTTCCTTCTTGAGCTACTGCCGACACGTCCGCTATAATTGGACCACTGAAGTTGTACAGGATAAATGTTGGTAATAGAGAAGAGTATCAATTGTCACTAAAATTTCCTTAAAGTTGTCCAAAAAATTAGAACTGGCTCCAAGTTATTGGCAAGAAATTGTATGCAAGCAATTGAATTAAATTTGACGATTTATACATAAAAATAAATTGAAGTTCAACTTTTTCAATTTCTTGTCTTTCTGTATTATCATGTGCAATTTTTTCCATGAGATTCATTGAACTTGAAAAAAGGAGTTATAGATAGAAAGTTGGGAGTTTTGATAATTTTTTTAACCTATTTCTTAGCGATTAGGAAAAAAATCTATACGAAAATAGTTGTTTGGTATTTTCTATACTATCATGTGTAATTTTTTCCATGAGATTCATTGAACTTGAAAAAAGGAGTTATAAATAGAAAGTTGGGAGTTCTGATAATTTTTTTAACGTATTTCTTGGCAAACAAGTCTCTTAGGTAAAATAATACGAAATTGGAGATTCAAAACTGCATATCGGCGAATGACATATACTTTGAAGAATGATATAAAAAAGTGTGACATATTTTAAAACCGAAGGATGGGTCGGAGAATATTTCTCCGACTATTATAGAATATTTCGTCTACTATTTTTAAGTTGTAGTGTTGTAGAATTAATAAGAATAGTGTTAATGATATTCTCCCAGGTAGAAAATCCCTGTCACTCTGGATCATATACTTAACCGATTATGATTAATTTAGATGAGTACAGCGACAAACAAAACAGAACTAGATATATAAAGATATCACAAATGTAAAAATGTATTTATAAAATTTGTATTATTCAAGTTTATTTCTCATTCTATTAAATTAATATAAACAGATCATACGTGTATCATTACTTATTTTCTTTAGATTGTCAAATCTGCATTAAATACATATATCTAAATTCTATCCCTTTCTACTTTGCCTTCACAATGGGATTGACCCAAATGGTTTTATTGCAGTCATTCAGTCAGGACTATTCTTCATGAAATTAACTATACTTGTATTTTCGAAAGCCCACCGGGAAAATTCCCGGTGTCCCAGTGGAGCAATCCGACGCTGAGGGTACATAATTCCCTTTACTACTAGTTCCAACCATTTATAAATAACGTAAGTAAAATACTCACTGGCTCTCCGACTATGTAGTGAATGTCTTTCTCACGACTTCGGGATTAGCAAATTAGGAACATAATTCTTTTAAATCGTTCTTTCTAAATCCCCATGTTTCAATTCGGCTTTTTTGGTGATTGATTTAAATCGTTAACTTGAATTTCTTTCAAGCCTTTCTACGTTTATTGTTTGTATGTCTTTGATGTTATCGAGTTATAAGTAAAGTTTATATTTACATAAATATCTCTAAACGATTAAGATATCGTTTAGGAATTTGAATGGATTATACAAGATGTCTCAAATAACATACATTTCTTTCTATTGTATCTTCATCTCCCTTTGCCCCTGCAACATTAGCCTGTTCTTACGTACCACTGCAGAGCAGCCATTTTCTATCAGACCCCCCCCCCCAGATCTCATTAGGAGAGGTTCAACGTCCTTTAATTATTTTTCGTTTACTTCCCTCATAAAAGGGAAGTATTGTAATCATGAAAAAATCACCCTCCTAGGTTTTTATAGATATTCACATTTTAGGGTCCTTACGCCAAAAAACATGTTTTCTCAATTTCCTCGGTCTGTCTGTAAGCGGCTTAATTCAAAAACTACTTATTAAATTGTCTTCAAATTTTGGTTAAATATTAAAGATCATAAGGGGATGAAATGGTTACATTTTGGTAAAAATCCAGTAAGGTGGAACAAAATGGCGGCCTGGTGAATTGTTAAAAAAATTATTACTAAAAAACTACTTTCCCAATTTACCAGAAATTTTGAAAAAAATCAAGTATTACGTAGAAATTATCTGTTAGAATTTTGGTATGAATCCAAGATGGCGAAAAAAAATGGCGACTAATACAGTATTTAAAAGAATCAGCATGAAAAAAGTTTCTAGATTGGTTTCAAATTGTATGCAAGAATTAAGTGTGATATAAACTGCTGGAACTTCGAAGTACAACAAGGAAATCTTTACTGGAAATTCAAAATGAAATAATTTCAATACCGAAGATTTTGAGTTGCGGTTTCCGGCTTTTGTTTGATCAACATCCATATATGTAGCCCAATAAGGGAAGCCTGCCAAGGTATAGCAATCGTCTTATACAGGGGGTTATATAAGAACCTGTCATATTCGGTCAGTTTGTTTGACTAGAATTCTTACTATGGAAGATTTTTTTTTCTCTTTGTGCAACCAAAATAATTTAAATAATAAAAAACCATTTTTAGCGATTTTGAAATTTTTTCTTCGTTGCCGACATACGGAGTTTTTTCGAAAAATTGTTTGTTAAAATAATTTGCTGAACAAATCCCACTTGTGGTAAAGTGCGGGACACGAAAGAAAACCGGGCGGACTCAATCGGTTTAGGAAGGTCGGCCAAGAAATCTCTTTAAACCAGTGGTGTCCCGTCGTTCTTTAAATAATATGGCACTCTTTTTGGACTATACGCACTTCAGATAATTAAAAAATATAACTATGCTTAATGAACCTTTATCTATATCTATTTGTCTATTTTCTTTCGTGTATCGCACTTCTATATCTCTTTTGTGTTGGAAAAACGGCGAACTTTCAAATTTTAAAATGATTTAATTTTGATTTTTCTTGATCGATTTACCTGTAAATATATTTTTTTCTTGAGTTCTGTCATTAACGGTTCCGGTCTACTGCCTACGTCCACTATTATTGGACCACCCAGTATAGTAATACACCATTTACAAGTCCAGATTTTACAAGGGCAGCGAGCATCAGATCCAATGAACGAGATTTATCAAAATTTTAATTTATGCAGTTCGACTTTGGGCTACTCGGGTATGCCAAAAGTGGCCGTCTGTCTCCTTTTGTCATATTACTTTATTCAGGGACCGTCATTGTGAAGTACTATACAGGGCGTTTCCTAATTGCGTGCTGATGTTAAAGGGGGTATTTTTATGTCCTAAAAGTCTTAACTTTTGAGATACAGGATGGTAAAGTTTAAAAAGAAACATTTTTTTTTTCATCACAGTTCTGATGCTATTGTAGTTAAGACTTTTAGGTTCATATTAAACTTTTTTCTTAAAAAGGTCCAAGAATCCCCCCCTTTAACATTTGTACGCAATTAGGAAACGCCCTGTATAGTACTTCACAATGACGCCATCTGTACAAAGTAATATGACAGATGGACTCAAACGGTCCATACATACCCGAATAGCCCCAAGTCGAACTGCATAAGTTAAAATTTTGATAAATCTTGTTCACTGGTATCAGTGCTGGCTCCCCCACTTTAACTACATTGATGTGTTAATTTTGGAAAAATATGAGTTCCATAGTTTTTTAAATATTAATTGCAATATTACATATTTTTTGACACCCGGTATCGCACAGAAAACTAATTATTTTGAAGCAGTTTATCGACAGCTACTTTATGAACAATTTTACAAAATATATGAAAAAAAACTAAGCAATTTTTGAGGTTGACGGCTGTGATTCTAATGGTTCGATTCCTTCTAAATCGTTGTCTTCCTCTGAAAATGATGAGGTTTCGCGTCACTACTTTAAGATCCCAGTGTGATAACTAAATCATCAATACCCGTTTCAATTTTGCCATCTACTTCCCAGTATTTATCTTCAATAGAACGAACGTGTTTCTAATGTTATTTTATTTAAATCTTTAATTGAAAGTTCACCGGTGTTGCCCTCTTGAATATATGTTTTTACTTCTGCCCATGCAAGTTCAATAGGGTTGAGGTCGCACATGTATGGAGGCAGCTTTAAAGGTGTATGACCGAGGTTACGTAAAAGACCGCCAATTTTATAGTTTTTTTCTCTAGGCTTGTTGACTGATATTACTTTACATAATTGGATCACATACAAGATTGCTCGATTTAAGCCACGATATCATATGAGCTTTTGTAGAGTATTTAGTTGGCACTTTATATTCTACATGAGAATGATAAGACGCATTATCCATTACTACGACTGATTTGGGAGGAATGTTAGGTAGAAGCTTCTCGAGCAACCACTTTTCAAAATAATCTCTATTCATCTGTCCATGATAGTCTCCAGTTGTTAGTCCCGAGCGAAAAACTAAAGCAGCGCCTGGAACAAATCCGGCTTCTGAACCAGCATGAATTATAATAAAGCTACTACTAGAGCGGATTCTCTGAACAACACCTGTAACACTTTCACTTTGCCAGCATTTGTTCAATGTCATATCATTATCTACCCAGGTTTCGTCTAGATACACAATATTGCGTCCTTCTTGCTTATATTGCCTTACAGTTGATAGATATTTCACCCGCCAGTGAAAAATATTTGGTCTCTCAATGAGCAATTTTCGTTTAATTTGGCACTTGCGCCTATTTGATCGTAAAAGCCGATTTAAGGTTTTATACCCGTACGGAAAATCTATTTTATTCTTTACAGCACGAAGTAGGGGTTTGCAGGTCGGAACCTTCTTCAAGTTTATATAAAAATCCTCTATTGTTCGTCGAATTACTTGAAATTCACCATCGTCAATTTTATCTTTGTATCATAATCGGGGTCTTTTTTTACCACGAGATTTTAAAGGTGAAGTAGAACATGAGCGATCATTATGTTTGAATTTTTCTTACACTTGTTTCCGAAACACCAGTGTAAAATGCAGCGCGTTCCGTTCGATTTTGAATTGGAATAGTCAAACTATTATTTTCAGCTTCTCTAGTACAGGCCTCTATAACGCTCGCAATAATTTCACGTGCACCACTTCGAATTGTTTTTCCTCTTTTGCTCGCCATCGTTACTTCGAAATATAATTATTAATATAAAATAAACAAAACTAGTGATAAAAAGGTGTAAATAATATGTATATAGGTCGCCATCGTTACTTCGAAATAATAATTCAAATTCAACGCAAGGCATTTATAGAAATGAAAACAAATGCTCGAAATATATAGGAGCCACTGGAAATAGCTAGAACCTTCTAGCGGCAAGTGCATGGAGACTCTTGGCACATCCTAGTTTCAAGTGGACCTGTGCGAAATTTACTAAATCCTCGATTAATTTTCCGTACTGCTTAGCTGGCGCACTTTATAGATGAAGCGGAAAACTATTACAACAAATAAAATAACATAACATTTATTTGCGTACACAATTGCACACACACTTTAAGCAAAGGTATATCTATCAGATTATGCGCAAAGTTGGCACCTTTGAATTTTTCAACATGAATATTGTATACAAGGTTCACCAAAAACTAAGGGTTTTTAATATCAGTTTTAATAATAATGAACAGTTTTACAGAAACTCTTTTACATTTGAAATATGCTCTAGTTCTTCCAGATATTGATTTTTTTATTAAATTTAAAACTGATTTTTTAATAAAAAATGAAAAATCGCCTTTTATCATTGATATAATTCTCTTTTTCCCAATAAAATACAGTTTCACTTGTTTCTTTTTGTTTATACAGACTTACTTAAACTATTTATCCATCTTTTCAAATTAACTGAGAATATGTCCAAAAATATTACAGTGGGTAACAAAGGTTTGGAATATTACTTACCTTGCGAAACAGAAATTCAAAATTGTTAAAGTTTAGAATCGGAACTAATTTGTGTAAGATATTTTTATGTAACAAATATTTGTAGAAAATTTACAAATCCGGGATTATGTCAAAAATTAATTTTTATAGATTTGCCCTTTTTCGGCCAAGCCACAGAATTACTGTTTAAACAATGCCTCCCATGATAAACAAACAAATGAATTCAAAGGGTCAATATTTTGCCCACATTATTTAGCATGACTTTCAGATTTGTAGGTTGCAAATTCTACAAATGATTGATATTTGCAAAAAAGAGTTCACTTTTAAGGGTTTTGAAATAATTTAAAAGAAAGCATACAGATAGAAGGCAGAAGGTGCTAAAATTTAAAAGAAAAACTAAAAAAATTTAACATCATGTATCTCAAAAACTAAGGCCTATCTGAACTTTTAGTACTAAAATAAACCATTAAATTACATCCTGCACATCAAAATAAAAATAGAAAAAAATCACAAAATTTTTAATTTAGCTAACGTCTAAACGGTTCAAAATATCGGATTAAAGTAAGTAACCAAGAAGCTAGAAAACAAAATGAGGATTCTGATTTCCTTAATAAAACTAGCCAGTGACGTCGCAGTAAAAATTTCGGGGGGAAGGTAAAAAGGGGTCGTGACCTAGGAAAAAGTAACAAATAGTAGATTTCTGTAAAATGTAATATAGCCATTTCGTAGAAATTGCTTACGGTTTAGTGGATGTCAAATTTGAATAATTTATCTCTAAAAATGAACGAGGTTCATGAAAAATTTTGACATTTTGTATCTCAAAAACTAAAACCTTACGGACACATGTTTATATAAACTTTTAGAAAAAATCGAAGAAATTGTCCATATTGCTCAAAGAGACCTAGTTTTAATAACAAACATAGAAAAAGACTCCAAGTCTCGGTCTCATTAAATTATAATTTTACAATTCACAACAAACATTACACGTGTTTCGCCCTTTCGAGCATCATCAGACCTACAAACAACAGAGAGAACCTTAGTAAATAATCACACTCACAAATCCTAAAACAATAACTTACAAATAGAATAAAACACACTAAAGCACAACAAAACAAACAACTACTTATACATATTTGATGGACATTAAAATGAGGTTAAGTCTCACGTGAATAAACAAAATAAAATATTAAAAAAAGTATTAAAAAAGATTCATGTTTCTAGACGGGATCGAACCCAGACCACCCGAGTGAGACACCGAAGCAACCACCCACAGGCCACTGGACTAGTCGAATAAAAGAACCAAAAACTCTCACTCTATGAATTAGTGAATGAAATGAAGGTTGCCTACAATTATTATTACATTAAATTGTTAAATATTAGGGTTGGTTCAAAATTAAAAACATCGTTAACGCAAGTGAGAATGGGACTTTTTATAGCTTTGGTTATTTCCATTTTTTCTAGAAGGTCAAGCTTTTTCCCCTTCGGACATTCATGTAAAACATCAACGTCAGAAATGGAAAATTCATGACCTGACTCCAACAAATGATTGGCAAAGGCCGAAACAGTCTCAGTTACATCCGTATTTCTGAATTTGTTGACAAGGCTTAAATGTTCTCTCACCCTAGTGGAAATTTTTCGACCTGTTTGTCCCACATAGGTCGTGGAACATTCACTACAATTTAGTGCATAAACCCCAGATCTGGACAATTTATCGGTTGTGTCCTTTGTCCTTACTAAATGTCTCTTGAGAGTATTTACTGTTTTGAATGAAATATTGACATTTTTAATATTTTTAAAAAATTTTGCCAATTGGAGAGAAATACTTCCGAAAAAAGTAATGCACTTGAAAAAATTTGTCTCATCGCTAAGTTTTGAATTTATGACAGTATAGGATATTTTGTACTTGTTTATAAATTTGTAATATAATTTGGTGATGGACTCCAAAGGAAAACCGTTATTCATAGCAATCTGCATTATAATATCACGCTCCTTAGTAAACGCTTCCCCTTGACAATGGTAAATTACACAACCGATAGAAAAAGGAGTTGAACGCGGGAAATTTATGTGTGTAAGGAGAGTTTGAAGCATACTGAATAACATTATCCGTGGACGATGTTTTCCGGTAAACCTCAAACTCTATCCTACTGTGTTTCCGAGATAGTAAAAGGTCAAGAAAGGGCAGCTTTCCTTCATCTTCCATTTCCAATGTAAACTCAATTTTAGGATGCAAGGAGTTAACGAATTGTAAAAACTCTTCCAACTGATTTCTGTTGCCAATTTAATGTAATAATAATTGTAGGCAACCTTCATTTCATTCACTAATTCATAGAGTGAGAGTTTTTGGTTCTTTTCTTCGACTAGTCCAGTGGCCTGTGGGTGGTTGCTTCGGTGTCTCACTGGGGTGGTCTGGGTTCGATCCCGTCTAGAAACATGAATCTTTTTTAATACTTTTTTTAATATTTTATTTTGTTTATTCACGTGAGACTTAACCTCATTTTAATGTCCATCAAATATGTATAAGTAGTTGTTTGTTTTGTTGTGCTTTAGTGTGTTTTATTCTATTTGTAAGTTATTGTTTTAGGATTTGTGAGTGTGATTATTTACTAAGGTTCTCTCTGTTGTTTGTAGGTCTGATGATGCCCGAAAGGGCGAAACACGTGTAATGTTTGTTGTGAATTGTATAATTATAATTTAATGAGACCGAGACTTGGAGTCTTTTTCTATGTTTGTTATTATAAACTTTTAGTTCTAAAATAAGGAAAACATTTATGTCCTTCATTTTTAGTTACCAATAAAAAAATACCCTGTATGTGCTATTTTCCTGGTCTCTCTCTCTTTCTATTTTATCTTGTATATTCTTTTTATACACATTTCTTAAAGAAATACTTACTTGGATTAAATCCCACGCAGTTGATGGGCGATCCACACACTTGTGTTAACGATTTGCCCAGATTCCGAATTGATAATAAGTAGGTGTCCTTCTGTACTTCCTGCTGCTAAGGCCACTCCGAACGGATGAAAAGTTAGGGAAACACATTCAAATGAGACCTATGTTCAAGAGCTAGACCAGATTTAATTGTTATGGCCTCAGAGTAAGAAACATTTCGGTTATTTTCACAGATAGATGTATCTCTTAATGACCTATTTCATGAAATAATAATTTTCCCTAGTAATTTATTAATTTCTTATTATAATAATAACAAACCAATTTATATATCGTATTCGGCACATAGGGGTATCACAAATCATAACTAATTAAGCTAATTTAATTTAAATGAATGTCACAAATGATGACTAGTTCAGCTATTGGCTAAAGTGTCGCGCCATAATAGACTATGGGCAATATTATTGCGCAGGGTGTGACATCACAGTGAGAAATGAGAAATTTTCACTGCAACGATGCGGAATTAATGCATTTGCATAGGCTTCGTAGAAAGAATTATTTGTTCCAATAAGCTTTTTGCCGTGAAATAATCGTTGCTTGAATTCAAACAACGAAGATTTCCTTGGTTTGCGCTTTCTTTCCGTTGCTGCAAAGAAAAGCAACAGAGAGGAAGTGGTCATGACGTGTATGATGAGATCGACGTTTTTGACATTTTGGTTAAACAAATATAATTTAAGTCTGAGCAGCTTAAAACGGGGAGATATTAATGTTAGCTTAACCAAGCGGAAGCAGACATAATCGGATTATGTCAGCGGCGAAAAGTTGCAACCTACAATAGTTGTCAGGCAAGATAATGCCTAATTTAAAATGTTTTTAGTGAATACGCCTGAACTGTCAAGTTAGGTTAGGTAGGTTAAAAGATTAAAAGAAATTTTAAAAACCATTTTTATTTTATTTGGTTAAACCTTGTTGTAATATTTCGGAAGGTTGGAATGCTTAAAATAGTTATAATTTGTTTTAGTTATGATTTTTGGTTATAGCAAACATAAATCCCCTCCAAGATTATACATAGCTTCAAGTTTTAGAGTTTCTAGAGGCCTAAAAACATATTTTCTCAATTCCGTGGACTCTTTGTCAGTATGTCTGTCTGTCAAATTTGGGCATAGCTAAAAATTACTTACCCGATTGACTTCAAATTTTGGTCAAAAATTAAAGGTCTGATGGGGATGACTTGGTAATATTTTAATAAATATCTAATAAATGTAATAATAATAAAAGATATTTATTATTATTATTATTATTATTATTATTAATATGGCGGAACAAAATGCCGGCTTGGTGAAATGTTAAAAAAAATATGACTAAGAAAATGATTATCCAAATTATCTCAAATGTGGCACAAACATCAAGTGTTACCTAGAAATGAGCTGGTAATATTTTGCTATGAATTCAAAATGGCGGCCTTATAAAATAGTTAAAAATCAGCTTGAAAAAACTGTATATTAACTTAATTTCATATTTTCTGCAAGTAAAAATTTGTACAAATGTAAAATTTTTGTACAAATTCAAAGTGGCGGAACACAATGGCGACCAAGTAAAAAGTCAACTTAAATATTTTTCTTAATAAATTGACTTTAAACTTTTTACAAAAATTAAATGTGACCTAGGAATAAACTGGTGCGAATTGAAAATCACGGAACAAAATGATGATCTTAAAAAAATTAGTGTAAAAACTGTCTTTTCATTTTATTTTAAGATATATCCAAAAGTTATGTGTGGCTTAGATAGAAACTAATAAAATATTGGTAATAATCCAATAGGGCGGGGCAAAATGGCATTCATTAAGCATAAAATCCGGAAGATGAATTAGATAGACCTATGATATTTTCATATGAAAAAAGAGGTTAAACATATAAATACCAGCAGTTGCAAAAATCTGTAATCGAAGATTTTTATGCGAGTTGCCACATATAGCAAGTCAGCGTATCCAGGTTTTAAAGAAGTACACGGAAAATGTTAATTCAAATTATAGAAAACTGGTATTTTTAGACGAGACTTGGATATTTTCTAATGGAAGTGGTTCGAAATCTGTAAAAAGTGTCAAGAGAAAAAAGGGATGTGGGACGGGAACACGGTTCATCATTTTGCGTGTAGGTTCTTCAACAATATTTCTCCCAGGTGCAAGTTTACTGTTTTCTTCAACATCCAAAATTATGGACTACCATGATAATATGAACTGTGAACTGTTTGAAAAGTGGTTAAAAGAACAACTGATTTCAAATTTAGGTGCTCCATCTTTAATCATTCTGGACAATGCATCTTATCATTCAAGAATCTTAAATAAACAACCTACTTCAACCTGGAAGAAAAGTGATATTGATGACCGGCTAATAAAACAAAAACAAAATCCTTTACCCAATATGCTGAAACTAGAACTTCTTTTAATGACAAAATCTATTAAAAAACCAACAATATATGCCGTAAATGAAATATTACATGAAAATGGACATGAGGTTTTACGACTGCCGCCATACCATTGCCAGTTTAACGCAACAGAATTAATATGATGATTAATAAAATCATATTACGAAAAACACGTGAACGATGGTCTTACATCAGATGAAGTGCAAATTGTTTGGCAAGATTCATTAAATTATATTATGACGGAGTACTGGAAGAAATCTGTGGAACATACGGAGAAATTTATATGGGATTGGTGGAATCGAGAACGAGTTCTAGATGTCGAAATAGCACCAATGATCATTGCGCCATTTGAGGACGACTTAGAAGATGAGGACTTTTTAAGTGATGATGATATTTTTTACTCTATAATATTAAAACGTTTCTGAAGGATTATATTAGTCTTTGACGTGTATAAATCATAAATTGCATTATGAATATCCATTTTTGCATTTTAACTTAAGTCTTTTGCCTTTGGATTTTTTGGTGTACATTTCTTAATCTTCTTCGGAAGTAAATTATGTTTTTTTTTCATGCACAAGTTTCTGTATATTCCTTATACCGATTCTCAGAGCTTTTGCCACTGGCTCCTGGATATTAGCCAGTGAATTTTAATTTTAAAATTTTTTTATTAGATTTGACACCATTTTTTGTTTACTTTTTTAGTGTATTTGTAATTTTGTAGGTAATAAATAAATAATTATAGAATACTTGTTCCAATTTCAAAGCGTGTTTAAAATAAGTAAATTTTTTTATTAATTATAAGACAAAATTTTATATATAAAAATCGCTAAAAACGCTTTACCAGAAACTCGGTGCTAACGAAAAATACAGGCTATATAAATATATTTATATATATATATATATATATATATATATATATATATATAAATATATATAAATATATATATATATATATATAAATATATATATATATATATATATATATATGTATGTATATATATATATATATATATATATATATATATATTAGACATACATTTTTAGTGCGTATTTTGCAACTCGAAGCTTCTTTTGGTAGCAAATGGACATTCAACACATGGGATTTCCAGTGTATAATATTTTGATTTCACTTATTTATGTAATGTGTTTGCCATATAATTTGTCAAAGTCAAAACGAGCATTAACGTATTTAAATGATATACTATAGTTTCCTGCTATTTTTTTGTCTCATTGGGTGTTCTAGCTTTTAAATAAATGCCTAATCAGTCTCTTTTTATTTATATTCAAAGTTACTACCACACACTATCACAGATAAAACACGTCAGATACACACCAATCTTTCTTATTTAAATGCCTTTATAATTTTACATAGTTATAAGATATTATAGTACAGCGCCTAGAGATTTTAAAAGAAAATAAATTACATAACTAAAGGCTGGGTTTTTGCATTGAGGTCCATTTTAATAGGTAAATAGGGGAAATAAAAATTCCTCCAACCAAATCGTTTTGGAAATATATATAAAAAAATCGGTAAATTCTCTTTATCCCTTTTTTCATTTTATTAGATCGGTACATAGTCAGTTAGTAACGCATACGTACTGTCTTTTCAAACATTTTTATAGGGCACCGCTTTTCTCACCATATTCGATTTTTTGTTAATATTTTACCAGTTTCTACTTATCCACACTTAATTTTTGGATATAATTTAAAATAAATTGAATAAGTAATTTTTATATTGACACACACCGCCACTTTGTTCCGTCATGTTGAATTTTTTATTTTCAGTTTATTTCTACTTCACGTTTATTTTTTCTGCGAAATATAAACAAATCTAATGAGTAATTTTTCAGGCCAAATTTTTAAATATTTTTTGTTTTTGCTATAAAAGCTTCGCACCAAAATGTTACCAGTTCATCCCTATGTAATACCTAATTTTTGTAGAAAATTTAAGGTGAATTGGATAATTATTTTTTAATAATATTTTTTTTAACATTTTAACAAACCCAAAACAAAATTTCTGTGATACAGTGTACGGACTCTGTATTTCTTCACAAGGGCCGTTAAGGGTAAGCTTATCATCCCAGTACAACAATTAGTCCTGTTCAAACGTTCGTATTCCTAACTTATTGCAAAGTATTTGAACGACCTTTCTGAGAACATCATTCAAGTGTCACAGGGCAGATTTGGTAAGTTTGTGCAGAACAAGTTACTAGCAAATTGAGTTTCTTATTATTTCCAAATTAATTAAATAGTTTTATATTAATTTTTGCAATACTCGTAGAATTGTATTTATAGGCATTAGGTTTAAGGTATTACCAATTATTATTTAAAACCTAGATGGTTAGCTGAACAGTTGATTGGGCTCTACGCCCTACCAAACTGAAACTCGCTATTTTGTACATTCATTTAAAAAAACATTATATTAAGTCTATCAGTCATCTATAATGTACAAATAAATACCTTTATTATTATTATTATTGTTTTTATGACTTATTGTCTCACAGTATTCCTGTGGCTGTATTTTATACTGACGGGATTATACCAAGTCAGTACAAAAAATAAAAATATAAAAAAGGAAATGGAAAAAAAAAACAACTATTGTGTAATAAGAAATGATCTAACTATGCTACATGCTTTCAAAATGACCGATTTCTGGATGTTCCTGTGAATGTCTATATTAAGTCCTATTTGAGCCAAATGCGGTGTAAATGTTGTTGGGGTGAGACCTGTTACTGATATGACGAGAGGAACAATCATGACTCTTTCCTGTTTCCACAGCCTTTTTACTTCCATTGCCAAGTCGGTGTATTTGGCGATCTTCTCACTGTATTTCGCTTGGATGTTCTCGTTGTTGGGGACAGACCATGTCAATTAAATAAGTGATTTTCTCTATTTGGATTGAAAGGTGATATCGGGTCTATTTGCGGGGATTGTTTTATCTGTGTGGATGTCAATGTCCCAGTAGAGCTTGTAGTCGTCGTTTTCGAGTATAGATGTTGGTGTATAATGGTAGTAAAGGTCTGTGTTCTCCGATAGTTTGTATGTTGTGGCTAATGCTTGATGAACGACCTTCGCTGCTGAATTGTGTCTCGCGGTGTATTCAGTTCCGGCCATTATTCTACATCCACTCGTTATCTGATCGATCGTTTCTCTCTACTGGTGACATCTCCTACACCTCTCGTCTTCAATGGTTGTGTCCTTGATAATGTGCTTTCGGTAATTTCTGGTTGCTATGACTTTGTCCTGGATGGCAAACAGGAAGCCTTCTGTTTCAGGGAACAGCTGCCTTTCTTGTTACCACTTATATGAAAGCTCTTTATGTATATGGTCTTGCTTTATGTGGTATCTGTGTCTTCCGTGAAGTGTTTTTTCAGACCAGGTGTTCATCTTTTCTAGTCGTGATTGGATGTGACTGTGTGCGTCTGCTGCGTGGCTCGTTTGAGACAGGTCGAGCGGCGTATAATTCTTGTCTGCTTTCACTATTGCATTGTGGAGGTTAGTTTGTTTGTTGTGGAAGATGTTTCTAAGTTAGTAAATTTGTTTTTTATTTAGCGATTGTATATCTATAATTCCCCTTCCTCCTTCTGTTCTCTCGATGGTGAGTCTTTCCTTGCATGCGTTCGGATGTAACTTCCTGTGTTTAGTGAATTCAGAGCGTATGAGAATGTGAATGTTTTCTATGTCTGTGTGTGACCATTTAATGATACCAAACGAATACGTAAGAATAGGTATGGCGAAGGTGTTAATAGCTTTCATTAGATTTCTGGAATTCAGTTTTGTTTTTAGTAGCTTTGTGAGTCTGGTTTTAAATTCCGTCTTGAGCTCTGATTTGATATGAGTGTGGTTAATTTTGGTGCTTTGATGGAGGCCTAGGTATCTGTACGTTTCTTCTTTGAGCATATTATCTATAGTTTCATTGTTGATTCTTTCCCCCGTTGGGTGGTCTTTCCACTGTCCCTTGTTGATATGAAGTAGCTTGCATTTACTTAAAATTCAAATTCCATGTTGATGTCCAGGGTAAACGTTTCTGTGATTTTAAGGAGTTCCTTTAGCTGTGCCTTTGTGCTTGCATATAATTTTATGTCATCCATGTACAAGAGATGGTTTATTTTGTGTAGGTTATTTTTTTGGTGTTTAATTTGGAATCCGAAGTTTGTGTTATTCAGTGTGTTTGAGAGTGGATTGAGACAGAGGCAGAACCACAAAGCGCTGAGTGAATCTCCCTGGAACATACTTCGTCTGATGTAGATCTCTTCTGTTTCGATGTGCTCTTTTTGTATTCTCAGGTTGATTTTAGTTTTCCACGTACTCATGATTTGCGTAAGAAATTGCCTGATGTTTTTATTGACTTTATATAATTCTAGTGCTCTTGTTAGCCAACTGTGGGGTATCGAATCAAAGGCTTTTTATAAACTATGTAACCAGTATGAAGGTTTCTATAATTTTTCCTGGTTTGTTGCATGATGACGTTGTCTATAATGAGCTACTCCTTGCATCCTCGGCTGTTTTCCTGCACCCTTTTTGTTCTTCCGTTAGAATGTTTTTGTGTGCTAGATGTTGTTCTATTCTTCTGGTAATTGTGGCTGTGATGAACTTATATAGGATTGGAAGGCACGCAATAGGTCGGTAATTTGACGTGTCCTTATTGTCTGAATTTTTGGATTTAAGGTATGTTATTTCTTGGGTGAGAAAACTGGGGAGTGTGCTAGGTTTTAAAATAATTTCATTAATTTCGCGATTCATTCATTCATTTATTATTATTATTATTATTATCGAAACTGTCAATCAATTTCTCAACAAATGTTGGGTTCCAAGCCAATCCCGGATGCATGTATCAAAAGGAGTGGGCTGGTTTCTATTAGTTCTGTGTTGTTCGATAAGAATTTTATGACTAGGTGGCAAGTACTGAGCAGGACTGCCTTCTGGATGTCGATGAAGGTGTTATTAAGCAGTCCTATGATTTTCAGGTTCTGTTCTATTTATCCAACACGTTACTATTGTTGTGTACAGCGATATCTACCAAATAAGCTGTCTTTGTTTCCTTAGTTAACGGTACCATATCAGGCCGATTATTCGTCACCTGTCTGTCGGTGATAATTGCCGGTCGTAGTACAGTTTGAAGGCATTATTCTCAAACATTGAACCTGGTTGTATTTATAATAGGGCACTAAGGTATTCAGGAGCCCGTATTTATTGGCAAACTTCTGACTATTGACTAGAGAGTTCGAGTTGTAACTTAAGGTCGTTATGCGGTGGACGCTTGATGTTTGTTCCTTATTGGTGGAGACACCTCTCAATTTTCGCAGCTGTCGGGAGTGCGAATTGGGCAAGTCAACAAGAGATCTTCCACCTTCTCTTTGTGGTAAAGTCATTCGGAGTGTCGATGACCTTGGGTGGTGTGAATTGTATTTAGTCTTCATTAGGTCAGTAGTTCGTTATACTCCCTCTAGCTCCGTGTTAATCCATTTCAAGTTTCCGACTCTGTAGGTCAGCACGGGCACAGCATAGGTGTTAATTGCTGTAATGAGATTTCGGGGGTTCAGTTCTGTCTTCAGAAGAGTTCGCACTCTTTGAACGTCCTGATCTTTTAGCTTGGTCTTTGCTTGCTTATCCTGGAGTAGTCTAGCTCGTTGAAATTCTAGGTGTTTGTAGGTCTCTCCTTTTTTCATCGCTAGAACTATTTCTCCATTGGCTAGGGCTTTATCACATTATTGACTTTAGTTTAGTTTGTTATTGGGTAAGTAGTTTTTAAGCTATACTGCAACAACCCGATAAACAGACAAACTAGGGACGCCAAAATGTGAAAATATGATAAACCTCGCGATTACTTTCACAATTAAAATCATTTTATTAAGACGATATTTTGTTTCGCGATCTTGGATAGGTACCAAAATTTTACCAGTTGATTTTCTCATAGTTGGTCTATGTTTGGGAAAATTTTAAGCTAAATTGGAGAAATAGTCTTTTATTAATAGTTTTTTCACTGGGCCGCCATTTCGTTTCACTATAATGGAATTTTACTCTATGGCTCTTAATATTTGACTAAAATTTGGAATCAATCCTAAGAGAATTTTTTAGGTATACCGCGAAAAGGCAGACCGACGGGATCTAGGGACCCTGAAACGTAAGGTTCAATCTAAAATGGAAAAATTCACTGTAGAGTGTGGAATTTTCATCCAACATTAAACAAGTAAATAAAGATTCTTCGTCTGTATAATTTTCTTTTGAATATTTTGATGAATTTTTTGGCATATTTTCGGAAAAATTCAAGGCAAAGCAATCGCTAGCTTCAAACGGATCCAGATATGTGATCACTAAAAGATACTTCAACCATTTTCCGATATGTTAGTCTAGATTTTATATATTGTAGGGGAACCTGCTTTTTGAATTTTGCGTCACCAAGCCCGGCAGAGGTGAAATTTGCATCCGAAAATTTTTGATTCTGAAAAAATTTCTGCTTATACAATATGAATTTCTTTTTCAAAATCTATAGCAATACTTCTCGGTCTGGATAACATTCTCGTTTCTTCATATTTAGATTTCAGTATTTTTAATAAGTTGATATATGTTTTGATAAGCTTATTCACTAATATGCAGAACACTAAAGGTACATAATGTCCGTTTTTAAGTTCGTGCAATATGAACAATTGCACATACAATTTTGTACAATAATCGAATGTGCCGTCCATGAATATAGATGCTACATTACACAAATATTTTAAGTTTGTTTCACTTGAGAACACTATAGTATTGGTAACAAAATCATTAACAAAAAGTTTTCATCTCGAGTTGTAAACGTATCCAATTTATTCAAAGCTCAATGTACTTCGTTTTTTGACTGCTATTCCTTTGGATCACGATACTATCAGGTCGTTCTACGTTCTGTACTCCCAAAGGTATGGCTTTGGCAGGCGTTATCAGGGCCGTCATAATGATAATTATTATTTAACCTAATGACCAAATATGAACGTAAATAACAAAATAAAAACTAAATACTTGTCGTAATACATAATCATAATCAGTAAGCCTAAATAAACTTTGCTTTTCTTGCCTTCTTTAACGCAAATTCTGAGATAATATGTGAAACATTCATGTCTTCCGAAATTTCTTTTTCGATAGTAACAATAGATAAGTCTGAAAGCCTTTCTTGTCCCATCGTTGACCTCAAGTAATTTTTGATAATTTTAAGTTACTGGTAATGTTCAATGTAAAAATCACTAAATTTGGAAAGAGATAGATCAGCTTGTTTGTAAATAGGTATTGAATCACATTTAACGCGTTCATTCCAGGCGAAATATAGGGTGCTATGTTGTCAATTTCATCGCATACATCTTCAGCTATAATATCTTTTTCATTTTTAGTTGGATCATACAAACAAACAAACAAACAAAAGTATGCTTTATTGCCGCAGAAAAATTCTACAATTTTATGGACAAAGCAAAATATACCTAAAAATAAGACATATCAAAACATTAATCGAAAATAATTTCGACAGGTCAGTGCTTTTTTTTTAAAATGTAAATTATCAATTTACCAAATCGTAAAACACACGTAAAATGAATCATGATAACCTTATAAAAGTAAACAAACACACATGTACGAGGTGAATAATTTCGATGACATTGAAATCAAAATTGCAACTATGCGACCTTAAACTCTATGTTATTATAGTTATACAAATAATTGTGATGTTAAACAGAAGGTATATTGAACTAGTGTAGAATGTAGTATACAAAAAGAATTAAATTGTTTTTAATCCAATACCTAACAAAAATAATTAAGTTTTAAGTGAATGTTCGACAGTTCTTTTCCCTATATAATGATTTACAAAATTCTATGCTATGAGTTAGGACATGACTCACAAAAGATTTAAGTAAACAGAGTTTAGTGACAATTTAAAGAGACTTATTCACTGAAAAAAAAAATCATTAACGCTGTAAAATGGTCTCTCAATGAGGTATGCTTTGGTGTTTTTTCGAAATTGTGCAAGCATAGGGATAGATTTTAAATGTACTGGCAGATTGTTGTAAAGTTTTATGGCGTTGTAAATAATTGATTTTTTTATTAATTCTGTGGAAGGAATGGGAAGATAAATATCATGCCTAGAGTTTCTGGTAGGGTATACATGTTGTGGCCTTTCTGGGAGGGTGTTTATATGTTTTCTCAGCAAACATACCGTTTCCAAAATAAATAATGCAGGAAGTGTTAATATTTCATGTTTTTTGAAATAGTATTGGCAGTGAGCTCTATTATTTAGACCAAACAAATAACGAATGGCTCTCTTTTGAAGCATAAAAATACTACGAAATTGCTCGGTGGTACAGCAGCCCCAAAAGGGAAGGCCATAGCGGAGGTGGGATTCAAATAAAGAGAAATAAGTAAGTCTGGCAGAAGGAACGTCTAGTTCTTTTGAAACTGATCGAATGGCGAAGCAGGCGGTAGAAAGTTTTTTAGTTAAGGTGTCAATATGATTAGACCATTTTAGGTTGCTATTTATATTTAAACCCAGGAATTTAACTGACTCTACGTATTCAATATTGCTGTTATGTACCTGAAGTGGTTGTAAAGTTCCCTTATAAGATAACGCCACCGTTTTATCGACGTTAAAACAAAGCATATTGAAATCGGACCAAGCCTTAATTATAACCAAGTCTTTGGAGATACTAGAGTGTAAAGACGTTGTATCAAAATCACTCCATGTTATGCTTGTGTCATCAGCAAAAAGGGAGATTCTTCCATTAATTTTAAGGTTCGTGATATCATTAATGTATAACAAAAAAAGAATAGGTCCCAAGACTGAACCTTGAGGGACTCCACTTGTAATCAACTTACAATCAGAATCGGAACCATTAGCCCTTACAAGTTGTTGCCTTTTTCCAAGATAAGATTTGAACCAATTTAAAGAAGTACCACGAATTCCATAAAAATTTAGTTTGTTTATCAGAATTTCATGACTAACACAATCAAAGGCTTTCGCATAGTCACAAAAAACTGAGGCAGTTGGGTGGTTGTTATTGAGAGATAAGTAGACGCCTCTAAGCAACGTGAACATGGCGTCACTGGTGCACTTGTTGGGTAGAAATCCGAACTGCTCCGGGGATATTATCTGATGTTTCAGGAGAAATGGCATAAGACGGTTCTTCAGTAGCCTTTCGATGATTTTTGATAGCACTGGTAGTAGTGCAATTGGGCGATAATTGCAAGAGTTAGTTTTTTCGCCGCCTTTATGAAGTGGAATAATTATAGCTGTTTTAAGGCAATCAGGGAATACACCTTTTATAAAGGACTCATTTATTAATGTTGTAAGGGCCTCTATGACTGGGAGTGGCAAGTTCAGGAATATTCTAATTGATAGGCCATCAGTGCTACACGAAGATTTACTTTTGATATTATGTATTACCTTCAATAGTTCAGTGTTGCTAACGGGACTTAAGAAAAAGCTATCAGCTAAATTTTTTGAAGGAGGGAGAAACGAAAGAGGGTCCAAACTTGGCGAGATACTAGAGGTAACATTTTTGCTTACATTAATAAAATAATCATTTAGATCATTAGCCCCTGGCAAGATCTGAGTCACAGGGTTTGATTTGTTTCTGAGGTTATTGATGATGGACCAGGTTTCTTTTGAAACGTTATTAGAGTTTGTTAGACGTTTTCGGTAGTGTAATTTTTTTGCTGACTTAATAAGAGTAGTGTAGATCCTCCTATAATTAGAGATATAGTCGAGAATAAGAAAGGAGTCGGTGAATTTTTTTATATATGAGAGCGAGCGCATATTTTTAGCAGAAATTCGTATTACTTTCGTGGTCCACGGTTTATGCCGCTTAGGTTTGATATTCTTAAGCGGGAAGGCCTTGTTAAAAGCACTTAAAGTTTTATTTAAAAAAGTTCTGAAGTTTGTGTTGACATTATCAGATTCAAAATTCCAATTGGTGTTAAAGCAAATATTATGAAATACTGAGAAATTTGCGGCCGAGAAAATTCTGCCCCGATGGCGAGATCTTGGTAAGGGCCTAATAGGTAAACTAAACCTGGAAATTACCGCCTCGTGATCGGAAAGACCTGAGTTATAGACCTGTGATTGCACCTCTGATGGAGAAAAATCAGACGCCATGTAATCGATGATAGAAGAAGAGTTTTTTGAAATTCTAGTTGGCGAGGATACATGCATTGAAAGACCGAAAGAGTCGAATATAGAAATTAGATATTTCTGGATGGCACAAACAGTAGCATAGTCAATATTAAAGTCCCCGCATAGAATTTTTTTACCTTTAATCGGTAGGCTGTCTAGCAAACTTACCAGGCTATTTAAAAATGATTGTACATCAGAGTTTGGTGATCTATAAATACAAATTACATAAAGATCAAGGTTTTGATTATATACTATAGAGAATTCAAAAGAGCTATCCGCTAACAAATGATCATATTTAGATACCGACATGAAATCTCCATTTAGGGATAGAATCAGTGTTCCCCCATGAGCTGAGTTTTTTCCGTCATATCTAGCTACTGCGGTATACCTCTCAATATAAAAGGGTTCGTTTAGATTCAGCCAGTGCTCAGTAATTGCAACAAGTTGGGGGAACTCCAATTCTTCCAGAAATAGGTACAACTCGTCAGTTTTATTTCTTAGAGAAGCAATATTAATTAGAACCATATTAAGACTAGTAACAACAGGAAGTTTTGAGGAATCTAGTTCCTCAGGACACGTCGTGTTTTCTAAAAATTTTTTTTGGGAGAATTGCTGGTAAAATAGTTTTTATGGCATTCTCTGGTCCTCTGAAGATGAATCGATCTCTCCGAAGATATGTAGGATCCATAGGCTGCAAGATCCGCTTCCACTTCTGCTGCGTTAAATCCGTAAGCAGCATGAAAATCGAAATATATCTTATGTAGGGTTCTATAATCTATAGGAATGCCTTCAGAAGCCAAAAACAGCCTGGTGCTTGTATTTGTAAACCCTTCAAAGTGAATTGGCGCAGGTTGGTCGTGCAGGAAGGCGAGATATAACTTGAAGGCCTTTAAAATGGCTGGTTCTCTTAGTCTAGACATGAGGAAACGGTTATCAGAACTTTTTTCGGTTCGCGTAAGCTTCACTGTTGGGGGAGACATTGGATCAAAAATAGGTTCTTGGTCAGTAGGAGCTTTCTTGGAAAGACTGTAGCAGTTGTCGCTCAACAAGACATTTGCTTTGCAGGCAGCAATGGCCTCTTTGTCAGAAGATATTATAGTGCCCTTTTGAGAAATTGGAGAGGAGACAACCAGTGAACTGACGGAGCTCGAGTTGGTGGGCAGTTTTTTCGGTGTGGAGGGAGGTGGGAGGTTCGGTGTAGATTTTTCTGTAAGTTCGGATACAGCTGACCGTTTTATTACTACGCCATGTGGCCATAGATTGCTGTCTAAAAGCTTTTCAGCTGACTTTTTTGACTGAGTTCCAATTTTAAAATCAATATTTGAGATATGATTGATTAGGTGGTAGCATCGAATAAACTCTGTAGTCCCAAGCTTTTCCTTAACGTAGTGAACTATGTTGTTAGGCATAAACCCTGCAGGAAGATTTCTTACGACTACATAGTGCCACCGTTGTGTATTATTACAAGCCAGCTTGCTGGAGCCTTCAGTAGTAATATGGGAATATCCGTAGGTGTTACCTCAGTTTGTGTAGAGGCGGTGGAGCAGGTAGTTTCCATAGTTGGTGTAGGCAAGGGTATGGTGGTAGGGTATGTATTTTTGATATGCTTACACTTATGTTGGCTTTCATATTTGGAGTATAACTCCTTTACCAAGTCAGTTACACAAGTTAGGTTGCTCTTAATGTTAGCAATACCTGCTTTTAATTCAATTGAAGAGGAGTCCTGTACTTGGATTTTTATCACTTCTTCGGCATTGTTGAAGAGGATTTGGGAAATATTGAAAATATTCTGTTCCATATCCCTTAGAGACTTTAATAACATATCTGGTTTGTAAGCGGAAAACTCCCTCGAGAGATTATGGATATCGTCAATTTTTTTCTCCATGAGATCCCACCTGGATTCACTCTTCACTAAAATGTCATACATTTCAGTATGTAACATATTTTCACTTAATTTTTAAAATTAACGAATTGGCCATATTCCTCGTTTCAGATTCTCTAGTTTTATCAGAATAGATGGCATATAAAACGTCATATATTTTGGCTAGATTATATCTAAGGACTTTTAGAGCATCAGTTCTGCCTTCCCATCTAGTATCTGAAAGAGGTTTTAGTGCTAAAATAGCGATTTCACTTTCTAAGACCTTTCAACGTTTAGTCGACGCGGAGAAAAAACGTAAAGCTCCCATACAATAGAAAAAAAACTTGTAATTTCTAAAGACGCTTTTGCAGCATCATCAACAACTAAATTTAAACTGTGCGCGGTACAGAGCACATAAAAAGCTCTAGGGTTTATGTCAAGAATTTTTTTTTGTAAACCATTATTGCGGCCTTTCATATTTGCACCATTATCATAACCCTGTCCTCTTAAATCCCCCAAACAAAGGTTGTGAGTCTCTAAAAAATCTATTAAAACATTAGTTAAACCCTGTCCTGTTGAATCAGATATTGAAACAAATCCTAATTTCTATTTGGTTTGATTTATTATTTAATAGAACGAATCTTACTACAACACTAAGCTGGTCCTGATGACTTATATCCATAGTAGAATCCAAAATAAGAGAATAATATTTACTCACTTTTAAAAGCGATATTATTTCGTGAACGCCTAATTAATGCGGCATTGCTGATGGATTTCTAATAATTCTAGTAATGTGATCTGATATAGCATCATTAAACTTTGCAGTTGTTTCAATTATTTTTAAAAAGTTTCCATTTTGTTGCTCATACAACTTATTATTTTTGCCTCTAAAACTTAAATTTTGACCTGCTAAGAATTTCACGACATAAATTATAATTTTTAACACGGAAACCCATCTATCTTTTTCCACATTTACCAATTTCTCATTTAGCGAATCAGTAGTTGTTTTAGAATAAATTGATTGACGTAAATCAATCCACGATTTTGTATTACATATATGACTATTTGATTTTTCATGTCGTCTGAGATAAATGTCTCCAATCATGATACCCCTCAACAAAGACACTAGAAAAAGTTTTAAATATTTTTCAAGGAAAACAAAATATGCTATCTTTTGATTGAGAATACACTAGACCTGGGAATTATTTCCCCGTTACTTAATCTTTTTTTATAATACACAGATGAGAAGCCTCTGTTATCTTTATTTAAAGGAAAATTTACATCTGCTTCTGTAAGTTGCGTTGGGCCTAACTCTATTAAAGTTAATTTAGATCAGAATATAAGAGTTCTAACCACACTACACCACAACTTGTTACGTTCTGGACGCGCGTTTCGCTAACCAAGTTAGCATCATCAGCAGATGATATAAACTAAAGTAACTTATCCTAACCGAGACTATTTATAGGTAAATGTGGTCACACTTGGTTAGGTTAGGTTAGTTAGGGACTGCACCGTTGTCAAGTAAACAATAGAGGGGACTATAGGGAATAGGCCCTGTGTCTTTATTTAGTGCTTTCTTACCACATTTAACTATTTCTATACTCTCAAATGCATCCAATAATCTATTATTAGATACATTTTTAATCAACTTAAGATTATTTATTCCTATTCGGTGATTGTTTTCCAAATCATGTTGGGCAACGCTTGACTTTTCTGTTCTTTTCCGTATCTTAAATGTGCCATGTGTTCTTTAAAACGAATGTTTATGGAGCGTTTAGTTTTAGTTAGTGTTAGGACTTAACAAAGTTAATTTAATTTTGTCAGATAGTATGGAAGGCCAATAGCTGGGATCCTCAAAAACATGGTCTTTATAAGAAACATTGGAACTTACTTCGAAAGCTTTTTTCGTTTATCAGACATCTGCAAAAAATAGAGTATGATATGCTGTGAAATATTTCTAGAAAAAGAACTATAATGCGTAATGTAATTTAAGCTACTTCTTAATAATACTTAAATAATTGACTTTTGGAAAGCCACGCTCCAACAAGTCGTGAAGTCGTTTTTATTTTATATTGCAAGCAATTCAATTCCTTTCTAACTGTTAGGCTACTGTTATATTGGATCTATACTTAATTTGATCACCGCATGCATAAATAAACGACCTATATCGATATAATTATATTGCTAGTTCGTTTGTTTATATAAAGTATGCCACATATCATGTGGATCTAGCCCTAGGAAGTCTGAGGCGTGTCTATCGAGAAATCATAGGCACGCCTATGATATCACTATAGATGATTACGTACGGCTATGATTTCACCATAGACACAGCGGTTTTATGCTATTTTCGCATCTTAGATGCTTCAGACGTTGGCGTCGTAGAAGTAGATCCATGTGGATCCATAGTTCCATTATTAAAAGTACTGGCCACTCACGTAACACAAATATATATTTTAAAATTTAAAAATAATCAAAGTAATTTGGCAAAATAGCCATTAAAACAACCAAAATATAAAAACAATTGTTTGGCGCCATAATAGTTGACTTTATAAAATTAACGTGTATATAACAAACTACCTTTTATTTTTGGTATGAAATCACCCCCTAAAATTTTATGATTTTGTTTTTAAACAGATTGTATAAAAAATATAATTTTAAGCTTGTCCTCGTTTATTTAACAATATTTGCAAATTAAGAAGATTTAAACTAAATTCGAAGCTCTATTTAAATGTTTAACCACGTTAAAAATTATCAGCAAGGGTACTTACCTTTAATTAATATATTTTTATTCGCCAAGACTCACAAAAACGAAGTCAAAAAATTTTGGACCAAGTATTTTAACTTATTGAGATTGACACGTTCAAACTTCAATTAGTACAAATTATCCGAGCGAGTTTATATAAAAGCCGTGGCCATAAACAAGTAATTTCCCGCAAAATCGTATGTACGTGTACGATGCTGTCGCCGATGTCAGCAAAGCAGGCAAAAACTAGCTACAAGCCGAAACGCGTCGAAACGCGATCTAGGAATCTACTCAAGTTTTTATTAATTTTATTACATACATACATATTACATACATTATTAATAATTTTATAGAAATAATGATTCTTTCAATAGGCAAAATTTCTCAAACTAACCAAGTATAGTCCATGAATATTCCCAATCTCTCGTAACTTATAAAACATGATTTTACTCTAAAACCAACATCCAACATATTTTATACATTTTTAGCGTTCAACCTATTTATTTGTTTAAATATTTTATAAAAACACAAATACGTATTTCAATATTTATCCCGTGAGTTTTCTTTAAGATTGCACGTTCCTAGTTCAATGTTCGTATTAGCTATTAGCATTGGTCAAAATACCTTAACTAATGCTATTAGATTACGAAGTTACCTATGCCTAATT
This sequence comes from Kuschelorhynchus macadamiae, assembly GCA_030620095.1. Taxonomy (NCBI): domain Eukaryota; kingdom Metazoa; phylum Arthropoda; class Insecta; order Coleoptera; family Curculionidae; genus Kuschelorhynchus; species Kuschelorhynchus macadamiae. Next base: position 353,497 of record JAUTXW010005111.1, on the reverse strand, counting down.
TAATTTAGTAAGAGGTATATTTTGAAAACCAAGGAATGGTTATTTAAGTATTCAAAAAATACCTACTACTTTGTAACGGGTGGCTTGGATACAATTTTTTTATATGCGAGCCAATAAGTATATGCATTTCACGAAGATTCGCTCAAAATAAAGAATGAAGCGTGGACCAAAAAGACTGCCAACGTGGAAGCGTTAAGCTGAGAAAACCATTTTGTATAGTTGATTCATTATATCATGTAAAAACCAGTTACTATAGTGATGCTAGGTGAGCGTTTGATTTTGGATACACGGTAGACTATAACTGTATACTTACGCATTCGCAAGATTTGTTTTTAACTTGCCGCCCTTGTGCCCCGCACCCTCATCACCCCCGGGTCGGAACGCCCATGGGCTTTATACTGCAACCTATTTCTTTTTGACAATGGTAATTTGTCCTTCGAATGATGGCTCTTATGTTACTTGTTGTGTAAACTGTTGCCCTACATTGCCTTATTAAATAGTGCCAACGAATTTCACCTAACTTCGATGTGTGTGATTTCCTAAATTTAAAACTTTCAAGAATAAGTCAAGGGGTTATCCCCAATGAAATAACTCACGTAGTATTGTCCTAGTTAGTAAAAGTTTCAGTTTATTTCTTAAGAAATCATGATTCTTGGGATTAGACCGTGTCAAAATGGAATCACTTTCCGACGTTTCGCCTTCGATTGAACGAGGCATCTTCAGGGATCTTTACTTCACGAGATCGGAACACTGAATGAGCTCGGAGAGACCCAGGCCGGCTATTTATAATCGACCTGTGTTTACCGAATCGTGACTCTGACTGAAGCCTGTATCTCTATTAAAATTGTTAGGATGCTTATACATTTCAATAGATTCTCTAATTTTGCTAATCGAAATCGATGGAAGAACTTTGGTTTCTTTTACATTTATGACGTGCCGGTAGAGTGTTGGTGTTCAGATACAGCGGATTGTACAATTTGTTTCTTTCTGATACATCGTTTATGTTCCTTAAGCCTAGTCGATATGGATCGTCCAGTTTCTCCAATATAAACATCACCACAGGAACAAGGAATTGCATATACTCCTTCCGTTTGAAAAGGAATAATGTACTTTGGCGATCTCAAACATTGTCCAATTTTCTTGTGTGTGTTGAAGATTGTACATATGTTGGACCGGCAAAGTAACCTTGCAATCTTGTCTGTGGTTCCGTGTATAAATGGAAGAACTACATTTCCTATCGGTAATTCCTTATTAGTATCATTTCGTGGAGTAGGATTATCATATTTTCTAATTGATTGTCTAATATCATCAGTGCAATATCCATTCCCTTTTAAAGCTTGAGTCAGTTTCTCTGTTTCCGATTGTAAAGAATTTTGATCACATATCGCGAGGGCTCTGTAAACCAATGAATTAATGACTGATTGCTTTTGTTCTGGATGATGATGAGAATTTGCATTTAAGTACCTGTTCGTATGCGTTGGTTTTCTATATACAGAGTATCCTAAGGAATCATCCCCTTTCCTTTGTACAAGAACATCTAGAAAGGGAATCGTGCCTTCTGATTCAATTTCCGTTGTAAATTTTATGTTAACATGTTGTTGATTTAGATGATCAAGAAACCCAGGGAGGTTCTCTGGACCATGTGGCCATATTACAAAAGTGTCTACATATCTGAACCATGATTTTGGTTTTAGTGGAGACGACTCCAAGGCTAACGTTGATGTAAGACATGCTTCAATTAGATCTAAAAGTGAGTTGTCAATACTATTATGATGAAATAAGTCTGATATTATGGAAATTGAATCATTTATAGGCACATTCGTATACAGCGATTCTACATCGAAACTGACTAAGATATCTTTGGGATCTAATTGGATTGATTTAAGTTTTTCTACAAAATGCGTAGAGTTTCTAATATATGAATGTGTTTTTCCTGTAAAATTATTAAGAATATTTGAAAGATATTTACCAATTTTGTAAGTAGGAGATCCTATTTCACTGACTGATAGGTCGAAGTGGTACATTAACCTTATATATTTTAGGTAGTCCGTAGAACCGCGGAATCCTTGAGCTGCTTGGCCTCAACATCTTCTTCTCCTCTGTTGGTAGGTTGGATGTATTTATAAGGTTGGTTATCCGTCTTTCAATTTTGTTGGTCGGGTCTGCTAGGATCACTCTGTAGATATTGTCGTCCAAAAGTAGTTGTATTTTCTTCACGTAATCTGTTTTGTCCATGACGACAGGGGCATTTTCCGCTGGAAGGACCAAAATGTCTGTATCATTGTTTAATGTTTTTATTGCCGTTCTTTCCGCAGCTGATAAATTCGACTTAGGCGGGTTAGAATTTTTGATGATTTTCGCTGTTTAGTACCTTACTGCTTCAGCTTCTTCTGCGGGAAGTCTTCTAATTGTCGCTTCAACGGATGACACTATGTCTTCTATGGGTATGTCCTTTAGTGTAATGGCGAAGTTTGGACCTTTAGAGAGGACGGATTGTTCTGCTTCAGTAAGGATTTTGGAAGATAATTTATAACGGTGTCCTGTGGCGGTTTTCGTGGTCTTTGGCTGTCTAGCAGTCCTTCGAACTTTTTTTGTTGCTTAATTGTAACTGCTTGATGTATCCTTTCTGCTTGCGCATTGGTAATGTTATCGAGAGTTCTAAATGTTTGATATTCAAGTATAAAAGCTAATTTTAAATGAATATTTAATAATATACGAGCGTTTATATCCAAATGACGTTGAGTAGCTTGTATCCTTTCTCTTACCAATGCCATGATTTCTTAATTGACCACAGCCGTGAAAGCTTTCGTTCTATGTTAGTGTATTTCTTCTTCTACTTTGCAGGGATGTTTTTATTTGCTGGTACCGAAAACTCCGTAAAAAATATGGTTTTGAGTTATTATTATTATTATTATTAATGATATAACTATCAGACATAAAAAAATTCACATTCTCGTGAGAAATGATTACCACTACCTCTACACGGAATAATATAATGCCATATTAGCGATGGTTACGGTAGTCGTGGCCGCTTTAATTTTTCCTAATTTATTAACCCTCATTTTTACTTAAAATTACATATCCCAGAACTGCAAATAGGTAGTTAAAAGTGTGAAACGTACTAATGATAATTAATGCCGGATTTTAATATTTTTAAGTAACTCGGTATCTGTACATTTCCAAGATTAACAAATTAGGGATATAATTCTTTTTAATCTGTTTTTCCTAAAATCCTATATTTAACTTGGTGTTTGGTTTAAATTACCCGCCTCCAGACGGTCTCTTTGAAACTCTTATCTGTATGATTTATGCTTGATGAAATATTATTTTTAGCATCTCGTGGCGGATCGTCTTTAAATTATCTCGTGGGACCGAGAAGTAAGGAAAAGCGGTAATTTTAAAAAGATTATTAACTTTCGGTTTCGGTTACAGCTCAATATTAACTGGAATATAGAAAATTTATATACATAACTGAATGCTAATAACACAGGGTAACAAAATGAAAACAAAAATTTGGTGCCGAAAATCTAACATCCGATTTTAGATGTTTTTAATGTGCTGATTCCAAGAATGCCACCAGATTTCTATCAGCTCTAGTTTTTGAGATACAGGTTACAGGTTAATTGATATTTTTTTCTGATAAAGGACAACAAATAAAGAGATAGATTATGTACTTAATCGTCAAAATAGAAAATTCCCAGAATCTAATTAACCAAATGGATACCTGGAATTGTCCCTGACCCAATGTTCCTATACTAGGAACTACTCAATACACTGCTCTTAATTACTTTTATACCTGTAATTGCCTATGACCCCGATCCTTCTATACCTGCTTGGCTGTACTCGATTTAGTATATTACTGAGTTTTCCCAAGTAAAGTTGTGCTATCATTTTGTGTAAATTTTGGTCGTTTTGTAGTATCAAGACACTAAACTGAAACAATGACATCCACAAGCAGACGTACCTGTGTAAATCATCCCGATGTTTTTTGTTATGTGTGTGGTGAATACACTTTGAAAGAGAGCAGAGAAACGATTTCAGACTTTGTGAAAAGAGCTTATCTTGCCTATTTTGGCGTTCATTTAGGAGATCAAGATAAATCTTGAGCCCCACATTTTATATGTAAAACATGTGTTGAACATTTGCGACAGTGGAGAACTGGAAAGAGGAAGTGCCTAAAGTTTGGTGTACCAATGGTTTGGAGAGAACCGCGAAACCATCATGACGACTGCTATTTTTGTCTCGTTAATAATAAAGGCATAAATAGAAACAATAGACACAAATGGACATATCCTGATCTAGATTCTGCAAGAAGGCATGTAGCGTATTCGGAAGAAATACCTGTTCCATTATTCAGCAGTCTACCTGAACTGACAGAAGATGATACAGAAACATTAACAGCTGACGAAGTTCAAAGAATTCAGTCAGAAAACGACAGCGAATTTGAAGCAGGTTTAGCAACTCCGCAGTGTTTCAATCAAGAAGAATTAAACGATCTTGTAAGAGACCTGAATCTCTCAAAGGAATCCGCTGAATTACTTGCATCCAGATTAATAGAAAAAAATATACTTTGTCCAGGTACTAATATTACATTTTATCGTAAAAGAGATAAGGATCTGCTGCCTTTTTTCGCTCAGGAAAATGTCTTGGTATTCTGTAACAATACAAAAGGGCTCTTAGAAAAAATGGGTTTGCCTGAATACACTCCAGATGATTGGCGCCTTTTTATTGACAGTTCAAAACGTAGTTTAAAATGTGTTCTTTTACATAACGGTAACAAATATGGCTCAATTCCTATTGGTCATTCTACTACCATGAAGGAAGAATATGAAACAATTGCATTAGTTTTGAGAAAAATTAAATACGAAGAACATCAGTGGGCAATTTGTGTTGATTTAAAAATGGTTAACTTCCTCCTTGGACAGCAGAGTGGTTATACAAAATATTCTTGAGCACTGAGTTAACAAAAATTGGCCTTCAAGAGATGTCATGATTCAAGGAAAACACAACGTGATCAACGAACCTTTGGTTTCAAGAGAAAAAATCTTACTTCCGCCCTTGCATATCAAGCTAGGCCTAATGAAGCAATTTTTGAAGGCTTTAAATCGAGATGGAAATTGTTTTAGGTATTTGTCACGTAAATTTCCTGGCATTAGCACGGAAAAACTAAAAGCTGATATATTTGATGGTCCTCAAATAAGGCAACTTGTTAAAGATCCACAATTCACCACATCAATGAACGAGACTGAATCTAACGCTTGGTGTTCATTTGTTCAAATTGCTTTCAAATTTTAATATTCTCGGCTGTAACATGAATATAAAAGTTCACTACCTCCACAGCCACCTAGATCGTTTTCCAGAAAACTTAGGTGATTGTAGTGAAGAACAGGGGGAAAGATTCCATCAGGATATTAAAACTATGGAAGATCGTTATCAAGGACGATGGGATAGCCACATGATGGCGGACTACTGCTGGAGCCTTCAGCGAGACTGCCCTAGTAAACTCCATTCTAGAAAGTCGTATAAAAGAAAATTTTTATGCGATTAGTGACTAATTTAATTATGTAAATTAAGTTTTTACAATAAATACTTAAATCCATGTGTCTTTGTTTTATTAACTGGCAATAGTAATATTATATATTATAACAATTGTAACGTAAAATATATACACAATTTTTTTTTTTTAAACTAGATCTGATAGACAAAATCTGAGAACTTTTTTATATTCTGCATCCAAAAATTACCCAGGAACAGTTAAAAAATGTGTGTTGGTAGCTTAAAGACTACTTGCCTTACCCGATTGAATTAAAATTTGTATCAATAATTAAGGGTTATATGATGATGATCTGGTACTATTTTGGTAAAAATCCAGTATGACAAACCAAAATGGCGGCCTGATGAAATGTTAAAAAAACAATATTATGAAAAAACGACTTATACAATTTATTTCAAATTTTGCGTAAACATCAAGTATTATGTTGGAATCAGCTGGTAAAATTTTGGAACTAATCGAAGATGGTGGAACAAAATGGCGGTATAACCAAATATTTAACAATTCAGCCTGAAAAACTACTTAATGGGATGATTTAAAATGTTGTATCATAACTAAATGTAGTATAGGGCTCAACTAGTAAAACTGTGCTACTAATTCAAGATGGCGGAACAAAATTGCGACCCAATAAAATTTTTGTAATTGTGAAAAAATCACTCTCAGGTTTTACATATATTCACGTTTTAGCGTCCCTGTCGGTCTGTCTGTCAGTTCGCGACATAACTTAAATACTACTTACCCGATTGACAAATTTTGACCAAAACTTAAGGGTTATATGGGGATGAGCTGGTAATATTTTGGTAAAAATCCAATATGCCGGAATAATGTTAAGAAAATTTTGTTAAGTCTTCTGTTAAATTGTCGACTTTTAGCAACTTAATTGTTCCATCCTCAGGGCACATATATAGATCCTATATCGTGCATGAAACCGATATTATCAGTCTTTAGCTACTCCGTTGGTCCGCATATATTTCACAAATATTAGGTTTCTAAATTTTCGTTTTTCGTTAATAATGCTCTTGTTGTTATGTTAAGGTAGTTTATTATTTGGCGTTAGGATCCAGTAAAAAAAATAATAGTCTATTTTTAAAAGTCGACGTTTTTCAACTTTATTGTTGCATCCTCACGACACATAGATTATATATCCTACATGAACCCCATATTATCAGTCATTACCTACTCGGTTGGCCGCCAGATATTTCCCATATATATGTTATTTTAGAGTGCTGTATTATTTGGGGTTAGGATTCAGTAAAAAAAGTCTTTTTTAAATTATTGACGTTTCGCAACTTTATTGTTGCATTCTCAGGACAAATATATAGATTTTATGTCCCGTATGAAACTCATATTTTTAGTCTTTACGTACTCCGTTGGCTCGTAGATATTTCCCAGATATTAAGGTTTTAAATGGTTTTAGTTAAGATCTTCTTGTTAGAGTGGTATATTATTTGGGGTTAGGAAATATCTGCGGACCAACGGAGTAGGTAAAGACTGATAATATGGGTTTCACGCAGGATATAAAATCTATGTGTCCTGAGGACGTAACAATAAAGTTGCGAAACGTCAACAATTTAAAAACGGGCTTTTGTTTTTTTTTACTGGATCCTAATCTCAGATAATACACCACTCTAGCATGACAACAAGAGGATAGTTAACCAAAACCATTTAGAAACTTAATATCTGGAAAATATCTGCGGACCAACGGAGTAGGTAAAGACTGATGATATGGGTTTTAATTTAAAATCAACGTAAAAAAATCTTGTTAAACTTATTTTAAATTTTGCAGAAAAATTAAATTTGAAAATGTGAGAATTCAACATGACATAGCAAAATGTCGTGTAAATGTTAAAACTATTTATTGAATTTATTTAAAATTATGCCCAAAAGTCAAGTGTGGCATAGGTAGAAAAAAATTGGTAAAATATTAGTTGGAATCCCATGTGATGGAACAAAATGGCACCCAATAAAAATGAAAAGTCAGTATATGTAACACACACACACACACATATATATATATATATATATATATATATATATATATATATATATATATAAAGATAGATAGAAAGATATCTGAATATTCTTGAAGAGTTGGACAACCAATATTTAAGTAGTTTAGCTTTGGCAGAACATAGTCAAATTTTCTACAAACATGATGGCGTCCCACCACATAGAACCGTTGCAGTTACTAACTTTTTACAATCCTCGTGTGTGTAATTTAATCGTCCCGGCATGATTATTAGTTTAATAATTATTATAATAAATAAATAATATTTTAGTAGGTAATTGTCAAACGACAACAAATATTACGTTTCTATAGTAACCAATTTGTTTTTTTCTCGCCAGGCCTCCACGTCATGGCCAACTAACAAGAAAACTTAGAAGCCGTCTGGTCAAAAACCACAAATTTTTGGAATAGACAACTTTATACAAAGTCACCCTTATTTTAAGTGTTAACTAAGATAAAATAATAAAAATTGGGCGTTTCTATTTGAAAAAAGTAACTTCTAACGTTTTTTTAAAGTATATTTATAATGTCAGTTATTGATCACCCTGTATTTATTTATTATAAAAATATCAGCTCAGGCCACTAAAGTCGATCCTTTTGGACAAGGAAGCCACCCGCAAATAAATAATAGATACTTCGATAAGCAGATATTTATAGTTATGTCTAGACCTGCAAACGTAATTTTTTACATAAAATTCAAAATATCTCAAAAACAGTTGAACTAACTAAGGTATAGGACATTATACATGAAATATACCTAGAATTTTTCGAGGAATCCAAAAATTCCATATATATATATATATATATATATATATATATATATATATATATATATATATATATATATATATATATATATATATATATATGTGATTATATACTGAACTTAATTGAACTGAAATTCACCAATTTAATAAGTAATTGGTCGTTTTTTTTATAAATATTTTGGTTTTTGAAATACATTTTAGTACTTCAATAAGAAACTTTTACTTCAAGCACCTCTAAAAGCATTTGAAATACTAATCAAAGCACTTGATTTACTTTATTTGACAAAAATTAAGTACAATTGCCAGTTACTTTGGTACTTGCACTTCAAATACTTTTTGTCAGTACTTATGACAGCTCTGCGAGATGCCCATACTCTATGAGGGTATAACATACAAGACGTTTCATAATTGAATGTCAATAATTTAGGAAATTCTACTTACAGGTTCACATTCGTTGGCTTAGGTCAAATTTACCTAGTTTTTCATTAAAAAGACAACATATTCGTAACAATACAAGTTTAAAAACCGAAACAAAATTAATCCTTTTTTAGAACTTTTCGCCCCTCTAATTCAACTTAAACAAGCAGATAGACTGCAAATGTTATTTACAAGCGAAAGTGGAATGTTAAGTAAACTTGTAAATCACTTAAATCTAAATTACCCACCGAAGTGGAAGAGGTGGACAGGTTGTACTCAAGCCTTCTTATATGCGAGTAAATTGTGTCGTAGATTTAAATTACCGCCGACTTTAATCCCTAAATAAACGTGTCTCAATTCAAATGCAGTCGGTAGCACGAAAGATGAGATTACAGAAACACCACCTAACAACGGGCTTAAAATGTATCAGATATTCACAGGATACATTCAGTGAGGCGTTCATATAGGCTCATAAAAATCTATTTTAAATCTTTAATGGCACTAACATATATTTTTTTAGGATTAAGATTGACTGTATAATTAATACTATTAACGTACTTGTCCAGGTAAATAGGCCTATAAGGTCCTTTTCAAAAACCCTAGCTCACACAGTCGCTTGCTGTAGTAGAGTTTCAAATATTTTCCAGCTGGATTGTTGTGTCAAGTTTGATTTACATTCACGTAATCTTACAACGGTGTTTTCTTAATACGACAACCTCCTAAAAGCGGATTCTCCATAGAACTGACGCGGACATTTTTTTATCTCTGAAACTGTGAAATATATGTAAAATAACCTCTTAATTGCGGGCAGACCTACAACATGTGTTTATTTTACAAAACAAGGTAATAACATGTATTTATATATTGAATTGCCGGGAATCATGCAAAGAAATCTTCAAAAAACCAGAAATACTTTGATATTTATGTCTTTACAATCATTTTAAATTTAATGATATAAAGGTTTATGTATACAGGGTGACAATTTAAAAATTTGAAATGGCCATATCTTAGGAAGGAAAAACTTAATCAAAAAATGCTCAAAATACTTTCTATAAAATGAAGAGGGAACAAATAAAAGCGTATTATTCGACCCTTATCTGTAATCTCTTGGGCAGGGTGAGATACACCCCTAAAATCTTAAAAAGAAAGGGGGGTCGAGTGATACATCATCTTAAAGCTCTTGAAAAATGCTTTTCAATGAAATCATAGAAAGCAACTTTTCGTGAAATTCTTCTGTATTTATTAAAGGAAACAATAAATACACACACAGTTTTGAACATTTTTATTTTTATTTAAGTAAATGTTCAAAATGATTGGTACCGATATCCTGGCATGTCTCTTAAGAATTTTAAATATTTTAAGCCTGGTATTTTATTTGTTTATGAATATTCGCATTTTATTATCACAATATTTACTTTAAAAGTAACTTGTACTATTAGTATTGATATTTTAACAGTTGACTTTTGGTTCAGTTTAGACGAAAAGCGGCACTTATCTTAAATAATGGTGTACAACACAGCTGAACGTGTAGAAATGATTTTCATTTATGGTTCTCAGTATTAATCTTTCTTAAGGACAGCCCAAAGATTTAATGAAAGGCATCCAGGTCAAAATATAAGTCCGTAGTATGTTCGCCAATTAGTAGCCAAATTTGAAGAAACTGGCCCTGTCGCGAATAAAAAGAGAAATCAACCGAGACTAGTTGACGAAGCAGCGCCAGTCGAAGTTCTGGGGCAGTTTGCAATTAATTCAACTTTATCAACTCGTCAAGCAGCTGTAGCAACTGGCTTATCTCGTAAAACAATAAGAAAGGTACTTAAATTTCATAAGTTTCACCTCTATAAACTGCGCATACTGCAAGAACTTGGTGACGACGACCCGGATAGAAGAATCCAGTTTTGTGAAATAATGAAAGATATAATTACAGCAGAACCTCGACTAGTTAAAAATATTTGTTTCAGTGATGAATGTACCTTTTATTTAAATTGACATGTTAATAAGCAAAACTGTCGTTACTGGAATGACGAGAACCCACACGTATTTAGAGAAGGTCATACCCAGTACCCCCAGAAAATTAATGTTTGGGATGGTATATTGGGAGACGTAATTATCGGCCCAATATTTATAGAAGGGAATTTAAATGGCGACATGTATGCTGAAATGCTACAGAGGTCTATTGAACCACTAATAGTGCGGGAATTAGAAAATCAAGGGGACACACAAGGAAATTTAGCATTAGAAGAACGCTTACTATATTTTCAACAGGATGGAGCACGTCCTCATTATGTAGTTCCCGTCAGGCAATGGTTGGATGATAATTATCCCAACCAGTGGATTGGAAGAAGAGGTCCTGTTGAATGGCCACCTAGATCCCCGGACCTAACACCTCTTGACTTCTTTTTATAGGGCCACCTTAAATCTGTGGTGTTTAAAACGCAACCTGAGTCAATAGAACAACTCAAGGCCAGGATAGTTCTCGAATGCCGTGCTATATCCAGAGAAACATTTGCAAATGTACGCGAAGAATTTGAACAAAGGCTTTATTATTGTCTTCAAAACAACGGGAACCATTTTGAACATTTAATTAAATAATTATAAAAAATTTCACAATTGTGTTTTAATTTATTGTTTCCTTTAATAAACACAGAAGAATTTCACGGAAAACAGCTTTCTATGGTATCATTGGAAAGCATTTTTCAAGAGCTTTAAGATGATGTATCACTCAACCCCCCTTTCTATTTAAGATTTTAGGGGTGTATCTCACCCTGCCCAAGGGGTTACAGATAAGGGTCGAATAATACGCTTTTATTTGTTCCCTCTTCATTTTATATTAAGTGTTTTGAGCGTTTTTTGATTAAGTTTTTCCTTCCTAAGATATGGCAATTTCAAGTTTTTAAATTCTCACCCTGTATATGAATCAATTATAAAAGATCTTGATTTTGACAACTAGGATACAAAAACAAGAACCGAATTACGTATCCCTTTTAACCATTTTGAGCCCAAATCCTATAACATTAATACACACTCTCTCGAGTTTCAAAAACGCAAAATTCAAAATTTGATGAGTATAAATATCCCAGATCTAAATATAAACCCAAACCTATTTTCAAAAAAAAAAATTGCAAAAACAAATAAAGTAATCATAATTTTATTCAGAATTTATGCTCTCTAATACTTGTCATCAGAGCTGGGCAGTAACTAGTTACAGGGTAACAAAGTTACTAACTTAATTACTCTATGGGTAGCTTGTAACTTACTCAAGCTACTTATGGAAAAAAGTAGCTTCTAATTGTAACTTTTAAACTTTTAGGCTGCGTACTCATCGAATTACTTTAAAAAGTAGCTAGTTACACAAAAGTTACTTTAATTAACTCGAGTTACTTCGAGTAACTCAAGTTACCGAAAGTAGCTAAAGTCACTTTATGGCGTAAAGTCCTTATTAACTTACCAATACATGCGAACGGCAGCCAGTCATCTTTTCGGAGAGCTGTAGGTTGCGGGTTCTCGGGTACACCTTCCGAAATTAAAATGGGCGCCACCTAATTGACTATGACTCAATTAGGAAGAAATCTATATTGATATTTAAATGCAAACAAAATAAAGATTTGGAGGGCTTTTCAATAAAACACTATACAAAGTGCAGACTGTCAAATTTTAATGATCACCTTGTTCTTGTCTTTTTTTTTAAGAATTGTTTTATAAATTAAGTTGAAACATAAAATGTTGTTTACATTTTACAATTTAAGTGTTGTTAAGGAATAAAAATAAATACGTTAAAAAAGTACTATGTAAAAACATAAAATATACCAAAGATGTGAAATATGATCATAGGTTGTTACCATTTTATCAACCTGTGAACATCTGGCGAAATGTCATGACGCAAATATGTAAATATGAAAATTAAATTAAATAGCGCCCAGGGAATCAAAAATTCATGAATTTTTCTTTACCACACTGCCGCAAGGAAAAGAGTTACAAAAATATAAAATATTTCGCCAAGGCTGCTTTACAAAAACTAGGTTACTTACTTCCTTTCTGCTACCTTATGTAAAATTTATAAATATAAAAATAAAGATTTAATTCCTCGTACTCGTACAGGAACGAACTCTAAAACCATTGTAGAACTCTTGGTTTATGTACCCCAAAATTTCCACCATAAACTTGTAACTATATCCTAAACCTTATCTTGAATTCTTAACCTGAAACCCTACAAACGATTGTTTGTCTTAAAATAAAATCTACACGGAATGTGCAAAAACAACTTATTTACAATAAAACTATTCAGAGACATTGCCTTACCTCTAGTCATCTAGAGGGCTCCTTCGACGTCAACGGTTACCAACAAGGGGAATTTCCAGACATTCTAGAAAGGCTTCTGGTGAACCGACTGGCAAAACATTCAGGACGCCATTTTGTTTATAAAAGATAATTGCGAATTAGCTCACAGCAGGAAACTAATTTGAAAATCAACTTACCACGTGGTTGATTAAATGTCGAACCAAACAAAACGGGACAAAAATTTAGGGCCAGATTATGTCCATAAATAGGCCTTAGGCTTTCAGCGGCACTGCTCTTTAAAAAGAAATTACTTAGGACATACTTGCAGTACTTTAAAAAGATCGGTCCATTAAGGCACTTTTATAAAGCCGGACACGTGTTGCACCTGTCAATAGAAAGGGGCGAGAAAATCAACTCCAGAAAATTCGATGAAGTTTGACATTCCCCTTCATCATTCTTCCTCACTTCGGACTTATGCCAACCTAATGCCATGAAATAAAATAATAATTACAGTGGAGTCCAGTGCCGGCGCCACTAGTATAAGGGAGTAAGAACCCGATAATATTCGGTATCCCCCGAATAGAGCTGGCGAATTGCTCTTGAGCAGAACCAAAATTATAACTTAAATGAAAAATCAGACACTGACAAAGCTGGCTGGATGCCGAAAATAAGAAACCAATGAAAACATAGTGACAGAAGAGAAAGGCAGGCAAATTCCGAATATTTATAAAAAAAACCAAAACAAATTTCTTTTGTCTTAATTTAGAGAAGTTGAAAATACTTTACAAAATGTAATCCAATGAATTATGAATAAAACATATTGAGGTATGTAAAATGTAATTTACATAAAAGTCTTGATGTTTTAAAGGTTATATTTAACTGCAAAGTTATAATGTTCAATTTTGTTTCAGATTACTAATTGGCTTAAAATAATGAAAAACCATTAGCAAAATGTTCATTAAACATTCCATACAAAGCAAACATAAAGAAAAGCAGCTTCGATAAATGAAAACAAAAAGCTATGTAAACTGAAACTTTCTAATAGTTCAAGTGTTCTCAAAGTGTTAAATTGATATTTACAAGAAAGAAGAGAGATGTTTATCATAATTCATGTGAGTGAAATGAACTGAAAGAAGAAACCAAAAAAAAAACAGAATATTTTATTGTAAATGAAAAAATTGTTATTTTCATTAATAAAGAAGGCCAGTATCTTAGTAACTAAAACTGATTATATATTCAAAATATGTCACTTTCAATAGTAACACCCTATTAATAAAGATTCTATTAACTTGAATGATATTTAAATTTTGAAAAATCCAACTCGTAGAGTTATTAGACAGGATGGTGTTAGAACACTGTGTGAAAATCAGTAACTATATAACTAGCCAAATTTAGTAATTGCCTCACTGTTACTATAAACTAAATAATTATACATAAATTTGAAAATGTTATAACTTTTAACTCTTAAAATTAGTATTATTATAAAATTATTGAACGTCGAGTAGAAAAAGTCTATACTGACAATGGATCACTTGTCTATAACTGACAACGGACTTTGTGAAAGCATATGAAGAGTATGGTGTTCAGTTAGCTACAAAAAACAAAGAAACAGGCGAGTCGGAGTCAGAGTAATGATTCAAAAGATAAAAAGTTTTTTCCGAAAAATATCGAGGAGGAGGGAGGGAGACAAGACAGGAAAGAATTTAGTTTACCTAAACATCTCAGATGTGCTAGTCATACTATAAATTTGCTTGCTACTACTGATGTGCATAGTGCGCTTAATGCAAATTATGCCCCAAAGCTGGAAGACCAAAAAGTACTCAGGTGATACAAGAAGTACTAGGTCACACACTCTCTTAAACCTCCGTCACCAGATTAAATTTCTTCTACAAATCGGTTTCGCAGATTTTAGATAATAAAGTCAAACTAAGGGAACTATTCGAAAAACTGGACTTAAATAGGTATTCACTTAAGGATAGAGAAATGCAGTACTTAGAAGAGTACTGCACACGTCTTAAACTTACCTATATAATAATATAGTCATCAGCAGTGTTATCGTGCGGGTCATACGATTTATCAACGACAAACTTTTTAAGTTTGTTTTTCTTTTATTACGTGTAATCATATCTTCCGCATAAAATCCGGAAGATGAATTAGATAGACCTATATTTTCATATGAAAAAAGAGGATAAACATATAAATACCAGCAGTTGCAACAATCTTTGAGCGATGTCACTTCAAAGTCAGATTAACAAGTCAGTGACAAAATAAGTAATAGAAAACAATTTTCGGGTTTTTTGCATCCACAAGCGAAAAAATATCTAGGAGACAGTAGCAAAAGCGTTGAGAATCGGTATAAGGACTGTGCAGAAAATTGTGCATGAAAAAAAGCATAATTTCCTACCGAAGAAGATTAAGAAATGTACACGAAAAAAGCCAAAGATAGAAGACTTAAGTAACAATGTAAAAATGGATGTTCGTAATGCAATACAGATCAAAAACTAATATAACCCTTCAAGTTTTAAAAAAAGCTTTAAAAAATCGAGGCATATTGGAGATTGGACTAAAACCGTTGTCAAAATTAATAAAAATGTTGGGTTTTCGATATAAAAGGGACTGTAATCCAAGATTTTTATACGGATTGCCACATATAGTAAGTCAGCGTATCCAGTTTTTAAAGAAATACACGGAAAATGTTAATTCAAAATTTAGAAAAGTGGTATTTTTAGACGAGACTTGGATATTTTCTGATGGAAGTGATTCGAAATCTTGGCAGGACGAGTCTGTAAAAAGTGTCAAGAGAAAAAGCGGATTTAAGGCGGGAAAACGGTTCATCATTTTGCATACAGGTTCTTCAACAGGATTTCTCCCAGGTGCAAGTTTACTGTTTTCTTCAACATCCAAAAGTATGGACCACCCTGATAATATGAACTGTGAACTGTTTGAAAAGTGGTTAAAAGGACAACTGATTCCAAATTTAGAGGCTCCATCTTTAATCATTCTGGACAATGCATCTTATCATTCAAGAATCTTAAAAAACAACCTACTTCATCCTGGAAAAAAATCCTTTACCCAATATGCTGAAACTAGAACTTCTTTTAATGTCAAAATCTATTAAAAAAACCAACAATATATGCCGTAGGTTAATTACTGGAAAATGGACATGAGGTTTTACGACTGCCGCCATACCATTGCCAGTTTAACGCAATAGAATTAATATGTGACGGTCTTACATCAGATGAAGTGCAAATTGTTTGGCAAGATTCATTAAATTATATTACGCCGGAGTACTGGAAGAAATCTGTGGAACAAATAGCACCAATTGCGATTTGAAGAGATGAGGACTTTTTAAGTGATGATGATATTTTTTAGTCTATAATATTAAAAACTGGGTCCGGTAAACTATCCTGACAGACGATTTTTGCATATTTTATTCTTTTTCCAGAAAGTACCCATTTGTAATATTACATTTCAAAAATAAAAATTGCGGAATATGCAAGAGTTTTCCTAAAAAAAATTAATTAAAAGTCACACTCGGTCACAATTTGACAGCCTTAAAACGAAAAATTTAGCAATGTTGCCAGATTTTAGATTTACCAATTTGTTAGAGGAAATGAAATGACCAATTGAAAATTATTTGGACAACAGAATTGTAATTATTTATTGTTGTTATTATAGTTTTAATGAAGCTTTTATTGACGAACCTGGGCTAACCTAACGTTATATCCCGCTTTCAATATTCTGAATACGGTTGCGCGCATATTTTTATTAATTACAAGTTTTGTTAAAAAAATTTAGTTTTACGTGTATCTAACTTATAGGTATTTCTTTAATTATTAATATGGAAACGTCGTTTTAAAAACAAGCATGGCGTGGGAACAGTCGGAAGAATAAATGAAAATTACGTTTGATTTGTATAATAATTACATCTTTTTGCTATATAATATTTAAAGTGTCACATAGTTTACAGAAACCTAAAAAGTTCCTGAAGGATTATATTAGTCTTTGACGTGTATAAATCATAAATTGCATTATGAATACCCATTTTTACGTCGTAACTTAAGTCTTTTGCCTTTGGATTTTTTCGTGTACGTTTCTTAACCTTCATTGGAAGTAAATTATGTTTTTTTTTCATGCACAAGTTTCTGTACATTCCTTATACCGATTCTCAGAGCTTTTGCCACTGGCTCCTGGATATTAGCCAGTGAATTTTAATTTAAAATTTTTTTTATTAGGTTTGACACGATTTTTTTGCTTACTTTTTAAGTACATTTGTAATTTTGTAGGCAATAAATAAATAATTATAGAATACTTGTTCCAATTTTAAAGCGGGTTTAAAATAAGTAAATTTTTTTAATAATTAAAAGACAAAATTTGATATATAAAAATCGGTAAAATCGCTTTACCAGAAACTCGCTCTCTCTCTCTCTCTATATATATATATATATATATATATATATATATATATATTTAGACTATATATATATATATATATATATATATATATATATATATACCGCAAACAGAAAGACTGACGGACAGACGTACCTACAGACAGACGGAATTGAGAAAACATGTTTTCCGGCATCTAGGGACCCTTAAACGCAAAGATCTGAAAAAATCTCACGAGGGAAGTAATAACTAATTATCTTGTGTTTTTAACAAAAGTGTATTGCAAAATAAATTTTTTTTGTTATCACAATACAAAAAAACAAGTTTTCTTTGCACAGGGGTGGCCTGCATTTAAATAAATGACACTGTATAAGTGGTTAGATTTTTAGGTCAAGCGGGGTTCATAATTTTTGGTGATTGATAAAAAAATCTCACTTTCATTAAGTGGTTGTATAAACAGAACATATCCTGATTGTTCCACCAATTCGAACCGTCTTCCGACTTTGTTAAGGCGCTTCCCATTTTGTGCATTTCTTTCTTTCTCTTTGCATATTTGTAAATAGCCTATCGAGTTTTAATAGCTCGATAAAAGAATCACACAACATTTTGGTATTCACTGTGTTTTCTGATTTGATTCATAATGTTGGTGACCTTTGGACCCGCACGATAAGACCGCATTCGACTATACCTATTACGAATATGTTGAATCTAGCATATTATCTCTAAAAGTAAAACGGCTTAAGCTAAGGCCTGAAAAATACTTTAAACTACTGTCTACGATGTTGGAAAAAATTATAAAATACTTGTGACAACGTTTTGAAATCTTCTTTTCTTTAAATATAAATCCCAAAGAAACGATTGGGGCGGCAATAACAATACCGTCAATCAAACTTCGCTGGTTACCGATTTTCAAGTTAACTGACCTCAATGTCGATAATAAACTTATTCAAGAAGTTTTTCTGCAAACAGCTATTAAAGTGGCATCAGATTATCAGGATACAGAAGTTAATAGTAATGGCGTAGACCAAAAACTGGTTCAAAATGATTTTGACATGACAATGATATCAGCTATGAATCTGACAGTGACAATGACATCAGCCAAGAATCTGACAGTGACAATGACATCAGCCAAACTTAAAACTGTTTAAAAAACAAAATTAAATTAGAAGAAAGTATTTATCTGACAAAAGACAAAATCTTAATATGTTAGGAGAGTATCCTTTGATTAAACAGGTTTTTGGAAGTATAATACATCAAAAGCGGCTTCAGCGCCGCGGAAAGGTTGTTTTCATTTGCAACATACATTAATAATCCCAGAAGACACGGATTATCAGATAACTTGTTTGAAAAGCTCGTTATACTTAAGGCAAGTTACTGATAATAGTCATAATAATGATTTGTTTAATTATTTAAAAATGAAAATCAGATGTTTCACTTTTTTTTTAACAATAGCAATATTTATCAAGATGTGTACGCAGAACAGTCGTTAGTCACTTTCTGAAATACTAAAAAATATATGCATAAACAAAAAGTAATCTAAAAACATAACATGAAAATGTATTTTAAAACTTTGGTTATTTGTAACTTAACTACTTTTAAATAAACGTAACTTAGTTACTAGGTAACGAAGTTACTTTATTCTCAAGTAACTGTAACTTATAACTAATTGCTTTATCTTGGTAACTTGCCCAGCTCTACTCGTCATCACTGGTTTCGTTGTCTGTATATGGCAGAGGAGTGCTTGCAATCATTAAATTTATGATCTTTTTCGAAAATGGTTTACTTTTTATGGTTCTAGGTCTTTTGCTACTTGTATAGTGGTCTGAACTTAATAATAATCTATTGATAATATCTAAGTTGGCGACTCGTGAAGTTGTTTTCGCAAAATTGAATCTGTACTGTCGAAAGTGTTTGTTTCGAGCCTCAGCCGTCTCCTCAGATAATTGGCCAATAGGGACTATTGCCTGATTTATGACTGCGGCACCATAAATCAGAATTTTATGTAGGCGATATTGGATACCAGCCATACAAATCGACATACATTTTAGTAGTATCGTATGCATAAATGTCAATTTTCTGCACATTAATCTTATGCCCTCTGAAGATTACTTCCAAGATCACATTAAATCTTTTAATTAAGTTTGCATTTATTCCGTTAATTGAGGAAGACGTTTGGGGTCTGAAAAGAATCTTCTTGATGTGTTACCATAATTGGTGTTGTCGAATCCTGCCTTTGGGACATCTACCAAAAGTCCTATTTTCTCTTAAAACGCTCTTTGTATTCTATTTTTTTCATCTTTAACCACATTTTTATTTTCTGCTCGAATTAAGTTGTTAAAATCTTGAAGTTTGACTACAAATATAGGATCTCATTGTAGAAACCGTGTTGTAATGTAAGGTGTTTTTTAATTCTGTTTTGTTTAAATCATTGGCTTGGCCTTCAATGTATTTAATTTCTTCTTTGATGATGCCGTTGGTTTCATGAATGAAGCGGATTCGTATTGGTAGGCAAAATCTAACAGCTGATTGGACAGGGTTTTGCCATATGACTTACTTTTCTTCGCCAGCAATGCATGGGCGGCTCGTGGTATTAGAAAGTGGTGAGGCATATTTGAAGAAAGTTATTTTTAATATGGTTAGATTTCTAAGTTACTCTAGTGACCACTCTACTTCATCAATTAAATAATACATTTTGAAAAAATATTACTAATTTAAATTGTTAAATTTATAAAAATTTGTTTATATGAAAATCTGTACATATCACGCACCTATCCAATATGGTGGGAGTAGAAAGAAAAGGGTTAATCGAAGGATAAAGACATTAACTATAAAAATATAAATTTTAAAATTAATAGCAATAACTTTGTAAGTTCATAAGCGTTTGTGCAACTTTCTATTATATCGTTCCCGTATAAAACGATTAATTCTCTTTTTAGTTGATTTAAATCAAATATATTGTATTGGGTGGTCAAATTTTTTAAAAGCTCATGAGGAAATACTTTTGCAAGAAGAAGGAGAATTTTGAAATATTTAGGAGATCAAAGAAATGTAGTTTTTCTATGCCACAAAAACTTCTATTTGATTCCCTAAAATATCAACAATTTCAAAAAAAAATTGCCTTAACTGTTGAGTTTTATCTGACATTTCAAATCTTTTACGACGTTTCGAGTCTAAAGCGCCGACATCCAGTTTTTCATAAATTGAATCAAAATAAGTACCGTTACTCCTAAACTCACGAATTTTAGTTAGTAGCAGTAAATTTCTTGTTTTAACAACATCTGTATTTCTATCTTGTAAAATAGAAAAAACGATATCGGTTTGGTGAAAAATTAATTGAAATGTTTCTAAAAAAAATATGTTCTGATGATCCTCTAAAAAAATTTTTAAGCCTACTGCTTCGCTAATTGATTGTTTATCGAAATCGCGACTATTAATAATAAACTGTCACTTTTGTATCTATTTTCTGTTTTTTTTTTCTCTTTCTCTTCTTTATTTTTTCTCTTTTCTTTTCTTCTTCTTTATTATTTCTTTTGCACACCTAAATGCGAGGTCACTTGTTAATAATTTTAACTTATTTGCTGAACATTTGGTAGCGGCTAAACATGATGTTGTAGGGGTCTCTGAGAGCTGGTTGAGTGACCGGGTAAATGATGAAGTTGTTTATATTCCCGGATATAATCTTATTAGGCAGGATCGCCCCACAAGGGGAGGCGGTACAAGAAACTAAAGAATTTTTAGAGCAAATATGGATTCAAATCAAAATATCTGAAAAATGTATTTTACTAGGAAATTTGTATAGGCCACCCAATTCAGATTTTCCGCAATTTCTTAACTATTTTGAAGATTGTTTAACTAATCTATTCACGCAAAGTGATCAGATTTTTTGCCTCGGAGATTTTAACCTCAATATGTATGACACCCAGTCGAACAATACTATTTCCCTTTCCCATTTAGTTGAAACATTTGACCTTAACTAAGACTTTCCTTCGGAGTGGAAGAAGGCTAAGGTTATTCCGTTGCCAAAAATAAATCATCCCACCGACCTTGAACATCTAAGATCAATTTCAGTTTTGCCTGTTTTGTCGAAGGTACTCGAGAAATGCTTGGAAAAACAAATGCAGTCGTTTTTATTTACAAATAATATTATTCCTTCAAAACAGTCCGGATTTCGCAGAGGCTACAGTTGTGCTACAGCCCTTAGCGATATAACAGATGATATATTTCGAGAATTGGATAGAAATAATGCCACGGTTTTGATTATGTTAGATTACAGTAAAGCTTTTGATATGCTGAATCATTCAACTTTAATCTCGATATTACATTATTACGGTTTCTCAGATAATGCTATAGGTCTTATAAAATCATTCTTAATAAATAGATTACAGCTAGTTGATCTTAATGGCAGTGTCTCGTCTATGCTAAGATTGAAATCTGGTGTTCCCCAGGGGAGTATACTAGGACCACTTCTATACTCGGTATATACCTCAAACTTCGTGAAGGAATTAAAGCAATGTAAGTACCATCTGTATGCTGATGACACGCAGATTTATTACTCTTTTAGTCCTCACTCTCTTCAGGTTGTCAATGAATACATCAATAAAGACTTATCAGCTATATATGACATTTCAAAAAAACATGTTTTAAACATAAATCCAAGAAAGAGTGTTGCATTGCTTTTTTGTAGCGAACCATTGAGAGCCGACATTAACAATGGATTAAATATACAAATTAATAACAATCCCATACCTTTCCAGGAAAGTGTCAGAAATCTAGGTCTAATTATTGATAATAAGCTGAGGTTTAAAGAACATATAACATCAAAATTAAAAGTAGCCTACGGCACCCTTAAATCTCTTTTTAACCATAGACATTTTTTAAATAATCAAACTAAAATTTTGCTATGTGACTCTTTAATACTCTCTCTGCTTAATTTCTGTAACAGTGTGTATGGCCCGTGCTTGGATAGTCTAGATATAAGAAGAGTTCAAAAGCTTCAAAATTCTTGCATTCGTTTCATTTTTCGGATTAGGCGTGGGCGAGGTGTTTCACATAAACTTAAAGAACTTGGTTGGCTGAATATGCATGATCGTCGATTACTTCACTCTACATGTTTTATTTTCAAAATAATTAAACATAAATCACCAGAATACTTATTTGACAAATTAGCATTTAGGACTGATGTTCATAATTTAAATTTACGGCGCAAAACCTTGATTCCAGCTCATAGAAAAGAAATTTTCAAAAGGTCATTTTCATATTGGTCTGCCGCACTTTCCAATAAATATAACATCAACTGCTCCTCATTACAAAGAATTTCTGTATTTAAACGGAAAATAAAGAAAACTTTGCTTGCATAATGCCTGTTTGCTCTGTATAAGATTTATTTATCACTTTTATGATTATAATGTAATACAGGTGACCCAGCACTTTGGTGTCTACTTTTGTTAGTTTTTAGGTCTTACTTCCTTCTCCCTCTATTTTTAGCTGTCACTTTCTCTTCCTTCTTCTTTTTTAATTTAACTTTTACTCTGCTTCTTGTCTCTGTTTATCTTTTTTTTCGAGTATATAATATAATTATTTATGTAAATGGTTATATTTTTTTTTTTCTCAATTTTTTTTTTCTCTTATATATTTTTGTCATATTTAGTAATGTTTAAGAGCAAGGCCTCAACAGCACCTGAATTTCTCTTAGGAAGCTGACTCAAAGGCCTTTTAATCCAAAATAATTATTCCTGTTGGTAATGTCAATGTATAATTACTTGTTATTGGATTAATAAACGTCTTATTATTATTATTATTATTAAAATTAAAAGTCTCAGGTAATTTGTCCTTATTGTTATTAAGTGTCAAAACTGCGCGTCAAGTAAAATTCCAACGAGTTGCTATATTAGTAGGTAAACGATTTCCCCCAATCTGTTTATTAATTAAATACTTATGCAAAGCAATGAGTAAACAATGCTTGTGCTATAGATTTAATTTTTGTCTTTTCTCCCGATATTACGCAAGCCCCATCATATGTTTGAGCCATTAATTTCGAATGCAAGTCAAATTTTTCGAATTTGGTGGATAAAAATTGAAATAAATCTTGCGCAGAACGCCCATAACTTACGGTATAAAATCCCATGAACCGCTCAACAGGTTGACCATTTATAATGTGAAGAAAAATGACGAATAATTGTGAATGGCAGCTTATGTCAGTGGTTTCATCAACTTGCCAGGAAGAAAACAAAGAATTTCAAATTTCGTCCTCAATTTTTTTATTTACAACATAAGCAACTGAATCAACTATTTCATTTTGAATTATTTTGGATGTCCCAGAAAAAACTGATCTATTATCATTATCATGTTCTAAAAATGTTTTTAAATTTGTATCATATTGTCTCAAAATTAATAAGGATTAATGGGAAATTCATGGAAAAATGTATAATGTCTGAGGAAGCAACATTTCGTTCAAATGGCAAAGTAAAAGCACAACTGCAGAATATGGGCATCAGAAAATCCCCGATGTTTTCAACAATTTCTGAATTTCGCCCAAGTTAACAGATTGGCACTAGTATAATAAATAAACAAACTATTTTTGTTTAGCAATTTCCACTACGTAGTGGAAATTATTAAACAAAAATAGTTTATTCGTTTATTATATTCGTAATGGAAATTGCTAAACAAAAATAGTTTGTTTATTGATTAAACTAGTGATAATTAATGTTCATCAAGTAACACATAACTCGCTAAATTATGTAACAATTTGGTTTGGAATCTCTAAACTTTCTTTTTTTTTTTTGCCAACAAAATAGATAATTTTATTCTATTTCATATGTGAATATGTTGAGATTCTTTTTCTACCCTCAGTTTCAACAGGAAAATGTACTTAGTTCCACCTAAATTACGCTAAAATTACCAGAGATCGATAAACAACGTTTTAGGGAACCGCTAGATTAAAAGGGAAGGCCCTATACCATGCCCTCCTCGCTCTCCGGACTTGAAAGTCCCAGATTTTTTTCGTTGGGCTATGTATAGGATCACGCTTGTAGTTTCTTGTTACAAACATTAAATCAATTGAAATTAAATATTTGAAATAACATAGAAAATATACAAACAAAAATGTTTGATACACAGTTTCAATAAATTGTTGAATAAATTAAATAAATATATCGAAGTTGATGAAAGACATTTTCAACATTTGCCACATTAAACTGTTTCTAAAAAAACAAAATTAAATTATTCCGTGAGAACCGCATCTCGATAGTATTTTTTATTTCCGAGATATGTTACATCAAAATGTGTCAAAGAATAGATATCTACTCTTATATATTAAAAAAATGGTCTTATGTCCGATTATCTCAGGCTTAAAAAGGCGGCTGCGACTGAAGAAATGTTCATTCTCAATGTCTTGTAATGTAGCTGCATAAAGCTACTAATCATCGATTACACTTGACAAGCCTTATAAATCTTTAAGATTTTCCGCTCTTAAGATATGAACATAATATCTGACACCCACCGGATTGAATGACAGTAAATCACAGCGTGCTCGTACCCACAAGAGTAAGACTGGACACAGATGGCAAGATGTATGTAAGATTCGTTACACCTCGTTAGAACTAAGAAAAGGGGTACCTGTCAAAACAAGTTTGTCTGAATGTCACTTGGAATTATGTATGGTTGTTAATGCATATTAATTTTATCAGTTAAATCACATTTCTTTAGTATGCAAAGTACGGACGATAGTTGTGTAATATAATTTATATTTTAGGTCCTTTTTCCTTCCCTTATAAAAGGGAAGTATTGTAATCGTTAAAATATCACCCCCGAGATTTTTTCCGATCTTTTTAGGGTCCCTAGATGCTGAAAAAGTTGTTTTTTTTTTAATTCCGTTGATCTATCTGTCTGTCTGTCAGTCGCTCTATCTGTTCGCGGCATAGCTAAAAAACAACTTATCCGAATTTTGGTTAAAAATTAAAGGTCATACCCTCCTTTACTTGCATGTAAAAAGGGTTGCGTCTGTAGCCAAAAATACATGCTTGGCCGATTTTTTGGATGCTTATTTTTCGTATAAATAAAATGTCTAATAAAAATTAGCTAAGTTCTCACTTGTTCGCCATCTTAAATTAATCGTTTCAAGAACTGCTGAACACCTTTGAAATACGTACCTCTAAGGAATCATTTTGTTGAGACGAATTGTACGAAACGTTATGAGAACCAATTAACCCAACTAATAATTCAGTTCTTAAACAAAAGACAGTTTGTTATAAAATTAAATTTAATGTCAGGAATGTCCAATCCAATTTATTACCTATAATTGGTAGGAATGCATCAGTTATCGAAAAGTGAATGTACAACAATGGCATATAGAAGCAACTAATTGAATTCCGGTGTCGAAAGATTCGGCTGAAATTAGTGAGTTAATTGTTGATTTGGTAACTTTCCGTTGATTGGGCATTGAAGCATTTCTACAATATGATTTAATTAAAATTGCAACATCTTTTGTACGAGGTGAGTGAACTAATTTACGAGAGCTGTTCTCTTTCCGACAAGTCTAGTGAAATAATATACAACTTATTGAAAAAACACAATTATTTTTAATTTTTCAAAGAGTTTCCCAATGCATTTCTTCATTCGTGAAAACCAATCTTTAAGACAATTTATCTCTTCTCGTGTTAAGTTATTAATTACATTTTTATAGGCGCCGACTGCTCCTTCAGTCGATGTAAAACGTATCTTACGTAATTTATTCTTTAACGCCTAAATAAGAAGAAATCATGGAGCTGGGTCTGGACTATCCAGTGCATGACCCATTATTTCAACGATTTAAGTATAACGAACGTAATCTTTAGGTAAGATGGTCCTTCCTCTTCGACGTTTATTGCAAACATTTCGAAGAACTTGAGATAAACAAAGTGCAGTGTACCACTCAGCATTAACAGTACAACGGTTTTCTAGTTCTATAGTGGAAACATGTCCGCGTTTCGTCACCCGTAATGAGGTTGTATACCAAAGAGACGGTCCACTGTTAAAGCGATCCAAGGTAGATCTGCATCACAACATACGGTTTTTAACTGGAGTCAGATTGAGAGGAATCCATCATGATCATGAGATGCTTGACTAAAATGGTGTTAATTGCGTTCACACCAATCTTTAAAGCTGCCTGAATAGTAGCATGCCGGTCTTCTTCAATCATGTTTTGTACTAGGCCAATATTTTTTCGGTAACTTCCGCTTAGGAGTTCGAAATTGGTCACTGAGGAAAAGTCGACCAAGTTTAAATTCATTGTACCACCGTTGAAGGATTTCTACAAGACGATTTATTTATAGTTGCAACATCTTTAGTACTGTTGTACATCCTTAGTCTGTTTGTTGGCCTGTCTGTCAGTTCGTAACATAGCTTAAAATTTTCGTCCAATATTAATGATCATATTAACTGCTGTCTGACAAAAAGACGTAAGTGCCATTTGACAACTTTGATCATATCTCATGAAAACTCTTTACTTTTTAAAATAATTGGATATTAACCGTGAAATTAATTTATTTATGATTAGGGTTACTAAAAAATTACTTATTTAAAAAAGAAATACGAAAATTTAGTTAAACTTGGCTAAAAACCTGTTTATATGTCGCTTACGTCGTCTTGTAGATGGCACTTGGCGTTTAAGTCTAATCTTGGGGCACTTAAGTATTTGGCTTTGGTTCGTTTCTAATTAACATAGCGGTGGCGTGTCTAATAAATAAGAAAACAATAGAAAATGTCGAATACGCATGTGAAAATTCAGCTGTTTATGCGACAATTCCAATCATCAGCAGTAACAGTGGTTCAATATTTGTGTTAAATGACACAGGGGAGACTCCCGATATCTCATTATTAGCACAAATTTAGTTATTTTGGCATTCTTCATCATGTCCAAAGGTTTCTTCCATCTGAGAAGACTGCAACGAGTAATATTTACTATTCGTAAATGACTAAAAACCATAGAAGATGTATTTGAACTTTTATCGGCTATTATGTTGTTCCCCTCCCCATTAGTAAGTGAAATAATTCTCTTATGTAAGGCTTGATCAATCAGATTTTCATAATTATTTGCAACTTGGGGTTTGATATTATTTTGCAACATGCTCAAAATTTTTTCCGCGGCTATACATTCTGAAAAAAAATGTTCTGCTTAAGCGCCAAACTACGAACGGATTTTAGAATTCAAATTAAATATTATCTACCCGCTTGCTAATAAAATGTATTTTTTTTTCGACAGATAAGCATTCGTACTAAATAACTGACTAAAAAGTAAACCTAATAAAAAAAAACAGACTCCATTAAGTTTACGTATTTTAATGGCGGTTAAGCAGACCAAATTATATTTAAAAACTGCTTAAGCCCCAGATCAATAAACAGAACTTTTTATTAGGTTTTCATTAGAAATGTTTTTGCAGGTAGACAATACAACACTTAAATTAGAATACAGCCCAAAAGAATGTTAAAATTTGGATATACATACCTTAAAATTAAACTAGAAGATAGGGCCACGTGTCACTTACAGCGTCTTGTGAACGATTAATATGAGCCTGGGAGGGGGAATTTGACACTTAAGCAAATTTTACTGAGAATAACACAGACATACGGGGTTTGTCGGATACGAGTGTGGTGACAATCGATTCGGCGAGCGTTCTTTTATCGGGAGGGAGTCAAATCTCAAATTTTAAAGTTATGGCGCTTACGTCTTTTTGTCAGATCTTAGTCGATATCGAGATAACCCGGTAATATTTTGGTAAAAATCCAATATGCCGGAACAAGATGGCGGCCTAGTGACACGTTAAAAAAATTGTTGCTAAAAAAACTAATAATCCAATTTCCTAAAATTTTCCACAAAAATCAAGTCTTACATAAGAATGAACTGGCCAGATTTTGGTATGAATATAAGATAGCAAAACAAAATGGTGACCTAATATAATATTAAAAAAAATCGGCATGAAAAAAAAACTATATTTTAGAAAATTTTCAACTGTGGATTAAGTGTGATATAGAGATAAATTGGTAAAGTTGTGGTTCAAATTCAAGACGGCGGGTAAATTATTTTTACTTCTTTCGTAAAATGGAAGTATTGTACTCGTAAATAAATCACCCTCCGAGATTTTTTCTGATCCTTACGTTTCAGGGTCTCTAGATGCAGAAAAACATGTTTTCTAAAGTCCGTCGGTCTGTCTGTCTGCTGTCGGTCTGTTGTTCGCAGCAT
This sequence comes from Kuschelorhynchus macadamiae, assembly GCA_030620095.1. NCBI lineage: Eukaryota > Metazoa > Arthropoda > Insecta > Coleoptera > Curculionidae > Kuschelorhynchus > Kuschelorhynchus macadamiae. The sequence continues at coordinate 324,869 of JAUTXW010005111.1, read as the reverse complement.
AGATAAAAAACTACTTACACGATTTTCTTCGAATTTTGGCAAAAAATTAAGGGTCATATGAGGATGACCTCGTAATAATTTGGTAAAAATCCAATATGGCAAAACAAAATGGCGGTCTAGTGAGGAATTAAAAAAACTATTACTAAAATACGGCTTATCCAAATTCTCTCAAATTTTGTACAAAATTCACATATTATGTAGAAATCAAATGGTAAAATTGTGTTACGAATCCAAGATGGCGGAACCAAATGGCGGCTTAATAAAATATTTTAAAAAATTCAGCCTGAAAAACTACTTAATGGACTGATTTCAAATTGTGTACCATAACTAATTGTGATATACAGATGAACTAGTAAAACTGTGGTACTATTCCAAGATGGCGAAAGAAAATGGCTGCCAAAATATTTTTTAATTGTGCAAAATTTACACAATTTCAGGTATTAGCGACTTCAATATGTCAAAAAATATTTTTATCAATTTCCTAGGTCCGTCTGTCAGTTCGCGGCGTAGATTGAAAACGACCAATCAAAGCGACTTCAAATTTTAATAAAAGATTAAGGGTTATATGGAGATGACCGGTTAATATTTTGGAAAAAATCCAGTAGGCCGGAACAAGATGGCGGCCTAGTGAAGCGTTTACAAAACTATTACTAAAAAAACTAATTATCCAATTTCCTCAAATTTTGCACAAAAATCAAGTGTTACATGTATGAACTGGTAACATTTTGGTATGAATATAAGATGGAAAAACAAAATGGTGGCTTAATAAAATAGTTAAAAAATTGGTAAAATAGTGGTAGGAATTCTATATGATGGAAAGAAATAGCGCCCAATATAAATTTTCGGAAAGATAGTATATATGTGTTTGTTACTAAATGACAGTGTACAGGGTGTCAGGATTTGGTTGCAAAAGCAGGGTATCTCGCTTATTTTTAAAGATAGAACCTTGCCGTTTTCACGAACCTGAGCTAATTTTTTGTGGAACTCATGAAGCCGTAAACAAAATTTTCATAGCCTTCTTCGTTTATGAGATACAGGGCGAAATAGAAAATTTTGCATTTTGGGACCCCCCTCATATCTCGGTTATCCTTTAACTTAACGCGAAGGGAAAATTGCTGCTTATGCAGTTTTTTACGCTGGATCCAGTGGCGTAGTCATATTTTTCATTTGAGTTGTTATTTTTTAGATATGACCCAAAGTTGTATTTTTTTTTAAAGAGATACCCTGTATATTTGTCCAGAAATTGATTTGTCCTTTTAAAAGCTTCTCAAAAATATATAATAGTATGGGTCTATTTTAATAAACAACAACAAAAATCCTAATTTTTATAATTATCATCCCAAATTTTGCAGTAGGCCATGCAAAACGATGCCGTTTTCTTGGATGCAAATGACATTTCACAATTTTGTACGCGTATATAAAATATAGCGCTAGTTTTTTGTATTTATTTATTGTGTAAAAATATATTTGTATTATTATGGAAGAAAACCAAACTTTCGAACATTATGAAAAGTACGATATGTTAGCTTGTTTTATATTAAGTAATGAAAATGTTGAAGCGGCTTCTGAGATGTATTTTAATAGGTAAATAGTTAATTTTTAGGTATGTTGAAATACTATTGCTTAATTTTTATTTAGATATCCAGAAAACAGGCAACCTAATATATCCACTTTTTATCGGATAAAAAAGAATTTACTTAATCACGGATCATTTATCAAACCTCGTACGAAAACATATAATAAAGAAAATCGGGAGGCTGAGGAAATTACGGTTTTGGCTAATGCAGGAGCTTACCCTACAAACTCTTGTAGGGCCAGTGAAAAGAGCATAGGGATTCCAAAAACTAGAGTTCAAGAAATTCTAAAAGAGCACAAATACCACCCATACAAATTTAGGCTCGTGTAGCACTTACAGCCAGGGGATGCAGAGGGTCGGGTAGTCTTCTGCAATTGGTTTCGAGAAAGATGCGATATGGTTAGAGATTTTGAAAGGAAGGTTATATGGTCAGACGAAGCACATTTCAGTAATTCTGGTATACTCAATAGGCACAATAGTAGATTCTGGTCCCAGGAAAATCAACACCAAATATTTCCCAGAAGACAGCAGGCCAGGTTTGGTCTAAATGTGTCCTGCTTCATATTAGGAACACATAAAATTTTATATATTTGAGGGAAATCTAACAGCCAATCGCTATATAGAAATTTTAAATGTTCGATGTTCCTCTAGCGCAAATTAACGAAATTTATTTTCAACAGGATGGTGCTCCTGCACACAATTCTGGAATGACGAGATTATTTCTGGACAATAATTTTACCAATCAATGGATCGGAACAAATGGACCTATAAGATGGCCCCCAAGGTCCCCAGATTTGTCGATTTTAGATTTCTTTCTATGGGGATATCTGGAAAATAGAATTTACAAAGACCACTATGATAATGTCCAAGATTTAGGAAATGCAATAAGAGAAAATTCTCGCTATTTACAAAATCATCCCGTTATTTTGCTTAATTCCCTAAAACGAATACGAAAATTGTGCGAAGCATGCATAGAACAAAATGGAAATCAGTTTGAACAGTTCTTTTGATTTCCTTGGTTACTGTAGTTCTTATACGACAGTTGATTTTTGCTGAAAGGCTTGTTACATAATAATTTATTAATGTTTTGTTCTTGTGTTACATAAATCTAGGTAGGTGATACTTTTTTGGTGCGAAATTATCAATACATATTTTGATAAATAGATTTAATTACACATTTATTTTGATTTATTGTTTGGATGTAGAAAATGCTAACGACTTTAAATAAATAGCAGCATTGTTTTGCATGGCTTACTGCAAAATTTGGGATGATAATTATAAATTTTTTTTTTGCGTTATGTTAAAGGATAACCGAGATACGAGAGAAGTCCCAAAATGCAAAATTTTCTATTTCGCCCTGTATCTCATAAACGAAGAAGACTATGAAAATTTTGTTTACGACTTCATGAGTTTCACAAAAAATTAGCTCAGGTTCATGAAAACCGCAAGGTTCTATCTTTAAAAATAAGCGAGATACCCTGCTTTTGCAACCAAATCCAGGCACCCTGTACTGAACTACATTGTATCACACTTCAGTATTCCTAATAAAAGAAAGTTCCGGGTAAAGCAAATTTACCGTTTTTTTTTTTTTCAATTTATACTTAATTTTAAAGAAAACTAAACAAAAATTGAAAGGGGTCTTTATCTTAAAATTGTGATCTAATAAGTGTTATTAATAAACGATACATTAACTGCATATATTTACAATGTTTGTTGCAGCGTGGGAGCAAGTATGATTTCTTGCAAGACAAGCTTCAACAACAGCTTTTTGTATTATGTCTAAATTTACATATTATCATCTCAGTAATAACGATCATTCCTATCATGCTTGGAGCAAGGTGCACCAGGAAAAAATAAAACACACGGAGATGAGAAGCGTTAACAAGTTAATACGCATTTCATGCAGATGCAATCTTTTTGTTATAATTCAGCCATAAAACATACAAAATTAATACACTTTATCCGCTACACAAACAGATTTCGTGTAAGTAAACTGCAATTATCGGAACAGGCTTGTAATTAAGTAATAATATATTTAACTTTTTACAACAGGCCTCATCCATTATATCTGTAATTATATCTGCCAAAAAAAAGCAGGTTAAGTACGCTTGTTTCGCATTCCTCAGGTTTTCTGTAATCAGTATTATATACAGGGTTACATAACGAAGACTAGAAATGTTAGTTTTTCGCCATGGGTGTCTTGATATGAAAAACCAAAATAGCCATTTTTTATATTTTTTGCCGTGGAATCCAAAGATGTTGAGTGAAAAACAACTCATGGTCAAATAAAACTGCTACGGCTAATTTTGAAATTCTTTCAGATGAAATACCATATGTTTTATGTCATTTATTGGTTGCTGGTATATTTTCGGTCTAAGGTGATATATTTTATTTTAATTTTAGAGTCGATTTTCCCCACTTCTAAACTGGAAAAATGTTAGAACGAAGGTTTTCATGACCGTGCTCAATTATTAGATTAGACCGTGTCAAAATGGAATCATTGTCTGACGTTTCGCCTTTAACTGCACGAGACATCTTCAGGGATATTTTACGAGATCGGAACAACGGATGATATAAAGACTCCTAGGCCGTCTGTTTATAGACGATCTGTGTTCACCCAACCCTGACCCGGTGTAACAATCGGTTCCCATGTATGATAACAATAATAATAATAGTACCATAATAATAAAATCAGGAAAAATTATAGAAATCTACACACTGGTTACATAGATTATAAAAAAGCCTTTTATTCGATACCTCACAGTTGGCTAACCAGAGTACTAGAATTATACAAAGTCAATAAAAACAGCAGGCAATTCCTTGCGCAAATCATGAGTACGTGGAAAACTAAAATCAACCTGATCAACACAAAAAAAACACATCGAAACAGAAGAGATCTACATCAGATAAGGCATATTCCAGGGAGATTCACTCAGCGCTTTGTGGTTCTGCCTCTGTCTCAATCCACTCTCAAACACATTGAATAACACAAACTTCGGATTACAAATTAAACACCAAAAAAATTACATACACAAAATAAACCATCTCTTGTACATGAATCACATAAAGTTATTCGCAAGCAGAAAGGCACAGCTAAAAGAACTCCTTGAAATCACAGAAACGTTTACCTTGACATCAACATGGAATTTGGCACAAGGAAATGCAAGCTACTTCATATCAACAAGGGACAGTAGAAAGACCAACCTAAGATGGGAACAATCAACAATGAAACCATAGATAACATGCGCAAAAAAGAAACATACAGATACCTAGGCTTCCATTAAAGCACCAAGAAAAGAAAATTAACCACACTCATATCAAATCAGAGCTCAAGGCGGAATTTAAAACCAGACTCACAAAACTACTAAAAACAAAACTGAACTCCAGAAATCTAACGAAAGCTATTAACACCTTCGCCATATGTATTTTTATGTATTCGTTTGGTATCATAAAATGGTCACACAGTCATAAAAAACATTCACATTCTCATACGCTCTGAATTCACTAAACACATCCAATCACGACTAGAAAAAATGAACACCTGGTCTGAAAAAACACTTCACGGAAGACACAGATACCACATAAAGCAAGACTACATACATAAAAAGCTTTAATATACGTGGTTACAAGAAGGGCAGCTGTTCCCCGAAACAAAAGGCTTCCTGCTTGCCATCCAGGACAAAGTAATTGCAACCAGAAACTATCGAAAGCACATCATCAAGGAGACAACCATTAAAGATCTCAGGTTCAGTAGATGTCACCAGCAGAGAGAAACGATCGATCACATAAAGAGTGGCTGTAGCATAATAGCCGGAACTGAATACACCGCGAGACACAACTCAGCAGCGAAGGTAGTTCATCAAGCATTAGCCACAACATACAAACTAACGGAGAATACAGACCCTTACTACCATTATACACTAACATCCATGCGTGAAAACGAAGACTATAATCTGTACTGGGACATTGACATCCACACAGATAAAACAATCCCCGCAAACATACCCGATATCACCTTTCAAGTCAAAATAGAGATCACTTATTTAATTGACATGGCTGTTCCCAACGACGAGAACATCCAAGCGAAATACAGTTAGAAGATCGCCAAATACACCAACTTGGCAACGGGAGTAAAGAGGCTGTGGAAACAGGAAAGAGCCATCATTCTTCCTCTCGTCATATCAGTAACAGGTCTCACCCCAACAACGTTTAACTGCATTTGACTCAATTAGGACTTAATACAAACATTAACAGGAACATCCAGAAATCGGTTATTTTGAAAACATGTAGCATCGTTTTTTTACTTTTACCTTTTTGTGTTTTTTTTTATTTTTTTGTACTGACTTGGTATACTCCCGTCAGTATAAAATACTATAGATAATTGAGAGAACAAGTCGAGGTTTGAATAATTCTTCTTTATTTGCTCATTTTTTGTTGTTAAATACATAATTGCGAATTTGAATAATTCTTGAATTTTTTTGGTTAAATACGTATTTACGATCTACAAACAAAAGTAAACACACATTTAGAAGCAATAACAAACTAGTGAGTAAAACTAAGTATTAAATTGTTTATTTACAATATGCTACACATTGCCAAACTAATTGAGGCTAAAAATTATTATAAAAAAAAAACGCATAATGACTGTCAGTAAATACTTATGCTAGAAAGAAACTCTTCTGTTGTGTATTGACAGATCTCTAAAATCAACTCTTTTATCCTCTGTTTAAATTTATTGGTTGACAAAACATTTATCGGTGTTTAGGCGATAGCAAATCTTGAACATGTCGGGTGCCATAGTAGTTACGCCTACTGTCAGACTCTCGTGATTTTATGTAAGTAAGGAATTCATTGATATATAGACCAGACATAGTCGTTATGCCATAATCTTTGAATAAGGCCCTACAAGTTTCCATGGGTTGCTTCTTTCCCCAAAAACTCTGATAGCATATTTTTGCATTCTAAACACCTCCAACCAGTCAGTTGACTTTCCCCGAAAGTCCGTAAGACCACTTGGACTGGAAGAAACTCATGTATGCAGTTTGAGACACCTCAGAAGAGGATAGATGACAACTAATTCGTTAACTGGGAAATGTGGTGCCTCCAGGTTAATCTGTTATTAAACCAAATACCAAGGAACTTGACATTTTTGTTTTAGTCTCATTCTACTAAGGAAAAAAAGCTACTTTATCTCTTTTATCAATATTGAGACACAGATTATTATCTGCGATTGTACAGCTTATGAATTAATGTTGGTTAATATTTGTAAATGTGAATGATTGGCATGAAAATTAAGAAGAATGGTGTCGTCGGCATATTGGGCAGATTTAAATTCTGAAAAGTAAGCAGGAAGTTCCTTGACATATAAGATTAATAAAAGAGGACCTAAAATTGACCCCCGAAGATATCAACACACCCCAATAAACCACCTGTATGCGACCTGTGAGGTAGGACCTAATCAGATAAAGAGAGTTTTCTCTGAGCTCATAAGACTCAAGCTTATTATTATTTTATTATATAGGCCAAAAACATCTAGTGCCGAACTATTACTCATATTATTTAAGATATTACTTACTTCGATTATATCAACGGGATCCAGAAACAGGTTAGAATTGTTGTGAAGCAAGTTTGAAATGATGGTTGAGAGGTCAGAAATCAGAAATATTTACAAAAAAAATTAAATACCTCAGATATAATAGTGCAGCTCCACCTATTCCTGTGTTTACCTTTGAAACCGTTAACAGTATTCCACATCTCCCTAGCTTTATTAGTACTATTTTGTATTTTATTTGAATAAAAGCTTTGCCTTGAATGAATTATTTTACGTTTATAATTTTTTTTAGTTTGCTTACTGTTTCAGAAATATCAATAATTTCATTTGTTTATTAAAAGTTGTTAAAACAATTAAGTTATCTCTACACATTTTTAAATTATTGCTTGTTTTTTTTATGGAATGCAGATATCTAAAATTGATAAAAGCTGATTTAAAAACGTGTTCAAAGAGGTATCTACGTCTCCATCACCCAATAGTGAGCACCAATCTACACTACACTGTACTGCGTACACAGCAATCAATAATGCTGCCCATGTGACATACATAGGTGTTAGATACGGCCATGTGATCGGACAAATATGTATATTATATGAGCAATCATACTCATCCCCTCGATTTGTTAAACAGTTATCGAAGCAGCAACTCTTTGAAATCCTAGATATTTTTGTGGGTTCTTTTACTAAAAGGTTAAAACCGAATAAATTGATTAAATGGGCAAATTTCACGAAATTTAGGTCATCAGGTAGCATGTCCACAAGATGTAGATTGAAGCCCGTATCTCCTATTCAAATTGTTAGGAGGCTTATACATTTCAATAGATTTTTTAATATTCCGTTTACAGTATTCGAAAACCGATGCAATAACTTTTTCTTTTACATTTATGACATATCTAGTAAAATGCTGATGTTCAGTTACAGCAAATTGTACAGTTTGTTCTAATATCATGTTTATGTTGTTTAAGCCTAGGACAGCCATGTCAAACTCAAAGTCACTGATGGGCCAAAAGTATGAAGACCATCGACTAGGTGGGCCGCAAAACCTTATCTTAAAGAAGACCAACTACTGAAAATCTTGAGAGAAAGTACTATTATAGGACAAGTCTGTTTATTAAATTTCCAATAAAAAAGACGTTACAAAAAAACTACAAACATTAAATTCTTTTGCCAGATATTTCACATCTTTTGTCTTTAATTAAGTTGTCTATTGGTGGCGCGAATTTATCGGTGGAAATAACTTTTAAAACTGCGTCCAAGTGTGCGTCCGTTAATCGCGATCTTGCGGAACATTTGTTTCCTTTCATGAAAGAAAATAGTTGTTCACACTTATAGGTACTTCCAAACATTGACAGGATTTTACATGTAAGTTTTCTCATTTCTTGGTATTGAACAGGCAAGTACTTATAAAATTCGAATGTACCAACACTATCAAATTTTTATTTTAAATGGGTCTGACACTGAATCTCAATTACTTCTATTTGCAAGGGAGGGGGAACTTTATGAATATCGATAGTGAAAAGACCAATAAATAGAGAAAATTGTTTTCTTGGGTCTTAAAATCCTGAAAACGCTTCTCAAATTTTGCCAGTAGGCTTCTCATTTTCTCTGAATATATTTTGTATGATATTGGGACACTTGTGCTTTCCTGATATGCCTTACAAGTCAGAAAATGTGACAGATTATCCTCTGCTAACTGTTTTTCCCACAACATCATCTTACACTTGGAAGATTTCACATGATCATGCATATCTGTAATAACTTGACGTGGTCCTTGCAATTTCGTATTTAAGTCCGACAAGTGTTTTGTGATATCTACCATAAATGAAAGATCTTGTAAAAAAGGTACATCGCATAATAAGCTGACATCTTCTCCTTTTGTTTCCATGAAAACGCGTATTTCTTCCTTGAGTTTCCAAAACCGGTCGAGTACCATAGAACACGAAAGCCAGCGCACCTCAGCATAATATGGTAAACCAGTGTACTCACTTTCTAAATCACGTAAAAATGCAGAAAACTGTCGCTGATTAAAGCCTCGTGTCCTTATGAAGTTTATAATTTTTTTCACTGACTTTAAAAAACTTTCCAACTTGATCACTTTTGAGCATAAAACTTCTTGGTGGATTATACAATAAATATGATGAAAATCTGGTTTGTCATTGCCTGTTTCTTTGATCTTTGTCTGTAATATTTTAACGAAACCAATTTTCACTCCAGCCATTGAAGGAGATCCGTCTGTTGCAACGGAACACAGTTTTGACAAATCTAAATTGTACTTTTGCAGAAGTTATAAACAGCATTAAACAAAATATCCTTCCCAGTTGTTGTATCATGCAATGGTACTGATTCCAGTAATTCTTCATAAACATTGATATATGTATCAACCGCACGAAGAAAAACAACGAGTTGCGCCACACCACACACATCCGTACTTTCGTCACAGGCAATAGAAAATGCAATGAAAGAGTCTGATTTTATTTTTATCTGATCACTTATATTGGCAGCCAACTCAGTAACTCTTTCAGCGATAGTATTCCGGGACAAGCATATTTTTTGAAATGCCTTCATGCTCCCCCGACAATTTCCGCGGCCTTTACAAGGCACTCTTTTATAAATTCACCTTCAACAAATGGTTTTGATCAACTTCGACAGTACGTAGCTCGCTTGAAGAACAGATTTATTTTCTTGCTTTGGACGTGTGCTGCTGATCTTTTAACCGTGATTTTAACTTATTTAACTTTTCGTTTCTGACCATGCCTGTATACTTGTCAAACATAGTTTTATGAATATCATAGTGACGTTTTATATTACATAATTTTGGGACACCGACTGTACTATTACAAATCAAACAAATAATTCTTTCTTTCACTTCACAGCAAAAAAAAATCTAATTCCCACTTTTCTTGAAAGATACGATGCTCATCTACAAGTTTCCTGTTACTTCCACTTGGTTTTGAAAGAAACATGAAAAACTGTATCCGAAATAAATCATAATAAGTACTGTTAAGTGTTGTAACAATAAGTGCGCAACTCAACTCAAAACTCTATCGCAACTGACTCATAACTAACTAAACACTGAACGACTGAACTCAATCGAACACGGCTTATATACGGATTGTGATTTTTCGAGTTCTTTCCAGAATGTTCAGATCATCTGTGTTTTTGCGCGATAGAATTTCATGGAACAAGCCAGATAACGTTTGGCTTTAGGTTGAGTATGTGTAGTTCATCCTCCTAAACATAGATGGCACTATGTACAATTGTACATTTTATTATACCAATCGTTGTTGCACGCTTCAAAAACGGTTTTCAACTTGTTCGCGGGCCGCATTATCTGGCTGTTTTCAAAACTGATTTGGGCAGCAGAAAAATGCTCAATGGGCCGCATGTTTGACATGGCTGGCCTACGAGATATGAGTCGTTCAGTTTCTTTGACAAATGCAAACATTGTCCGTCCAATTTTTATTGTTTATGTTAAAGATTGTATGTACAATGACCAGCTAAAAATTGTAAAATTATTTTACAAAAGTGGAGAAAATGCTCGAGAAATACGAATATATTTTGAGGGTTTTGGGGAACTCTTTCAGTGGGTGCAATTATCAGGATTAACACGCTATTCAGACAAACAAAAATATTAACAGATAGGCGAATAAATGTAAGGAAACCATACGAAATCAAGTAATTGCTCAGCATTTTTTGATAAAAGACGGTACGAGAAGTAAGGTATGTTCCAGAGCATCAAAGGGTTAGTTATGGATAAGTTTAGAAGAATCTGAAGCATTTTGATTTAAAACCGTATAATATCTTTCCCGCCGTTCAGTATTTTCCGGTGGAACAAGAAAACTTTGTTTTTGGTCCCTTGCTTCGGGGCTGAGAAAAAAAACGTAGACAACAATTTCGGTAATAAAATTCTGTGTACTGATCATTTATAACATCAGGTGTATCAAACGAAATGAAATACGTTTTATTAGCAACGTTCTGCTATAACATAATAAATAAATAAATTCATATAAACCATAATTGTAATAATAATCACTAAATACGTTTCTTTTACAAAACCTATTATTAATCTGCCCTAACATACAGTAGAAGAGCATTATATATTAACAAGCCTCTAAAAAACAATACATTCTATGTGCCACTTTTTTCACAACATATATTTTTGCAGATGTTCGTGTATTATGTGCATGGGTATCACTTGCAAATGTAATTTTTTTAGACATATATTCAGGTAACATATTAGGAATTTTGTTAAAAATATACAACATATATAAAATAACTAATCTTTTATTCATAGACATAAATTGCAATGTAGACAACATTTCAGATATTCTTGAATATCGATTGACTGTTAAAATTATACTCATAGCCCTATTTTGCAATACCTAAAACATATCTTTTTAAAAATATATTATTTCCAAATTTTTACACTGTTTAACATCTTCATCAAGTGTCTCACCAAATGAATTTAATTTTGTAGCATTAACATTAATTCTGTTATTTAAAATCATAACATTAGTTTTTTTTTAATACTTACAGCTAATTTTATTTCAGAGTCACTAGAAATTACTTGAGTGCAACCTATTCGGATAGATGGATTGGTCCGACAGAGTAGACAGCTCGCTCGCCAGATCTTAAACCCCTTGATTCTTTTCTATGGGATATGTGAAATATCAAGTTTTTAAAATGGTCCGGATTCTCTGGACGAACTGCGTAAACGTATCATCTTCGTGTGTATAGAAATAGACCCTGAAACCCTCCATAATGTGAGGGAAGAATTCATTAACCGGATGTTCATTTGTCAAGAGGTGCAAGGCTGACTTTACAACATCTTTTAAAATGAAAATTTGACGTTTTTCTTTTTCTGTTTGTTTCAGTTTTTTTACAATCGTTTTATCGGTTTTTTATGAATTGTTTTAATCAAATATTTACCGTTTCATTTTCGTGCTTCGGACATTTGTAACCTCAAAAAAATATCCCAAAGTATAATAATGATTCCATTACGAAACGTTGCTATTGGTTATCATTTGAGAACTGCTGAAACAAATGTTTTCACAATCGGGGGCATAGAAAGACTTTTAAAAAGATGTGTCACTCGACCCCGCACTTCCATAAAAAAAAAGTTTCGAAACTGGGTCCAGCTGTCTTCTTGACATTTACAGCTGTCATTTTTTATAAATGGTGCAAATGCTCATATATTATCGTTCGACATTTCGTCGCAATATACCGAGCGTTTCAAAACTTAGAGGGATGACGACGGACTTTATATCCTCAGTGTATTTGTATATCATGGGACAAGATTATTTAAATAATATAAAAAGTTGCTTTACTTGACATGTAGTAGGTGTATAAGAAAAGCTATAATTATATCAATTCAGTTAATTGCCCCTTAAGAAATTCCGGTGCTGAAAGGCTCATCAAGGAAAATCGGTTGAAAACAAGAATTTTTCATGGTTCATTTACATCTAGACACATGAGATTAATCCATGTGCTGCTATTTGGATCAATTTGCGTTAATTGCTCTTATTAAGTGGGAGTTTTAAATTCATTAAAAGGCGTAATTAAGGAAGGATAGATTGACCGAACTGTGTCAATGTGGCGTTATAGGGTCGTGAACCGACTGCTGCGGTCTAGAAGTACGTTAAATTAAGTCTATTTTTAATATTTTCTACTATTTTTAGAAAGAACGTTGCCGCTTCGCGTTCTCTGCTAGGAACACAAGTCAGAATTTACTAGATATAATACAAGGTCCGTACGTTTACAAAAATTATTGGAATGCAGAAATGAGATTCTTAACTACGTATTCTTCATTTCTAGGAAATGTAGGCAGTTTAAATTAGGCAGGCAGACCGAAAGTTAAAAACATTATTGACAACTATGACAGAATTTTTAGCTCTTAATGATTGATTCTGTTGTATGTCTATGGTCAGTTTTACCAAATTATAGCTTTCATCGCTTTTCATTATTGAATATCGTAAATTTTATAACTTTTTCTTCTTCAGCTGTTTTCCCTTACTTTTGAATATAAGCCTCTTCCAACATCTTTCATATTGAATTCGTCTATCTTGAACTACTTTATCCAGTTCCTCCCAGTTATCTTTTTGACATCTTGTTATCTTCTAGGCGGATTTAGTCTACTCGAGTTTATACTGAAGGTGCCAAGAAGGTGCACATTTTAAGGTAGTCCTCTCTCTCCAGATGTCCTTCTTTACGTGATGTGCCCTACGCGCTGATATCATCCATCACTTTCGTTTTTCTTATTTCTTCACTCCTCTCCATGTGTCTTACTTACGGACGTAGTCTAACTCCGCAAAATTTAAAATATTTTTTAAATAATAGAGATTTAATTCGTTCTTAACATAAAACACACATAAAGTTAAAAAAAGTCAATTGCAATTTTAAAAAAATAGGTAAAATATCGTTACCCGTAACTTCCTACATGGTCAGTAACACAGATGTGCTGTTTTCTCAAACATTTCTAATGAGCGACATCTTATTCCACCATATTATATATATATATATATATATATATATATATATATATATATATATATATATATATATATATATATATATATATATATATATATATATATATATATATATATAAAAAAAAAACGTACTACGATAGGAACACTTTTTTACCAAAAACTGTGCCATGAGTTGCTACCTATCATTCAAATATAAATAAATAATCAACATGTATTTTTCGAGGTATGTAACCTTATTTTATTAATTTTGTAATAATTATTGTCAATAGTATAAAATTTTAAATCAGTTTTAGAAAAATTGTAAATGTCATTTTATAATTAGACCACTAAATATTTTTACATACCAAAAAAATATATATACCAAAAAAAAAAATAAAGGAATGAGCAATTTTTGAGAAAGCCTACTATGATATGCGAAACGTCAAGTTAGTCCCATTGTTTGATTTTGCAAATAAACCTATACCCAAGAAAGAAGTCCAATTAATATATATATATATATATATATATATATATATATATATATATATATATATATATTGTAGTAGTATTGCTTTTTACTTGGGGAAAGGTAATATAAACAAAAAGGTTTTTTTTTAAAACAACCTAAATATGGAAGTTTTTTATAAAATGCGTCTGCCCAAATTGGGGAGCTATGTAAACCTAATTTAGGGAGGTTATATATTTACCAATAAAAAAATATTTAACACAATAATGTATGCCTCTAACAGATTTTATTCAGACAAATACAAAATTATATACCTTAAGTGTATTAATACCATATTAATATTTTAATTTGTTGCAGCACTTGCGACATTTAAAATTTTTCTTTGCTTTAGGGCCAAGATCTGCGCATATAGTGTGCGCCCAGTTGTAACACACAGGGCATCGGATCCAGTCTTCACCATCATGGTCCTCCGAAAGTAATCCAGCACAGTAAATGCACTTTGCGTTTTGATCCTCGTCAGATATCTCGTCTTCTGAGTCATCCATATAGCATTCTTCATATTCTTCCTCGGATGATTCATCTGAGGATTTTACAGTTTTTGCTCTTTTCTTCGACTTATTTGCTCTCATAGGGATTGCTTTTGTTAAGGCATTTCCCTTTTTCCCTAAAACCGATTTTGGAGTTGGTTTCTTTTTTTCCGACTCCTCCAACGGCTGTTTGTGAGGTGAGCCTGTAATAAGCTCGGCTGAGACAGAACGGGCACTCCTTTTGTCAGGATTCAACCTCGGAACGGGGCTAATGTCAGACGGGGTCACACATTTTTTTTGCTTTGGTGTTGCTGGTTTTGTGGGTTGATCCAGCTGAATTTGAGAAGAGCATGGCCGCTGATGTTGTAGGCCGCTCGAACCTGGTTTGGACAGACGCTCTGTAGAAAGAGATTGTTGCACTGGGGGATCCTCTAACTCGTTATTCTGCGGAGGTGCTTCTTGTTAAGTTTCAGTAAGTGGATTTGGAACCGGTTGTTCAACGTTTAAGCCCAGAAAGTGGTAAGGTCTGAACTTGTGACGATTTCATGGAAATAACCCAGCTTTTTCAAACCCCTTGGCGGCAATTTCTGCAGTTGCAGCTTTCCTTTACGCGTTCCCAAAGAAGTTTCCGATTTGGTAGACTGTTACTACTTCTCTATCTGCATGGTTTCGGAGCCACATTTCCATTTCCTGGGAGTTTTAAAGGTTTTAAATGGCGGCATGAATGAAAGGTCTAGTTGCTGCAGTTTATGGGAGCTGTGAGGAGGCAGGCACACTATATCTACATGATTGCTACGCGCTAGTTTTATCACCTCTATATTTCTGGTGTGTGTAAAGTTGCCATCCAGGACAAGGACAGCTGGATTAACAGCGGTTGGTTCAACATTTTTCAAAAAATGTTTAAACCAGTCCGTAAACAGTTCTGACTGGATCCACCCAGAACGGTGACATGCATAGACAGAGCCTATGGGTGTGCCTTCCATAATATAAAAATTACTAGAGGGGGTATAAAATGTCTAGCCGGGTTCATGCAGGTAACCACTGTGATAAGTGAACCTCTCTCTGCTGCTTATAAAGGCACTATTTGTTTTTGCCCTTTAGTCCGAATAATTTTGTATATTTGTGCTGCAGGTTTATTGCAATTATACACACGTGACGGGGGATGTTTTATTTTCTCTAGAATGTGTTCATAAATATCAAAAAACTTTATAACAGCTTCTTGTGTAAACCCTTTTGCTCTTATGAAGGATATGCCCTGCGGAGTGCGTACATATAGCTCTCTATTCCGCTTCATAAAATGTTTAAGCCATTTTTTATCAGCTTGCTCTTTTTCCTTAGAAAACCGATTTTTCAAATTATTTCAAGCTGATAAACCATTCATCAAACATCTCTTAGCGACAGGCCGAAAAATTTTTGCTCCATTTGAAGGCAATATCTTACCAGTTCTTGTTCAAGTTCAAGTGAAATCGGGCTCCTACCTATTTTGGTCTTAATTATTTCGTCAGCGGGGGCATCTACATTTTTAGCATAACGTTCCAAAGTTGTTTCAGGCACACTAAAGACTCGAGAAGTCTTGAAGCTACTCGTCTCCTTATTTCGCATAGCTTGCACCGCCGCCTTCATTTGAATGGGGTCCCATGCCCTTTTTTTTGGCATCTGCAAGTAAATAAGGAAATATGTATACTGAAATCGCCCTACTCATCTCGCATTTTTTTTAAGTTATTTCCCAAAATACACAGGTCCTTAAAATCGGGATCCCCAAATTAGGCCTCGTGCATGTCCACATATTAGGAGTTTTGCCTCATTCAGTTTTCTTACCTAATAGTAAGGCTTCACAACGAAGCTCACATACAGTGATTTGAGACAAAAAGTTGTTGGAATTGCTTACCTTAACAAAGTAATTAATTATCAACTATAGCCTTGATAAACTTTGTAAATTCTCACATTCACTTATATATATATATATATATATATATATATATATATATATATATATATATATATATACAGGGTTATTCACGCAAGCCGTTCATTAAAAGTTTTTGATGATGCCATTTAGATAAAAATTTCAAATTTTGGGATTAAGATAAGGTCAAGGGGTACTTCTTTTTTGAAATATTTTCAACTTCCTGTCGCTTCTGGTTTAACCGGAAGTTTGTATCAACTTGCTTATTTTAAATAGAACACCCTGTATTTTATGATATTTTTGGATTTTACGGAGAATTTTAATGCTATTTTATGTAGCATGTCCTATACCTAGGTTCAAGCGTTCTTAAGATACTTGACCTTGAACCAAAAATGAGCCTTCGGGGTACCAAATTTTAAAATCTCATATTTTTGTAAGTTTTGAAGATATATTCTTCATATTTTGCAGACGATCGCTAAATAATCTTAGGTTTCTATTTTTTTTATTGAATTTGTCTATTTTTATACAGGGTGTCCTAAATTCAGCGGCAAACATTCACATTTTCAAAGCCGCTAAAGTCCGTTTTTTTGAATG
Source organism: Kuschelorhynchus macadamiae (assembly GCA_030620095.1). Lineage (NCBI taxonomy): Eukaryota > Metazoa > Arthropoda > Insecta > Coleoptera > Curculionidae > Kuschelorhynchus > Kuschelorhynchus macadamiae. The sequence continues at coordinate 307,783 of JAUTXW010005111.1, read as the reverse complement.
GGACACCCTATAAATTTATGCACTATCAAATGTAGAATTTAATTTTCTATCAAACTGTATTAAGGTTCCCTATACCTATTCGTAACCATAATCAGGTTTTTATTAAACCATCATACGTATTTGCTAAATGCTTACACATTCCCGTAGTAAGCCATGGAAAAACAATTGCTGTGCTTTTCTATTCAACATGACAGCTTATTTGAAAATTTTAAATTGAAATAAAATAACACTCAAAAGCTGATATTCTCAATTTATTTTCTATTCGCGGAGAATGTTACAAAATATTGGAGAGAACGTGCCATGGTTTTAATGAAAAACATCCTCATTTATCGCCAATGAACAAGAGAAAATTGAAGAGAATTGAAACGAAATTTTTTCGTTTCGGAAAAGTTAAAGTTATAAAAAATGTAATACATTGTTTACATTATTTTTAGACCATATCTACTAAGTTCGAGACTGTTCTAAACTTGTTTTAGTGAACTTAAAAATTATAGCAATCTAACAATCAACAATAAATAAATAAAATAATAAAATTGAATTATAACAAATGCTTTACATTACCTTTGATAAATCCCCATAAATAAAAGTCTAGGGGTGTTAAATCAGGCGATCGCGGGGGCCATCTCCCAGGGCCATTGGGACCAATCCAGCGATCTTCAAAAGTTCGAGATAATTGGAGATAAAGTGCAGCGGAATTATGTGCTGGTGCCCCATCTAATTGATATCAATAATTTTGCAGCTCACCAATAGGAATAAACCGTCTATTTGTTATTCCTTCTCTAGAAAATTTCGCTTCATCGGTCCAAAATATTTTTGAAAGGAATTGAGGGTCCTCTTGAATTTTCAAAAACATGAATTCGCAAAATTCTACTCGTCGAACGTCATCACCAGGTCTCAAGGCTTGCATGTTTTGGAAGTAATAAGGGTGCATATGATGTTCGCTCAAGATTCTTTGGACAGATGAAGGAGAAATTCCCAAATCGTTTTCTGCAGACGGTATTGAACTTGGCGGGTTTGCGTGGAAATAAGCTAATGTGTTTATTACGTTATCCTCGGCATTTGTCACTGGTTTTGGAACATTTTTTGTAACTTTAACCTTGCCAAAATGCAAAAAGTTCGTTTCAATCCTCTTGAATTTTGACTTGTTCATTGGCGGCAAATCAGGGTGGCGTTCATTAAACACACGACACGTTCTCTCCAAAATTTTATAACATTCTCCATGAATATAAAATAGATTGAGAATATCAGCGTTTGAGTATTCTTCCATTTCGATTTAGAAGATTTAGTTTATCACTGACAGCTTTCGATAAATAACGCATACTAATCATCTGTCATGTTGGATATTGGATCTCAATTGTTTTTCCATGGCTCACCATTGGAACATATAAACATTTAAGCAAATACATACGATATTTTTATAAAACCCAATTATTTCGAAAATGGTTACGAATAGGTATAGGGAACCTTAATACAGTTCGATAGAAAATGAAATTCTACATTTGATAGTACATAAAGTTATAGGGTGTCACATTTAAAAAAACGGACTTTAGCGGCTTTGAAAATGTGTGCCGCTGAATTTAGGACACCCTGTATAAAAATAGACAAATTCAATAAAAAAAATAGAAACCTAAGATTATTTACCGATCGTCTGTAAAATATGAAGATTATATCTTCAAAACTTACAAAAATATGAGACTTTAAAATTTGGTACCCCGAAGGCTCATTTTCGGTTCAAGGTCAAATATCTTAAGAACGCTTGAACCTAGGTATAGGACATGCTACATAAAATAACATTAAAATTCTCCGTAGAATCCAAAAATATCAGAAAATACAGGGTGTTCCATTTAAAATAAGCAAGTTGATACCAACTTCCGGTTAAACCGGAAGTGACAGGAAGTTGAAAATATTTCAAAAAAGAAGTACCCCTTGACCTTACCTTAATCCCAAAATTTGAAATTTTTATCTAAATGGCATCATCAAAAACTTTTAATGAACGTGTTGCGTGAATAACTCTGTATATATGTATCAGTTGTTTATATAGTCTTTTAATATATTTCTATATTTTTATACAGGGGCTTATACAAATGTAATCTCTCTAATTTTAAGTATTTTTCTTTTTGATTTTATTCTATCTTTTGACTTATTATAATTAAATGCTTTTCAACACTTCTTGTGTTCGATAATAAAGCTACATTTTTACTTTGGCTGTTAGTGACAATTCCACTAAACTACATCAAAAGAAAAATGGTTAGGAAATTGGCTCTAAATTTCTTTCGAAGAAAAGTTATCTTCTAATTTGCAATGCGGAACTAACTAGACGTACGGCGAAGCTAACGAAATACAATACTGTTGAATTAAAAAAATAAAAACGTTTCAAGGAAAATGTGCGATAACATTGTTAGTAGTTTAAGAATGCTAAGCTTTTAGCGCAATCATTAAATAGAGGATGAAATGTATTTCTCGTTTCATACAATCAATGCTTAACAGGCGGAACCTAAAGAATTATGAGATAGAACTGCAAAACACTCGAACGTAACGTTCGTACAATTACAGGTTTTTATTACCTGTTCGGCTCATTACTTTTCATTTTCGCGAAATTACAGTTTGATTTTTATCATCTGGCTGATTATATATAATCGTTAGGCAGGTCGTTTTGTTTTTGCGATTTTTATCGTTTGTGGCGCTAAACATGCAGTTTCACAGTTTAAAAATACAAGTTTGAACATAAATACGTTTCTCTATTTATAAAACGGATGTTGATTAGTTACATTAGACTTTCAATCTGTTCGTTCATATATATTTAATTGTCAAAATGTGTTCATGTAGAGCAAGGAAGCTTTGGAACAGAAGTTTGAGTGGTTGGAAAATACAAAATGGTACCTCAATAGTTGGCTCAAAGAATATGAATCAGAATTTAAATTTAATACTGAATAATAAATTCACTAGTTATAGCTGAAAAATTGAATAAATATTTTGTCAAAAGTATTGAAGAAATTTTATACACAATAGATTCTGGAAATGAAGAAATATGTCCAAAATTACCAGAACCTAAACATATTTTGCTAACTTTTCATTACGTTTTATAATTATATAATAACTAAAAAAACTCGTTTTTAAATTAAAATCTAATAATAATCATTCGGAAATTCTTTCAAAAATTGTCATGAATGAGACATTTGAAGTACTTGGAAGCAAAATAGTAAATTTTATAAATTTATGTTTAAAAAATGGGGAAATACCAGATAAACTGAAATGTTCGGATATAACTCCAGTTCCAAAAATTAAAAATTCTAAGAAATGGAATGAATTAAGACCTATAAATGTGTTATTGGATATTGAAAAGCTTTTAGAACGGATAGTTTATGATCAAATTTTACAATTCACTGAAGAAAACAAAATTTTAGCACACGTTCAAGCTGGTTTCCGAAAAGGCCATTCAACTGAAACTGCAATACAGTACGTAATTGAGAGCTGGAAAAGTTTAGATAAAAATGAAACTGTTGCAGCAGTGTTCTTGGATTTCAAACGTGCATATGAAACAATTGACAAAAAAAGGATTATTATGTAAACTATATCAATATGATTTTAGGGGTTCAGTATTTAAATGGCTAATAATTATTTGGAAAGTAGAACACAACAAACTAAAATTAATAACAAATTTTCTCAAAAGATTTCAAAAAACATTAGTGTTCCACAAGGAAGTATTTTGGGTCCTTTATTATTTGTTTTGTATATAAATCATATGCCTAATATTCTAAATTCTTGTAAAATTCATTTATTTGCTGATGATACTTTAATATATTTAAACGGAATGGATATTAATTACATTACAAATAAGTTAAATTTTGAATTGAAACTTTTATCAAAATACAAGAGTTCTAACCACACTACACCACAACTTGTTACGTTCTGGACGCGCGTTTCGCTAACCAAGTTAGCATCATCAGCAGATGATATAAACTAAAGTAAACGTAAAGTAACTTATCCTAACCGAGACTATTTATAGGTAAATGTGGTCACACTTGGTTGCACCCGACTGCACCGTTATCAAGTAAACAATAGAGGGGACTATAGGGAATAGGCCCTCTGTCTTTATTTAGTGCTTTCTTACCACATTTAACTATTTCTATACTCTCAAATGCATCCAATAATCTATTATTAGATACATTTTTAATCAACTTAAGATTATTTATTCCTATTCGGTGATTGTTTTCCAAAGCATGTTGGGCAACGCTTGACTTTTCTGTTCTTCCGTATCTTAAATGTACCATGTGTTCTTTAAAACGAATGTTTATGGAGCGTTTAGTTTGCCCAACATATTTTAGATCACAATCATTACAGCTAATTTCATAGATGCCACTCCGCTCCCTCAAGTCGACTTTGTCTTTGGGGTTTCCAAGGAGATTTTTTAAACTATTCTTCGTTTTGTAGGCTACTCTAAAACCTACGTTTTTAAATACTTTTTCTAGACCTCTCGTATATCTGGGATCATATGGGATTACTATGAATTTATTGGAAGCCTCAGGTATTTGAAGAGTAGTGGCATCTTTTAACATTTTCTTATGCTTATGTCTATTTACTAGTTTATGTACAAAATTATCATTATATCCATTACTTTTAGCTATATTTTTAATCCGATTCATTTCATTGTTAAAACGTTCTTTACTTAGTGGAAAATTGACTAACCTGTGAGTTAAGAAATGGAATGCTGCCATTTTGTGTTGACGGCAATGAAATGAGTCAGATGTTATATATCTATCAGTATTAGTAAATTTCCTATAAATATCAAATTCTAATTTATCGTTATTTCTAATAACTAACGTGTCGAGAAAAGGTAATTGCCCATTGTTCTCCTTTTCGTACGTAAAATTAATGGAAGGATATTTATTGTTTAATGTTTCTAAGAAAGTGTCCAAATTTTCTGTTTTAGTATCAAAAATAGCAAATATATCGTCTACGTATCTATACCACACCCTTGGGAAATACTTGAGTTCTTTTTTGAATTGGGTTTCTAATCTGCCCATAAACAAATTTGCAAGGAACGGAGATAAGCAATTGCCCATCGCAGTTCCCTCTAGTTGTTTATAATATTTATTGTTGTACTGAAAAAAATTTTGATTCATACATAATTTTGTGAGAAGTAAATACTCATCAATAATTTCTTTCTTCAAATTATTGATTTCAAGTAGTTCCTTTAGGTACTCTAAAGCTAGTGGTATGGGTACACTAGGAAACAATGAGCTTACATCAAAAGATATTAAAATTTCACCTTCTTTTAAGTGAACATTCTTAATTTTATCTAAGAATTCTAACGAGTTAGTAACCTCAAAGTTATCATACGAGATATTTAATTTGCCGAATTCTTCTACTAACCATTTTGAAATATTGTACGTTGGTGATCCAAAAGCTGAAACAATAGGTCTCATGGACTTCCCAGGTTTATGAATTTTGGGAAGGCAATACAGTTTAGATAACTGTGGGTTACTATGTGTTAGTTTGAATTTTAGTTTATCGGACACAAGGTTTTTACACTGTTTTAAAGTACTTTTTACTTCTGTTATCATTTTTGATAACGGGTTTTTCTCAATTAAATCATAAGGACCAGTTTGAATCAAATTGTCTACTCTTTCAAAATAATCTGTTTTGTCTAGTATAACAACCTTATTTCCTTTGTCAGCTTTTAAATAAAAACATTCCTTTTTCTTCAGTCCCTGGATAACTTCAGTGTTTTTACGAGAAACATATTTTGACTTGTTGTTAACAACGTTTTTTTGAGATTTGATTTCTGCAGGCCTCTCTAATGAATCCCTTAGTTGACTCTGGCACGTATTGAATGGAACTTTCGATATTCCCTATAATAGTTGGTAAACTATTTTTTACTGGAGGCTCTGGAAAATTCAAACCTTTATTCAAAAGGGCTATTTCTCTATTATCAAAAGAGTGAGAAGAAAGATTTTCTACAATGTTCTCGACTTCCGAAGAAATTTGTTTTTGTGGTTTCAACTTTCTCAGTTTGTTTTTAAGTGAACACATTTTCTTCAAAAATTTGGCATCGATAACTACGAACATTTTTCTTTGGAAATCTAACCACTGTTCAAATTCTAAATTACTAAGCTTATAAGTGAGTTTTTTAAATAATCCGTATGCTTCAATTTCAAGCATACTTCGGACTGAAACTTTTATGTAATTGGCTAAATAAATTAAAATTAAATGTATCAAAAATCAAGTATATGATACTTGGAAATAATAATTTAAATATTAATAAAAATGTTATAATTGATAATGAATATTTAGAAATGGTTAGTTCTTTTAAATACTTCGGAATTTTAATTGATTCAAATTTAAAGTTTGACATTTATTTTGAAAAAGTAATTTCTAAAATTTCACAAAAACAAACTATATAAAAGGAATTAGTAAAGATTTGAACTATTTTTCCAAAAAGATGATATATAATCCCTATAAAGGTATAAAAAAACAGATTACAAATATTACAAAACAAAGCAATGCGTATAATTTTAGGCATGAATAAATATACAAAGATATCTATCATGTTAAAAAAATTATGATGGTTAAATGTCAAAAATTTAATATTTTTTCTTGTTCCTATATTTATGTATAAAATTCAAAATAACTTGCCTGTGGAACATACATGTAATTTTGTTATACTAAATTGTTAAAATCACGCATATGACACTAGAAATTGTATATATTTATATATATATATATATATATATATATATATATATATATATATATATATATATATATATATATATATATATATATATATATATATATATATATGTATATGTATATGTATATATATATATATATATATATATATATATATTATATATATATATATATATATATATATATATATATATATATATATATATATATATATATATATATATAAATACATATATATATATATATATAATTATTAGTTATGGAATATCTGGAGGAGAGTGTGATAAGTGAACTTGATTTTAACCTTCCTTTTTTTAAAAGATTTGTGGACGATTGTTTAACTGCCGTTTCAAAAAACCATATTAATGACCTATTAAACGCTTTCAATAATTTTCACCCCAAATTAAAAATTACCATGGAAACAAGAAAGATCAAAATACAAAAACCAAGTGGTATACAAAAAAAACATGGTCAGGGCGGTACTTAAACTTTAACTCCAACCATCCAAAGAATCAAAAAAATAGCGTTATTATAGGTCTAACCGATCGTGCCATCTCACTTACTTCCCCAGAATATCGTCCTGAGAAGGAGACTTTAATAAATAACCATTATCCGGAAAAAATATACTACGAGTTTTTAAACAACGAACTCATGTTTTTTATAATAACTTAAAGAAAGCAACAAAAGAAAGAAATGGTAATACTAAATACGTTGCAATGCCCTACACAGACGGTCTATCAGAAAAAATAAATCATATATTGTCTAAACACGAGTTATACCATCCAACCAAGGAACCTGCTGACACTGCATATTAGATGACCGCTAATATATGCGAATTTCTGCGACGCGACGGCAGTCAGTTGAAAGCATCGACGTAAAACATTTTATTTTTGTTTCTAAACAACTTGTATTTTTGAAATAAACATTTTTTAAAAAGGCGATTTCGTAGTCTCGTTTTGTAATTGGCGCAGTCGTACGGATTTTCGGAAGTTTATGAATCGCTCATAATAACTTTTTCGTTTTAACGAATTAACCGGAAAGAACCAATTGTTGTGACATTAGGTGAAGTGCTTATTATAGAGCGGATTGATCAAGACATCGATCGATTCCCAATCCATCGCGGATCTGTAAGAGCATTCCATTTGATCGAACATCGAGGGATAGGACCCACATTGTCCGTCTCTGCAAGTACCACGCTTTGGAGAAGGACCACATCGCCGAACCAAGTTTGGAACTTATAGAATGACTAGGATCGCCATTCTTCTAGTATTGTAAGTGCAATTGATTTTCTCTCATATTGATGTCGATTGAAAATTTAATTTCTGAATTAGATAGCCTTCGTTTATCACCTTCAGCTGACTCTGTTCCTCAAAATAATTTAGGAGCATTAGATTTAGAAGTAGGAGTAGAAAATATACAAGAAAATTTTGAAAATACAATTTCTTTAAGTAATCATTTACTAATTTATCAATTATTAGAATCAAATATGTCCCAATTTAAACCCGAATATTTAAACTGCGTCCCAGTTTTTGACGGACACGCAAATGATTTAAATAGATATATATCTACATGGCAATCACTCATAGACGCATTTTACGATGCAAGCAACCCGCGAAATTTTCAAAATATTTATTTGTTAAATTCTTTAATAGGCAAACTTACAGGTCAGGCTAAACTAGTTGTTAACATACAAAATGTAACAACGTGGGACGAACTTAAAGACACATTAAGACGAAATTTTGCAGATCAAAGGGATGAAGCGTGTTTAAATCGTGATTTGGTTATGTTAAAACAAAACACTGGTGAAAAACCAAATGATTTTTACGATAGAGTTTTACATATTTTAAATCTGCTGTGTTCATTTATTGATGCGCATGAGCTAACTAATTCAGCTAAAATTCTAAAACGAGAACTATACAATGAATTAGCTTTAAAAACATTTTTAAGTGGATTACGTGAACCATTAGGGACAACAATAAGATGTATGAGGCCTGAAAATCTTATGCAAGCTTTACAATTTGTAACACAAGAATATAACGTGAATTATTTTCAAAACCAAAATAAATCCGGACCACTCTTAATAAAAAATAATACCAATAACAGTAGCCATAACGTTTTTAAGCCACATCAAAATTTCCAACCGAATTTTATTCAAAGACCAATTTTTAACGCAAATACGCCACACAATGCATTTAGGCCTAATTTTCCGTCACAGCCTATGAATATAAGACCCAATCCTAATAGGCCCCAACCGAGATTTTTTACAAATAATCAAGTTTTTGGTAAGCCTAGAACTAATGTGTTTAAGCCAAATAATCAAAACAGGTTTCCACCACCAAAACCAATGTCAGGCGTAGAAACAGCTATATTTAAACCATTCGCTAATAGACCACCACAAAACAACCAACAACAAAACTCTAATTTTTATTCTCAAAATCAAGGATTTAATCCACCTAAATTTGCTTTCGAAGAGCTTCATAATACTGAAACTCATAACATGCCCTATTATGAACAATATTCGTATGAAGAATGTCCACATTCTAGCACATACGACCCGTATCAGAATGTGTATTGTGATCAAAATTATTACGCCCAAAAGACCGGATTTTACGAATATGATTCAGAAAATAATCCTATTGTGACATTACCTGACTCTGACTTCCTAGAAAATACGAATTATTACGAAGAACAAACTGACCGGGAAAATTTTACCAAGGTTCCTCCAGACAACAAAAAACCTTAGAACCTCAATTAATATCATTCAATATGTCAAATCCTAGTGAGTTATCTTATATAATTTTCCCAGAAACAAACCTAAAATTTCTTATTGATTCAGGCTCAACAAGATCTTTTATCGATCCGAATCTTGCAAAAAAAATTTACCCAAATAATATAATAAATGATCCTTTTATAGTTTCGACCGTTTTCCAAAAATCAGCCCATCAATATAGTGCCTTAATTCCCTCATCAAACATTTTTAATTTGCCGGAACAAAAAGATTTGAAATTCTATCTATTTAAATTTCATAATATATTTGACGGACTTATCGGACTTGACAATTTAAAAATACTTCAAGCTAACCTCGACTTTGATAAAGGCTTATTAGTTACACCTTATACTAGAATTAAATTACGTTTTCATAAAACGCAAAATGAGTTAAATTTTATTACAATCGCCCCACGTGTCGAACAAATAATACAAGTAAAAACATCGGTAAGGAACGGTGATATCATAATACCACACCAAAGGTATCACAATTGCGAGATACCGGAATGTCTAACTGTTGCAAAAAATGGTTTTGCGATAACAACAATTCTCAACAATACTTGTGAAGAAGTAGCCTTAGACTTCTCACAACCCATAAGCGTAGAACGTTTTTATGCGAGTGAATATGAAGAAATAAATTTAAATAATTTTAACGATTGTTCCGAATTAAAAAATTTGGATTTTTCAAAATTTAGAACAAACCATTTAAATTCAGAAGAACAAGCAAAGCTTTTAAAATTAATTCATGAGTACTCAGACATTTTTTATAACGAAGACGAACCTTTAACATTTACAAATGAAATTAAACACCGCATAAGAACCACAGACGAAATCCCGGTTTATTCTAAATCGTATCGCTACCCCTTTATTTATAAGCAAGAGGTAGATAAACAAATAAAGAAAATGCTAGATCAAAAAATAATACGACCGAGTAGTTCTCCGTGGAGTTCACCAATTTGGGTGGTACCCAAGAAGCTAGATGCCTCAGGGAAGCCAAGATACAGGGTAGTAGTCGATCTAAGGGGTGTAAACTCTAAGAGTTTAGATGATAAGTATCCTCTCCCGAATATAACCGATCTATTAGATAAGTTGGGAAAATGTCAGTACTTTAGTACCCTAGACTTAGCCAGTGGATTTCACCAGATCCAAATGCACGAAGATGACATCGAGAAAACGGCATTCAACACAGAAAATGGACATTACGAATTTCTTCGAATGCCCTTCGGGTTGAAAAACGCACCCGCGACATTTCAACGTGTCATGGATAATATCCTGAAAGGAATTCAAAATGAAAAATGCCTTGTATATCTTGACGATATAATTGTATTCTCAACATCATTACAGGAACATTTAGAATGGCTAAAATGCGTTTTTCAAAGGTTAAGAGATTCTAACTTTAAAATCCAGTTAGATAAATCGGAATTTTTAAGAAAAGAAGTGGCATATTTAGGCCATGTCGTCACGGCAGATGGCGTTAAACCAAACCCTGACAAAATAAAAGCAATCAAAGAATTTCCAATACCAAAAACAACAAAACAGATAAAGGCTTTCTAGGTTTACTTGGACACTACAGATGGTTCATAAAAGACTTCGCTAGAATTACGAAACCACTCACAAAGTGTCTTAAAAAGGGTGCAAAAATCGAACATGACAAAGAATTTATTGAATGCTTTGAATTATGTAAAAATCTGCTAATAAACGAACCAATACTTCAATACCCTGATTTTACCAAGACATTTAATTTAACGACGGATGCCAGCAATGTGGCAGTTGGTGCTGTGTTATCACAAGGACCAATAGGACAAGACTTACCGATCGCGTATGCTTCACGAACTTTGAATGATTCAGAAAGGAACTATAGTACCACCGAAAAAGAACTTTTGGCAATTGTGTGGGCCACAAAGTATTTTCGCCCATATATTTTTGGAAGAAAAATAAATTTAATTACAGATCATAAACCCCTACAATGGCTAATGAACCAAAAGGATCCCAGTTCTAAATTACTACGCTGGAGAATAAAAATTGATGAGTTCGACTACAACATTATCTACAAACGGGGTAAATTGAATACCAACGCGGACGCACTTTCTAGAATCGAGTTGCATGCCAAAGAAACTGAAGACATTTTTTCACTAAAATCATACGTAGAAAATTTTAATAAATCTTTAGAGGAAACAACCTCAAATGAAAATTTAGACCAAATATCGATCATTGCACAAGCAGATGACAATGAACCCGCGCGTGAGGTCGGTCACACCACAAATAATCAAACAGCTGATGACGAACCACCCGACGACAACATGACAGTACATACAAACCAGAGTGAAGACCCTATAGTAGGAATTCCCATTTACGATATTCCAGTAAACTACGGATCAAATCAGATAATAATTTCCTCTGTTTTTCATTCACCTGCACGACCTAAGACGACAATACTATTCGAGAAAAAACGGAGAATCTCTGTTCAAATTTCTGAAAATAATTTTGAAAATGATATCCTAACCTTTATTAAAGAATTAATCATACCTGATAAACAATATCATTTATATTTTGAGAATGCAGAAATGTACGAGCCTTTCTGCGAAGTAATTAGAAAAACATTCAAATGGCCTTCGCTAAAATTTAAGCGCTGCCTGACAAAACTTATTGACGCTACAGACAAACGAGACATACCAGAAATAATTAAAAATTACCATGAGTCAAAAACAAACCATCGCGGTATTGATGAGACTTTGAGCAAAATAAAGGAACGCTATTATTGGCCGAACTTAAAAAATTCTGTTCAAACTTACATTAATGATTGTGAGACATGTCAATTAAGTAAATATGAACGACATCCTATCAATATAAAAATGAACGTAACACCAACTGCTTTAAAACCCTTCGAGATAATACATTTAGATACTTATACACTCGAACAAACCAAATTTTTGACAATAATAGATAGTTTTTCAAAATATGCTCAAGCATATTCTTTGCAATCCCTCGCTGCTACAGAAATCGTAGACAAACTTTTAATATTTTTCTCACATCATAGTATTCCCAAACAAATAATTGTTGACAATGGCACAGAGTTCAAGAACACAATAGTGACAGAACTTTTGAATTTACATAAAATAAAGGTACACTTTTGCTCTCCTAGTCATGCGCAATCAAACGGGCCCGTTGAACGGCTCCACTCTACTTTAGCAGAGCATATAAGGTTACTAAATAACCAAACCTTTAGTAAAACACCAATAAGTCAAAAAATGATTTATGCCATTATTGCATATAACCATTCAATTCATTCTTCCACTAATTTTAAGCCAATTGATGTTATAAATGGTCATACTACAAATAATGATCCTTTTGATATTAAAATAAACCAATTACTTTTAACAGATTATGTCAATAACCATAAAGAAAAATCACAACTTATGTATGCCAATATAAATCAAAAATTAATACGAAAGAAAGAAAAGGTAATATCTAAAATAAATGAAAACCGAGACGACACTGAACTATTTGAACCAAATCAAGATGTTTACGTTAAGAAGCATGTTAGACAAAAACTTGCTGACAAATTCGAAAAACCGACCAAAGTTAAATCTGTAAATAAAAACCGTAAGACAATACAGACGCAACTTCGTACTAAAATTCACATGGACAACTTAAAACGACCTTTAAGGAGAACTTACAGCTTTGACTAAAACAAACGTATTATATTTCAGCCTGGTCGCCGCCGTTATCGGAGACAGAGAAAAAATTATTATCAGACAACTAGACGACAACCCAGGAATCGTGCCGATTAAGCTAGGACAAGCTAAACTTACAGAATACACGTATACCTTAATTCACTATTATGACTTAAATCCAATAATATCTGAAATTAATAAATTAAACGCAAAATCAAAAAATATTACAAATTCATTAATTATACATAAAGAATACTATGCCGAATCATCTAATTACTTAAAAATTCTTGCAATTTCTCAAGAACGCGTAGAAAATAAAATTAAAGAAATTTTACCCCATCCATTAAGAAATAAAAGAGGATTAATTAATGCTGCAGGGTCTGTTTTTAAGGCTGTAACGGGAAACTTAGATGCGGAAGATGGCGCTCGCTACGAAAACCTAATAAAAAACTTACAAGGAAACCAAAAATTATTAAGTAATAACATACGTAACCTAAATCAGATTTCAACAAGCGTCATTACGAGTTTTAACACAACAAATAAAAAAATAAGCCAAAATGAAAAACTTCTCGAGGGTAAAATAAAACAAATAAGTTATATTGTACAAAAAACAAGGTACAAAGAGAACATGTATTTTATTAAAGACACTCTTGATCAAATTATTAACTTGTACGAAATAATCGATTCCATTTTACAAGATGTTGAAAACTCCGTTACATTCGCAAAGCTTAAAATATTTCACCCGAGCATAATTCAAACCAAAGATCTTTTAAATGAACTCAAAAAACTCGAAAAAATGGTAGGTTCAAAACATTTAATTTTGCCCACTAACCTAGAAAATATATTTTTATTCGAAAATATTATAGACGTCGACTGTTTTACCCTAAATAACCGTGTAACATATTTATTACGAATTCCAGTAACCAATCCAAATAGTTTTTCTTATTATCACTTGTACTCTATACCAATTGAGCATCAGAGTCTGTTTAAGGTTGTTATACCGCGGAACAAATATTTACTTAAAAATCAATTGTACTTTACTCATCGTCCGGACCCTTGCCAAGAAGTTGTGCCCAACCTATTTCTTTGCAAAAAAGAAGACCTCACAGAGATCACTTCAAAAAGTCCTTGCGAAGTACAGCTCTTACAGACCACAAAAAGCACTTCTACCTGCCAACAAATCGACGTTACAATAAGTCGACCTGTAATAAGTCAATTGGATAATTCCAATCAATGGATTGTAGTTTTGCCAAATACCGAACTAGTAGAACTGCAATGTGACTCCCAAGAAGAACGCCAAAAACTACATGGAAGTTATATGTTGACCCTTCCAACAGGATGCCAAGCAAAAATCAACGATATGTCGATTATCAATAATCAAATCGACGTCGATACTAATAAGCAACCCATCCTGTTCCCGGAACAAGACTTTCCCGTCCTGAATTTGAGCTTCCATTTACAAGAAATCAAATTAGACGAACTTCACAAAATCAAAAACAAAATTGAAGAAAATCATGTCCCAGAACTTTTCGACCGAATTTCGAAATTTCCAAGCCTATGGACAATTTTTATATACACCCTTTTTCTAACTATTTTTGGATATTTTTTGTTTAGATATTTTATCCGAAATAGATGTTTGAAAAAGATGACCGCATCCGAGCCAACTCATTGAACTACCCCCTATCAGGGTTAGTTAAATCTAAGAAGGGAGGAGTTATCTGACCATCCAACCAAGGAACCTGCTGACACTGCATATTAGATGACCGCTAATATATGCGAATTTCTGCGACGCGACGGCAGTCAGTTGAAAGCATCGACGTAAAACATTTTATTTTTGTTTCTAAACAACTTGTATTTTTGAAATAAACATTTTTTAAAAAGGCGATTTCGTAGTCTCGTTTTGTAATTCACGACATAACTGTCTGTCATAAAGCACATAATTTACTAAACGGTCTTTTCACTCCCTTGAAAAGTAAAGTAATAAAAAAAAAGAAATCAAACTTAGTTTACTCAATTCCATGTTTAAATTGCCCAAAAAAGTACATAGGAATGACAACACAATACTTAGATAGTCGATTAAACTGCAACAAATACACAAAAAATGCATCAACTGCACTCCACAAACACGAACATACAGAAAAACATGAATTCGATTTTAAACAAACCAAAATTTTAGAGCAAGAAACTAATTATCGAAAACTCACAATAAAAGAAATGATACAAATTAAAAAAGATAAAGATGCTGTCAACGATAAAAAAGACATCAATAACTTAAGCCAAATTTATTTTAATCTGATATCTAAGTAAATTAATCTAAATAAATAAACTACTCCATACATAAAACCCTGTACATTTCAGTAAGATCATAAACCCAAACTCGGTACAGCAATAAAAATCTAAGTAAATATAAAAAAAAAAGAAAAAATTTGTCTCGTTTTTATCTACCAGAATTCCAGACGTGTCGAAATTATTGCAATCGCAAAACATTCGTTACACATGACATGTTTCCAAGGTACGTAATCTGTATAATATTAATGTTGTTTTAGATGTATTTTTGTTTCATGATCATAGTTTGTTTTAAATGTAATGTTTTTTTGAGTGATGTTTTTTCAATATCTATGACTTCTCATGTTTTTATTGTAGAAAATAAATATCTTGAAAAAGCTCAATATAATGAGCGAAACGTCGATTAAATTATAGTTTTACTTCTCAATGAGTTAACCTATGCCCAAGAAAATAATTGACAAAATATTTATATATGGTTAAAGAAAAAAAAACGAAATATATATATATATATATATATATATATAATATATATATATAAATATGTGTTGATTTTTACTCCATCACGGATGGAAAAATACAATGTGTTTTGATTCCGGGTGTACATCCGTTCACTACTGTCGTTCTGAAAAGAACAGTTTTGCTGACGTTACGCCAAAATCACATTTGGCATTTTCGAAGCTTTCTTTCTCGCGTCCGAATAGAGACTGAAGTGTTAGTGACTGCGATGCTTCCTTTTATACCCCCACTCGGGGCTGAAGGTTATATCTGCGCAGGCGTTGGTCGTTATTTATGTTTTCCGGATGGTGCTGTAGAAAAAGCTGATTCATTTGTAAAAAACTCAGAGCATTTCACTCGAATTGTACGAGATATCGTCCTTGAAAAAAACGATATCATAGCAAGCCTAGATGTCAAATCGTTATATCCCAGTATTCCCATCGACGAAGCATTGGACAAGATTCGGAGCATTGCCTCAAAAATACTTATTTTTCTTTCAACGGGCAAATGTATAAACAAATGGATGGTGCTCCAATGGGGTCCTCGTTATCACCAGTAGTCGCGAATTTATTTATGATATACTTCGAGAAAGAAGCTCTTGAGAAAGCAAGTTTAAAACCCAAATTATGGATTCGTTATGTGGATGACATATTTATTATATGGCAACATGGTCATGCAGAGCTCGAAAAATTTCTGACTCACGTAAATTCAATCTACCCCAGAATACAATTTACTCTAGAGTTAGAGGAAAACAACAAACTACCATTTTTAGATATTTTGGTCACAAAACTACATAACGGACATTTCGAATACACCGTGTATAGAAAACCAACACATACAGACAGATATTTAAATGCAAAATCACATTATCACCCAGCACACATTCAAGCTGTGGCAAATACTCTAATATCTAGATCCGTGCGACTAACTGAAACACAGACGAGACAAAACGAACTTAAGGTAATATCTAGTGCTTTAAAGAAAAATGGCTACACGAATCGCACCATAGAGAAAGCTATTAATGCACGGGTTTCCCGAACAACGAACAACAAAAAATATGAACCGGGAAAGCAACGAGTAGTCTTACCATATGTAAAAGGCACAACAGACAGAATCGGAAGAATTCTGAGGAAACACAACATACAAACAATACACAAGCCACAAACAACTATAGGTAAACTACTTGGAAACCCAAAAGATAAAATCAAACTGGAAAACCACGGAGTGTACAGTATTCCGTGCCAGGACTGTAAAAAGTTGTACGTAGGGCAAACTAACAGGCGAATATCAGCAAGAGTGGAAGAGCATAAACTCAGCATCAGAAATAAACAACCTCAGCTTTATTCCTACATCATCAGGAAACCGGCCATAAAATAAATTTCGATGGGTGTAGGGAGATTGCCAATATAGAACATTATAAGACCAGAATAATCCGAGAAGCCATAGAAATTGAAAAACAAGGTGATTTGAATAAAAGAGACGAATCATTAAAACTACCAACAGTATGGAAGACAATAATCGACAAATCTAAAATCGCAAAAACTCAAGCGCAATTATCGCAACAACAACAGCACCATCTGGAAAACATAAATAACGACCAACGCCTGCGCAGATATAACCTTCGGCCCCGAGTGGGGGTATAAAAGTAAGCGTCGCAGTCACCAACACTTAAGTCTCTATTCGGACGCGAGAAAGAAAGCTTCGAAAACGCCAAATGTGATTTTAGCAAAACTGTTCTTTTCAGAACGACAGTAGTGAACGGATGTACACCCGGAATCAAAACACATTATATATATATATATATATATATATATATATATATATATATATGTATATATATATATAAAGTTCATGCATACTGGAGTGGTTCTGTAATGGTATAGAACAGAATATTGTTTCAAATTTATAGTATTTTGTTATATACATCATATATAATAAATTACCAAAAGTAACTTTTAACCTATTAAATATTAGATCTAAAACTAAACCTGATTTAGAAAATATTTTTAAATAGATATCTCATAATAAAAACATAATTTGCAAGAGAATTAAAGGGAAAAACAGAAATTTTCCTCTTAACTAGGTACGCAAAGGTTATACCTAGGTCTACCCAATAATTTAGAAAAAAACAAGTTATATTTTTTTTCAAAATGGCGGACCAGGAAGCGCTTTTTCAAAATCAATAAGGCGGTCGTTTCCCGATACCGATGAAATTTTGTTTAACAAATTATTAAGATATTAAACAAAATGGGGTTTTCAATGGATTTTAATCAAATTTAAAATCAAATTTTTAATTTATCACAAAATGGGATAAGTTTAATTTTTTCTTTAAAATGTGAACTTTTTCTTAAATTTTCTCAAAGATTTTAAATAGAAAGTTGTATTTATTAAATATTAGTATTAAAGTATATCTTATTAGCTACACGAAACCGCATAACAAGCCGTATTTTTGCTTTTTGTTTCAGAAAAAATTGACAAAACCTTGCCGATACACATTTTTCCTAATACATAACCTGAAACAAACAAACACATATTATTAATCAGAAAATCCTGGAATATTTTTTATTGTTTATTGATAAGTAATTTTGTATTATTTTGACATTTTGTGACTGTTGTCTTATTTCAGGAAAGCGAGAAAAAATCACAAGTAGTATTAATTTTATTTTACCAGTAGATACGGTGCAGTAACATGAAAGATGACTTAACTAAGATAAGTAGGTCTTGGAAACAATTGCATAGGGATGCCATTATAGTTTTCATTAGATTTAACCAGAAACGTCAAAAGTACTGTTTTGTATCGACATTTCTGATAACTTTCGTTACATTTTTACACTGAGAAAAATAAAAAAACAAAAACAAAACCGCATAACAAAACGTATTTTTGCTTTTTGTTTGAGAAAAAATTGACGAAACTCTGCCGATATACATTTTTCGTAATACATAACATGAAACACACACACCCACACACACATATTATTAATCAGTAAATTTCGGAATATTTTTTATTGATAAGCAATTTTGTATTATTTTGACATTTTATGATTTTTGCTGTCTTTTAGGAATCGAGAAAAATTCACAGGTAGTATTAATTTTATTTTACCGGTAGGCTTTCGGTTTTTCCGGAAATACCTAGACCTAAGTCAAGAAGTTTAAAAAGAACCCTGTATATTTTTTTAGAATTCCCTTTACATTGACATATCACAAGTTGATTTTTTTTCGAAATGGAGGACCAGGAAGCTTTTGTTCAAAATTCAATATGGCGGCCATTTTCTAACACCGAAAATATTTTTGAATTATAGGTAGAAATAATAAACAAATATGGGGGTTTTTATTGGGTTTAATGCTAATTTAAAATCAAACTTTCACAATTAATACAAAAGTCACTCAATTAAATGTTCTATGCGCTGTCCGCCTCGTTCTTGGCATAGTGTAACTCTCTCAACATTTTCCGCGAGCAGGTTTCGTAAATGCTGTTCTGAGATACTCTCAACCAACGGCTCGTCTTATTCTATTTTCTAACATTTCCAACGATATTACAGGAGTTGCATACACTTTTTCTTTCAGATGACCCCATATAGAAAAATCAAGCGGGGTTAGGTCAGGCGACCTCGCTGGCCATCGAATTGGTCCATTGGTTCTCAACCAGTTCTCACCAAATCGTTCATTCAAGTAATTTGCAACAATTCTTGAATTATGAGCAGGGGCGCCATCTTGTTGGTAAACTAAATCATCATTTTGCTGCAAATTATTTATAAAATGTTCAATTTCATTTTCGAGAAAGTCCAAATACATCTCGCCAGTTAAAGGCTGATGGAATAATATTGGACCAATAACGCTTAGTCCTACAACGCCTAACCAAACATTAACTCCAAAACGTTCCTGGAAGGCACCTTCTCTTACTAATCTTTGATTTTCCTTTGCCCAATAACGAAAATTATTTCTATTAAACATCCCTAGATTAGTAAACCTTGATTCGTCCGAAAAAATAATCTTATGATGAAACACAGGACTTATTCTATAATTATCTAAAAACTAATTGCAATAAATAAGTCGTCTTTGGAAGTCATTTTCAAATAGGTGGTGGTGAATTTGATACTTAAACGATTTAAACCCGTGTTTCTTTAAAATTTTTCTGGCGCTTTCTTGGGACGTATTGCACTGTTTGCCTAATTCACGAAGGGAAGCTGTACGGTCATACTCGATGTACGCTAAAACGTTTGTTTCCACTTCTTCGCTTACTACGAAAACATCATTGCCATTAGCATGGACACCACCATTATTTTCATTTTTTAAATGTTGTACTAGCCAAGGATAATATGCATGTGAATGAGCGTCACGATTCGGAAAGCGTTCCTGGTATAATCTCTCTGTGTCCCTTGAATTTTTGCGACATTCCCCATAAATAAGGAGCATGTCAATTTGATGTTCTCTTGAATAAACCATAATATTTATTTTTAAAACTAACTAGAACCACTTCTCAGTGTAAAAATGTAACGAAAGTTATCAGAAATGTCGATACAAAACAGTACTTTTGACGTTTCTGGTTAAATCTAATGAAAATTATAATGGCATCCCTATGCAATTGTTTCCAAGGCCTACTTATCTTAGTTAAGTCATCTTTCATGTTACTGCACCGTATCTACCGGTAAAATAAAATTAATACTATTTGTGATTTTTTCTCGCTTTCCTAAAATAAGACAACAGTCATAAAATGTCAAAATAATACAAAATTACTTATCAATAAACAATAAAAAATATTCCAGGATTTTCTGATTAATAATATGTGTTTGTTTGTTTCATGTTATGTATTAGGAAAAATGTATATCGGCAAGGTTTTGTCAATTTTTTCTGAAACAAAAAGCAAAAATACGGCTTGTTATGCGGTTTCGTGTAGCTAATAAGATATACTTTAATACTAATATTTAATAAATACAACTTTCTATTTAAAATCTTTGAGAAAATTTAAGAAAAAGTTCACATTTTAGAGAAAAAATTAAACTTATCCCATTTTGTGATAAATTAAAAATTTGATTTTAAATTTGATTAAAATCCATTGAAAACCCGATTTTGTTTAATATTTTAATAATTTGTTAAACAAAAATTTCATCGGTATCGGGAAACGACCGCCATATTGAATTTTGAAAAAGCGCTTCCTGGTCCGCCATTTTGAAAAAAAATATAACGTGTGATATGTCCTTGAAAAGGTAATTCTAAGCTCTATCAAACTATGTAAAATAATATACAGGGTTCCATTTGAAATTCTTAACTTGGTTCTGATATCGGAAAAACTGGCAGTAATATTCAATTGTTTTTTCATGAAAAATATGTGTCCTAATACCATATTTCGTTAACCCAAATAAAAAAATCCTAACCTAAAAAGCAATTGAATGGCATCGTGTAAAACGATATCGTTGACACCCGGTATATCAACAAACACTTTGGGTTATACGTCGTTAAATATTATATAGGTATTTGTTACTGCAAATAATACTTTATGGTAATTTTACATGAAAATGAATTATATAATAACTACTTCTTTTCCATTACATAATAGTAATTATTCAAAGTTACTGTTTCTAATATGTTTACTAAATTACAACTTTTAAGTATCAGTACCTTCTTGAACTTTTCAGAGACTACTCCATTACGTTCAAATGTAATTCTATAATGTATTACTATAAAGTAAATAATCTTCTGTTGCAACTTAGAACTAACAATTAAAGTAAATATTTACTACAAGTAAACTATTACCTCTTGTACTTGAGGTTCCGGAGATAGGAGGCGCTGGTACGAGATTCGGTCGGTGATTTTATAAGGACAGTGGTAACAATAGAGTAACCAAGTTTTGATTGGTTCGGCCATATTGCTGCTAAAAATCGTTTTGTTTACTTTTCGGCTACGTGGGTTTCTTTTGAGGTTTGTTGTTTTAATGTCTCATTTTATTCGTTTTTGTGATTATTAAAAGGAATATTGATTCAAACAAGAAGTTCTCAGCCATTGGCCATATGGAGAAATGTATTTAAGCGTGGTTTATTATATTTTGGTTTTATTGTGCTGTAAAAGACAATATTGTTTCATGTCTTATTGTATGTTTTACTTCATTCAGCACCTCAATTTGAGGTAGAAGCTCTCTAATCGTAACCGCTTGGTAATAATACACAGTATAGGTTTAATAAGAACTTCAGTGTAACTGGGTATAAGTGACAATTGCGTATTTAAAGAATCCTAAAAGAAATGCAGCCAACCTAAAAGTAAAAGTCCAATAGAATGCCATTTTTTATTTTCATCTCCCCTATAGATATTTAGCTATGATGTTTGTTTTTGTGAGTATAAAGATTAAAAATGCATACAAATTAAACATTACGAAAAAAAAAACACTTAATCTGCATTGTGAGTGCATCGCCTCGTAACCTCTCCTTCGAAAAGATTATATCTAAATGTTAATTAAGTAGTAATCCGAATGAAAAGAGCACAAAAAGAAAAAATCAAGATAAAGCTTTTTTTCTCTGATTGCAGACGGGAGTGAGGACGGACACTATACCGTTCTTTTGTTGCGTTATCTGAGACGTTATCGACGCCTAATGAAAGCCCATTTCAACTGGCAATTAGAACAGACTAAAAGCTAATTTAGGCAATTAGAGCTCTAGACTTTCAGTTAAAAGAAAATAAGATGGAAAAGCAAGTTTTTTCTTAATAATTAAATGTAATCTATTATGTAAGAATTGATTATTTTGTTTGGGTTCAGTTAGTTCATTGCTCTATTTTCTATTTATGGATATACAAAGATACAAATAGTTAATAAAAAAAAATATGTATTTAAAATTTTAGAACAGAGCCGGCGTGGTTTTTCGGGACTGCTAAGTGACCACGAAAAAAAAGGGTCGTCATTTTTATACTGGGATAACAATAAGCGACTATCATAAACAAATGGCCAAAAAAAATCAAACAAAAAAAGTTGCCATCTTTATACTGGGATGAAAATGAAACTTTGAAACAGGAGGGCAGTTAAAGCGTGTAGCCGTGTGCGGTACACTCCTTGCTGCCCATGCTTGGTGCCGACCCTGACTTAATCTATTTTAGGTATTTAATCTAGTTTTGCGTCGTGTTGTTGATAAAATTATACCACTCAGATTGGAGCTAAAAGTAAAATAATTTAATTTTATTTTCTATTTTTCCGAAGTACTAGTTAACTAATCAATTAAAATTTATTAACAACAAGTAATTACAGTGGATATTATTCATAGTCGCTGGTTTTTCTGAAAATTTAATTTACTCTCTTTTGTGAACTGATAATTTTTTTTAATTTCAATTGTTTTTATAACCTAATTTTAGCCTAGGCTAAAATAAAACAGATCACAAACATGAAATGATTTTTCGCATTCAAACATACATATTCATAAAATAAATGGGTTACAAGATTATATAATTAAAATACTCTTACTCAGTTCTGTTCGGTTCTTCTTCACTTTAGTTTTATCAAGACTGGTTGCAGTAAAAATAGTAGTGTCACACAATAATTCTGTTATATAAAGTTTTAATTTAGCTGGCAGAAATGTACTTGATTTTGTCATATTTTAACACCATCATTGGTATGGATACAGGGTGTGCAAAAGTAAGAATTTACCAAACACTATCTTATATTATATAGATTTTACCATAATTCGTTTTTGGAAGTATGTCAGCCCTATGGTAATTACAACATACCTTCTGTGATAAAACATCGGTGAATAATGGACTTTTTTACCGAAAAGTTTTTTTTTTAATTTATACTCTAGCTGTTAGTATTTAATTTTAGTATTTAGTAATAGTTATTAGTCATTCGTTCCAAAGTCCATATGATATTTAATTTATGGCTAGAAATGCAGGTCATATTGTTTTATCTTATTTAAGGGCTAAAAAATCATATAAATATGTGTCTGCAAGGCCTTAATTTTTGAGACACATGATGTTAAATTTTTAATTTTTTATGTTTTTTTTTTCATGGACCTCGTACATTTTTGGAGATAAATAATTCAAATTTCATAAACTGTATGCTGAGAGGATTGCCCGCGATGTCACTGGACATGTTTACAACAAACTTAAATACCTTATTCTGTTGTCTAACGTTTTGGTCTCTTGGATTTTTTCGATATTTTGTATCCTTTAGAAATTATTAAGCAAAGTGTCGATTCATGCATGGCATATTGGACACGAAAAAAATGGTAAAATTTATGCATTATGACCGTGAAATGGAGTAGGCGTGAATGTATGATAAATGTAGATTTTACGAGATTTCTCGCTTATGAGTAGCGATATAGATATGCAGTTTTCGCGACACTGTGCTAGTTTGTCCTGAAACTAAAGGTGCCATAAACAGATCTTAGCTAACCGTCATAGTTTCTGTGCCAAAGGGTGATTTTGAAAATTTGTCGTTTTCAGGCACCCCCCGTATCTCGGTTATTTTAAAAGTTACTGTAAATATGAAAACCGGTTTTTATAGAAGTTTTTTAGTAGTCCAGTAACGTACTCAGATTTTTTCCAAAGGAGATATTGACATAATTTGCCTTCTTTTATACGGGACACACTGTATAATTTTCTTTTATGATATCAGGTTCACTGAACGCTTTAAAAATATGTATCCTAGTCTCTATTTATTTTCATAAATAATGCCGCAAAATGCATTTATCAATTTTTTACGTAGGCGGCCATGGATCTTTAACTATCGTAACGCAAAAATCAAAATTATATTTTTTTTATAGAAGGAAATATTTTTCATCATAAAAGCAAAATTACTAATACGGAAGTAGCAAACTTATGTAATGAATTAGTAATTAAAACATAACAGATAAACTTATACAAAAGCTAAAAAAATATAACTTACAAATACACTGGTTAACAAAATTAAACTTTTTTCTTGCCACATGAACTAAATAAGGTACACTATATAAAACTTTTTACGCTCAATTCAAATATGTTTTCAGATTTTTTCCATCACGCATAGTTTTATAGTGACAAGGCCTTTAATTTTTGAAATATATATATCGATTCTCGACAAAATGGTGAAGGAGTAATCCTTACCGTTACTGGTTTCGTATAACTTTTACGACCAAGAACCGTACAGAAATTGAAATTTCTGTTTCTCTTTTATATATATATATATATATATATATATTTTTTTTTTCGTAAATAAACATACAAGAGCGTCAGTTGTACAATGAAAAATTGTCCTCAAAATGTAGTTATGTGGCATTTTCGCTTGTATTTGGCTTCAGGTATATTCCTCTTGAGTGTCCAGCAATAGTCTGCCAATATACTGGGACTCCACTTCCCCTGGTAACGCTTTTCCATAGTAGAGATATCCTGATGGAATCTTTCTCCATGCTCGTCACTGACTGCCTCAAGATTTTTCGAAAAAAAATCCAAGTGTGAGTGCAAAAAATGGATTTTTAAACTCATGTTACATCCCATTTTTTGATAGCAATTTAAAAGATCATTTACAATTTCCTGATAGTTTTCTGATTTGTAATTTCCCAAAAAATCGGTGCAAATCCTGGTAAACGATAGCCATGCTTTTTTTTCAAATGCATTGAGTTCTGAAATAAATTTGTCATCCTTAAGCAATTCTCTGATTTGGGGTCTTACAAATATACCCTCTTTGATTTTTGCTTCGCTGATTTTAGGAAACTTATTTCTTAGGTACGCGAATCCATTACCCTCTCTATCCATACCTTTAACGAAATTTTTCATTAATCCAAGCTTAATATGCAAAGGGGTTAGTAAAATTTTCCTAGGATCTACAAGGGGAGGATTTACAATGTTCTTATTCCCTGGAATCGAAGATGTTCTTTCTGGCCATACTTTCTTTGTGTAATGGTTTTTCTTGTCTCTGCTGTCCCACTCACAAAGGAAACAACAATACTTTGTGTAACGAAGTTGCATTCCAAGTAGAAGCGCTACAACTTTCAAATCACCACATATGGCCCACTTAAAGTCTTTATAATTAATTTTGTCCAACAGAAGCTTCATGTTGTCATATGATTCCTTCATATTGGTAGCATGAGCCAAAAGAACGGACGGAAACCTGTTTCCATTGTGCAGTAGAACCGCCTTCAAGCTGACTTTGGACGAATCGATGAACAATCGCCACTCATCTGTTTTATATTTATGCTCAAGTTCCCGCATTACAGATATAACATCATGACAGAACACTATCCCATCTTCAATGGAAAAGAAGTCACTGAATTGCTGGTGACGACTACGTTAAAACGAAACTTTAGTTTCCTTCTGAAGGAGATTCCAATTCTTTAACCTAGAACCTAAAAGTTCGGCTTGCTTCTTAGACAAGTTTAAATCTCGTACAAGATCGTTCAGATCCCCTTGACTTAACAAATGTGGCTTATTTGAAAAATGACCTGGGTCAAATAGCGGATCAGATTGCAAATTTGTTTCTGCCCTGTTTACTTCTAAAACATCTTCCGACTAATCATCACTCAGGATCATATGCTCCGGAGGCTGTGGTACAGGTAGCTGATCACTGTGAGGTACTGGTCTTATTGCCGATGGTAAGTTTGGATACTTGACAGTGTGTTTGGATTTTGATGTTATTCCAGTTATATTTGTTAAACAGAAATAACAATCCGAGCTATGATCTTTAGGTTCTCGCCAAACCATAGGAATAGCAAATGCCATATGACGAGTTCCTTTTGCCCAGGCTGTGAGAGTTTTAACACAAGTAACACAACAAATATGGGGGGCCCAAGGTTTATCTTGATCTCCTATTTTACAGCCAAAGTACTGTTCGTAGCATTTTTTAATCAGAGGTGTACATGAACGTTTTTGGAATTTAAACGTTAACTCACCGCAGATATAGCAGAAACTGTTTGGGTGATTTACACAATTTCTAGGCATTTTGTGAAAACACGGTATTTTGGTATACACCAAAAATAAAACACAACTGAATAGTTCTAAATTCCGGATTGCACACGAGACACGATAAACGCGCTTGGTAAAGTCTAACAAACGACTAAGCCGTTGGACTGATTGACCGTCATAGGTATATAAAATGGCTACGTGTCGTCGGCAACAGCGGCGGCATAGACTATATTATATTACCTGTATAATAAAATGTTCTCTTATCTGAACTTTATTATGCTAAATATATAATAAAAACAGGTAGTGTACTGCAAAATTAAGTATTTGTGCACTATATTGAGCTGCTACCTGTATTATAATTTAATATACTACCTGTATTATATTTTATACTGGAACATAAAAACTGTGGGTGATAGAAAAATTCTAAAAATATATTTGGTTTCAGCGCACAAAAAAACACCAAAAACAGGTAATTTTTTTTCTGTGGCAAATTTCTTGTTAACCAGTGATATTGTTCAAATTACTCACCATTATGTCCTTCATATTTGGCAAAGTTTTTGTATTCTCTTTAAAGCGTTTTCTAATATAAAATATTGTCTCTGCAATTGTTCAAATGTATTTTCAGTGGCCGCTTTTAATTGTTCTATGTTGTAATATTGCCTTGCATGAATTGTATTTTCTAAATAACCCTACAAAAAGAAATCTAGAACCGAAAGGTCCGGAAACAGTGGCATTTTCTTGGTTGAACCAGTTTAGAATAATTCCTGCATTGTGGGCTGGAGCCCCGTCTTGTTAGAAGATTATATTATTCGGTTGGGCCAGGGGATTATCTTCCAGAATTAGCATAAAATTGTCTTCTGGGATTTGTAAATAACTATTTTAATTTAGATTTCCTTCAAAAACTCTATAAATAACTTTTCTCTTTAAAATAAAGCAGGAAGCACTGAAGCCAAATCTCCCCTGATGTTCTCTAAGAAATACGACAAGTCGATTTTCCTGATTCCAGAAACGCGGATTGTGTCGGTTCAAAATTCCCAAACAAATAATTTTGTTGTCAAAATCATGATCATCTGCTTTCATACTTAAAAATAATCTACAGAACTCCGTTCTACGCTCAGGGTCACCAGGGTGCAAATTATAGACTAGTTTGAATTTGTACCGTGTGAATGTATGTTTTTATTCTTTGCACTTTTTGGAGACCCCTATATCTTTTTCCATTTTTCTACACGATGTTTCCAGATTTGCTTGAATAAGAGCTAAAACGTTTACCTCAGAATACTCGTTCTCTTTATTATAGGCTCCTGGTCGAGGCTTGCAAACAGACTCATATTGTCGTAGATTTGATTCATTTTTTGTAAATATTCTTTTATCGTGTTGCCTTATCTCAGGATATCTGTAACAAAATTAACGCAAAAATAAATTCGAAAATACATATGTCGATGAAATAACTAACATGTTATGATAAAGTTCTGCAGTCTGATCGGCGTTTCCATTAGACAAAATGAAGCAATAATTATTCATATCACATTTTTCAAAATATTCATATTTCTGGTTCTGAGCCATATTAACAATCAATGTAACAGTAATAACAAGAATAGCAATAACATCATAGTAATCCCATATGATCCCATATATACGAGAGGCCTAGAAAAATTATTTAAAAACGTAGGTTTTAGAGTAGCCTACAAAACGGAGAACAGTTTGAAAAATCTCCTTGGAAACCCTAAAGACAAAATCGACTTGAAGGAGAGGAGTGGCATCTATGAAATTAGATGTTATGACTGCTATCTAAATTATGTTGGGCAAACTCAACGCTCCATAAACATAGGTTTTAAAGAACACATGGCACATTTAAGATACGGAAGAACAGAAAAGTCAAGTCAAACATGCTTGAGAAAACAATCACCAAATAGGAATAAATAATCTTAAGTTGATTAAAAATGTATCTAATAATAGATTATTGGATGCATTTGAGAGTATAGAAATAGTTAAATGTGGTAAGAAAGCACTAAATAAAGACAGAGGGCCTATTCCCTATAGTTCCTTCTATTGTTTACTTGACAACGGTGCAGTCGGGCGCAACCAAGTGTGACCACATTTACCTATAAATAGTCTCGGTTAGGATAAATTTTTTTAGTTTGTATCATCTGATGATGATGCTAACTTGGTTAGCGAAACGCGCGTCCACAACGTAATAAGTTGTGGTGTAGTGTGATTAGAACTCTTGTATTTTGATCTATCGTCCACCACACCAGTGTTAGGACTTAACAAAAACAACAATACCAATAAAAGATAACAATAATTAATTAGAAGATCCCAATGACAACAACTGTAATGACACAGAAGCGCGAGAATTTTGTTGTCGGCGTTACGGTTAAATATCCATGGCCGCCTACGTAAAAAAATTAAGAAATGCATTTTGCGGCTGTATTTGTGAAAATAAATATAGGCTATAAATATTTTTTAGTGTTCAGTGGGCTTGATATCATAAGTGAAAAGTATATAGCGTGTCCTATTTAAAAGAAGGCAAGTTATGTCAATATCTCAAAAAGTATGAGCTTTGGCAAAAATCTGAGTACGCTACTGACCTCTACGGAAAAAGTTCTATAAAAACTCATAAACATAACTTTTAAAATAACCGAGATACGGAGGGTGCCTGAAAACGACAAATTTTCAAAATCACCCTGTAGCACAGAAACTACGACGCACGCTCAGCTAAGATCTGTTTGCGGCATCTCTAGTTTCAGGGAAAAGTAGCGTGGTGTCGTGAAAACCGCGTCTCTCTATCTCTACTCATAAGCGAGAGACCACGTAAAACCTACAAAAATGGGACAACCTGTACACTGCTAAATAATCTCTAAACTGTACAAAATAGCCAAAAAATCTTAGAGACTGTGGCGACTGTATGTCTCCAACATTTGTCTGCCAAAGTTAAAATTTGCGCATATCACACAGTATATATTTGTTTTTCTTTTCATTGTTACTGCATAACATACTGTACATATTTATTTTATTTTACATTTACTTTTTTAATCTAGGCTAATTATCTATTGCTATTGAGAAATGTAACAATTTGTAGATACTTAGTTTTCTGTACATAATTGTGGGAATTTCCATCGGCATTTACAGTCTAATTTAGTTCTAAGGTTCTTGTATGCTATCCGTTAATTTTTATTTTTACAACACTTCTTTGTACAATTTTATGTTGTTGCACGTTCGATAATAGGAACCATCACCGATAGTGAACTGTTTATTGCATTTAGGGTTTATGATAGGAAAATACCGAAACGACCCTTCTTAGTAAAGCTTTCTCCAAATTCCCATTTTACTATCTGTAATGAATGTTTTTATTTTGACCATGGGAAAGTTTACAAAGATAGAAAAAAAACCCTTTTGCCAACGAATAGGACCAATCAAAGCGAGGAATTTTGGCACAGGGGGTGGAACTTTATGTTTCTTGAAATTTGTATTAATATTTAGAAGAGAACTCTGTTTTTGGACTTGCAAGAAGTCGGATGTGAATTTTGTTGTTCTAGTTCAATAGACTTGTTTTATTTCGTTTTAACAGTGTTTCAATAAACTCTCACAGTTCATATAAAAAAGGAATGTATTGGATATATAGCTAATCAAGGACACACATACGTTCCTAAAAGACCAAAAAGTTACAGAACAGAATAAGAATTTAAGTTTGTTGTAAAAATGGACAGTGGCATAGCGGTAAAAATTGAGGGGGGAGGGGAATGAAAGGGGTCGTGACCTGGAAAAAGAGTAGCATTCTATAGAATTTTCTATAATGTATTATAGTTCAAATGCATTATTCACAGTTTACCAAATATGAATAATTTACCTCGAGAAATGTACGAAATCCATGAAAAAAAATTAAAATTTTAACATTATGTATCTCTTTTTTTAAAACTATTTAATCAACAGCAGAAACGGCTGGAAGCCGTTTCAGTAACAAACGTTTTATCACAGCTAGTATATCGCAATTATCTTACGTCTGACATACCTCCAAGCAAAATAGTAAAATCTATAGAATACATTAAGTTAGTGTTTGGTAAACTCTTGCTAACATTTGTCATATCCTGTATCCAAACTTCTCAACACTAATGATAAGAGTATAACTACTGATCATAAACTACGTGATAAAGATTTGTTTTGTATGTGGAGCTTATGTGGCCCCTAAAACAATTATTGTTTGGATATCATACTTCTAAATGTTCCATTGACCTGCATCTCAACATTAATTAGCAAGCCTATAAAAAATGTATCAATCATCATAACACCGATATTTCGAGTTAATCTGCATTGTGGGTGCATCGCCTCGTAACCTCTCTTTCGAAAAGGTTATATCTAAAAGTTAATTAAGCAGTAATCCGAGTGAAAAGAGCAAAAAAAGGAAAAATCAAGATAAAGCTTTTTTACTCTGAATGCAGACAGGAGTGAGGACGGACACTATACCGTTCTTTTGTTGCGTTATCTGAGACGTTATCGACGCCTAATGAAAGCCCATTTCAACTGGCAATTAGAACGGACTAAGAGCTAATTTAGGCAATTAGAGCTCCAGACTTTCAGTTAAAAGAAAATAAGATAGAAAAGCAATTTTTTAAATAATTAAAAGTAATGTATAATGTAAGAATTGATTATTTCGCCTGAGTTCAGATAGTTCATTGCCCTATTTTCTATTTATGGGTATACTGAGATCAAAATAGTTAATTCAAAATATGTATTTGAATGTTTTAATATAATACAGTTGAGAAAGTTATATTTCTCAGATTCGATCCATTAATTTAACTACACCGCTGGACAAAAAGTTTTTTTTAAGTTTCAATGTTTTCAACAGGTATTATTCGTATTCAGCTTATGGTCCCAGCACAGTTGGGCTCCGGGTAAATGTATAAGCCTGTTTTAAATTAAGGCGAACTGACTTGAAACCAAAAACTGCTGTTTGTCCTGTGAGTGCTAGCATAATAATAATAATAATAATAATAGTAATAATAATAATAATAATAATAATAATAATAATAATGTTTATTTACGGGACTAAACCCAATTAAAGTTAATTGACAAAAAAAAACAAGATTCAACAATAGAATTAATTAAATAAATAATTTAACACTTTTAAAAATGTTTTAAAACTAGATAATGTCATCGTAAACATATCACGATCAAGGTCATTGTTTAATCTGCACAATCTATCAATGGGAGCATAATATCCATAGTTTGTTCTGTGATAATTAATAAAAAACAAGTTTGTATGTCGAGTCTGTCTCTGGATAACATTAAAGTTGATTCTGAAGAGCAACTCAATATAGTTATGTAAAATTTTAAACATTGTCATTCTGTCAACATTTTCTCTACGTTTCCTAAGGGTAGTTATATTTAATCTCCTCATTAGGTCATCATAATCCCAATTAAAATTTTCATGAGGTATACCTAATTTATATGCCATATATTTAAGGAATCTCCTCTGAACCCTTTCCAATTGATCCACGTAAACTGCATAATAAGGAGACCAAATTATAGACGCGTATTCCAGGATCGATCTTACAATACTACAATAAACAGTTTTAATGATGTCATGTTATCAAAATCAGAAAAAGTCCTTAAAGCGAATCCCAACAATTTAAAACCCTTATTAATGATATATTCTATATGTGGTCTAAAGCTTAGCTCAGAGTCTATTATTACCCCCAAATCTTTAATATGAGCTATTCTTTCAAGTTCATCGGATCCAATAGTATAATGATAATCAATATTGATCTTTTTTCTATTGAAACTTATAATCTTACATTTATCCATATTAAGCACCATTTTATTTTTGTTACACCATTTAACAATCTCTGACAGGTCATACTGAAGGTCCAGACAAGAATTACAATTGTAAATTTTTTTATAAATTTTCAGATCATCAGCAAATAATAATATGTTACTATATTTGAAACATTTAATTAGGTCATTAACAAAACAGTTAACTAGCAACGGCGCAAGGTGTATGTAACGTCTATTTTTTTGGCTACATAATTATTATACTTCACAAGTTGAGTACTTGAGTCAAGATAGCTCTTAAACCATTTAAGCAGATCTCCAAAGATGCCAATACTCTCAAGTGTTTCCACAAGAATGTTGTGATCTACCCTGTCAAAGGCCTTGGTGAAAGCGGTATAAACAGTATCAACCTGAAAACCGTCCCACAAGG
Organism: Kuschelorhynchus macadamiae; assembly: GCA_030620095.1. Lineage (NCBI taxonomy): Eukaryota > Metazoa > Arthropoda > Insecta > Coleoptera > Curculionidae > Kuschelorhynchus > Kuschelorhynchus macadamiae. The sequence goes on along the minus strand of JAUTXW010005111.1, from coordinate 274,819 downwards.
TCTCTAACAGGGCATCTATATAAACAATAAGATTTGAAACGGTCAATCTCCCCACACAGAATCCATGTTGCTCAAGCAAAAACACATGTTTAAACAGTGGTGAGATTTTATCATAAACAATAGACTGAAATATTTTGGCAAACAGTGAAATCTTTGAAATTGGTCTAAAGTTCTCAATCGATTTTCTATCTCCGCTTTTGAAAATGGGGGTGAGAGAGCTGAGTTTCCACTTGTATGGATAAGTACCAGTATCAAGTGATCTTTGGTAGATAATATTGGGGATATAACTTAGAATACATTTACAACCCTGTATGAAAATAACTGGGAGATCATCCGTTCTTCAATCTTTTTAAATATATCTGTTTGAGGTATGCTATATTTCCCTATGTCAACTGTTGTTTCAAAATCAACATTCAAATGGTTCCCATTGACATTGCTTTCTGTGCTATAAACTGAGCCAAAAAAATCTGCAAAATAATTAACTATTTCATTAGAGTTATCACTTACTTTATTGTTATAAGACATTTCTTTTGGAAGTTCAAATAACTTTCTTTTTGTATTTACAAACCTCCAAAATTCTTTACTGTTTTCCTTTATTCTATTTTGGATACTATTTATATATTCATTATGATCTCTTTTATTTAATTGTTTACAAAGCTGCCGCCTTTGTGAAAAGTTAAATTATTATTAATATTATTGTCTTGTTTATATTATTTATGGGCTTTTTTTTTTTCAAGAATTAGTGATTTCAATTCTAAACTGAACCATTTTGGAAATTTTGGGGTGTTTGCAAACTTTCTTGGAACAAAAAGCTCCAATGATTGATACAAGATATCACAAAAGATATCAACACAGGAGTTTACATATTTATCATGAAAGATTGCATTCCAATCATGTAATCCCAAAAACTTATTTAGTTCATAGAAATTTGCGTTTTTAAAACCATAATAGCCAACATGATAGTCTATATAAGCTCTAGAACATTCAATATCTAGGTCGAATTGCAAAGCCGGATGGTGAGTATCACATAGCATAGGTGGATCCTCAGAAATACATACACTTAGAGGTAAGTTAGAGAAAATTAAATCTTAATAATTACAATTTACATTAGATATATCATTACACTGAATAAAGTTCAAGAAAGCCGTATGATTCGCAACTGCTACCACCTGCGCTGTTATTCTACCCTTCGGCACTGCTCCCAGTTCATCATTAGTCCATTAAACACTTGACAGGTTGAAGTCTCCACAACATATAACAGAGTCATAATCATTGGCCTCTATCACATGGCACAGCGACATACAAAATTCTTCAACATAATCCCATCAGTGTTCAGGGGAAGATATACGCAAGCCAACAATATTTTAAGGCCATTTATTTTAATCTGTATAAACAAACTGTTCGACATTGTTAATTGTTTTTTTTTAGTTCACTAGAACTTAATTCCCTATTAACAGCCACCATCACTCTTCCAACACGAGTATTGTTACTGGATAAACTACATCTATCGCACCTAAAAACAGTATAGTTAATTAAAACAAAGTTCTGTGGTCTCTATAAAATCTGTAAGCCATATTTCGGTAATAAACAAAACATCATAACATTCTCCAAGGGCTGCCTGTGAAAAATTTTGCAGTCTCGGACTTGATCTAATACTACGTATATTCTGATAATGTTAATCTTGATGTTAGGCTGCGTTTAGTTCTTACTATCTTCTTTGTACTGCGAAGGGCCGTTCCTAAAATTTTGCCTTATTTCTGTATTTTCAAATGATCCTCCCAATTGTTTAGGTAATTTATTTCGTGCAAAATTAAATCTTCTAAAGATTGCAAAGCCGGATGGTGGCCAAAAACTGGGCATGTTTATTATACCGTAGTGATCTTCAGTCACTCCAACTTAAAAAAGTGTATGGCCTATTGTATTAAGCTGTACTACTAATTCATATATGGGCAACTCTCGGCCCACAGACCGAATCCGGCCTGCAAGAGATTCAGAAATTTCAAATAACCCGCAAAAAATTAAAGATTTAGCACATAGTTTATTTGTAATTATTGTCAACTAACCTCAAACTGTATTCTTCAGATCATAAATACTAAAATCGATAAATAATTGTATTAAGTGTACGCAGTGGAACAGATCGAGTCAGAAATAGTTGATAGAAACAGATAAACATTCGGGAAGCCGTCCGATGACCTTGAAACGCTCCGAGCGATGCGTTATGAATACCATTCGGCTCTGAGGGTTCGCATCGCATATTCGTACCGTCGAGACACTCGATTCGAGAGTATTCTAGTTATTTATTGCGGGTAATTTATAAACCGTTGAGCGCACGTGCCAACTCATGACTCCTTAACAACTGATAATAAAAGACGCGGGAAATATCCGCAGCATCTCGACATTACTTACCCTAACCGCTGGATCGGACGTGTAGGACCTAAAAAATTGGTCAGCTCGTAGACCTGGTATGAATCCTCTAGATTTCCATTTATGGGGTCATCTGAAGGCTCTGGTTTATAAAACTCCTTTACTAGATATAAACGACTTGAGAAATAGATTAATCGACAATTGCAATGTCATGAGGAATACTCCAGGGATTATTGAACATGTCAGACAATCAATGTCGAAGCGATTGCAATCGTATATTTTATCAGATGGTAGTCATTTTGTTCATTTATTTTAAGATCCAAGGTGTTTATTTTTTATTTTTCTGTAATTTATGTTTAGTGGTTAATACATATTTTTGATTTTTTTTAATATTGTCTATGGATAATTATTAAAAAGTGCAAAAGAAGTCAGAATTAGTGCCTTAGTACTAAAAATTACACTGGCAAATTTCAACCAAATCGGCTTAAGGATATTTATGATGTTTAAAAAAAACCGTTTTTTTTACACCCTGTATCTCAGAATCGAGACAACTCCGGACACACGTTCATTCGAACTTCTTTTCTTAAAATAACATAATGGAGTTACGTACCGTAGTTAGGAAACTCCCTGTATAATATACAATATGTCGGACAGCTAAAATAATTCGTCTTAGGACACTATGAAGAGACAATTAAGAAAAAAAGAAATTTTCAGCTGTGTATATATCATAGATACAATAATCTTCTTTTAACTTTTAAAAGTTTTTTTAAAAAGTAACTAGTATAATAATTTTAGTAATATAATATGTAATGCCAACGTATTGGTACAGACGGATTCTCCTGGGTGGCCCATAATGGTAGTGTAACGTGACGGAATCTATTTAACGCGGTTTAAATAAATTACATATAATAACACATCTTCTGAATATTGTTTAAAATATTTCCAGTACCTTGGAAGAGAAATAATGCAGCGTAATAATGCGATGTAAGCCATATTCACGCGTGTTAAGGTGCAGCTAATGCTGAACAAATATTATTCGTCAAGCAACGGCGTTTTGAAGCCGCAATATTTTTGAATATATATACATATATATATATATATATATATATATATATATATATATAATCAAAATATATATATATATAAAAGTATATATATATATATATATATATATATATAGAATGGTATATATATATATATACAGGGTATATATATATATATATATATATATATATATATATATATATATATTGTTTCGAAAGATTCAGCAAAATGTTATTAGGAAAAGTTGTATAGCATCAAAAGTTATGCCTGGATACCAAAACACAGCCTCCTGAGAAAAAAAAAATTTTGGAAAAAATCAAAAAAATTATTGAAAAATTGATTTTTTTGATAATTATCGCAAACACATTTTCATAGTTGAATCAAAATCAGATCAGATTCGCATAACTCCGTTCGAATTTAAGTATACTTGTGAAATTAAGTTGGATTTTAAATTTTTTAGGGAATCACAAACTTCAGGTTTGTTGCAACGATACCAAACACAATTTCGCCAATATTCTTTCTAACAAGATGAAGCATATCTGAAGAAAATATGCACATTTAAAAACTTTCATTTGAAGTGCAAAATTTTCATTTCAAATATTTATTAAAGAACTGTACACACAATTGACAAACTGGAAATTTTTGAAAAACAAATGAGGGTTAAAAGTGAATTAATATTAACAAAAAATCAAACGCACCGAGATCTAATTGAAAGTGATACCACTAGTTGTTCTTTATAACTTAACAATTATTAAATCAGCATGCAGTAAAAAAACATTTAAGGAAGTACATAAAAAAATGAAAATTATCTAAGCCTTTCTGTGTGTTCACCTTCTCGTTTAATGCATCTAATTGTCCGGTCATAAAATTCACTAAAAGTATATCGCAATATACAGCCATTTAGATAAAAATTTCAAATTTTGGGATTACGGTAAGGTCAAGGGGTACTTCTTTTTTGAAATATTTTCAACTTCTTGTCACTTCCGGTTTAACCGGAAGTTCGTATCAACTTGCTTATTTTAAATGGAACACCCTGTATTTTATGATGTTTTTGGATTCTACGGAGAATTTTAATGCTATTTTATGTAGCATATCCTATACCTAGGTTCAAGCGTTCTTAAAATATTTGACCTTGAACCGAAAATGAGCCTTCGGGGTACCAAATTTTAAAATCTCATATTTTTGTAAGTTTTGAAGATATAATCTTCATATTTTGCAGACGATTGGTAAATAATCTTAGGTTTCCATTTTTTTTATTGAATTTGTCTATTTTTATACAGGGTGTCCTAAATACAGCGGCAAACATTCACATTTCCAAAGCCGCTAAAGTCCGTTTTTTTAAACGGGACACCCTATAACTTTATGCACTATCAAATGTAGAATTTCATTTTCTATCGAACTGTATTAAGGTTCCCTATACCTATTCGTAACCATTTTCGAAATAATTGGGTTTTATAAAAATATCGTATGTATTTGCTTAAATGTTTACATGTTCCAATGGTGAGCTATGGAAAAACAATTGAGATCCAATATCCAATATGACAGATGATTAGTATGCGTTATTTATCGAAAGCGGTCAGTGATAAACTAAATCTTCTAAATCGAAATGGAAGAATACTCAAACGCTGATATTCTCAATCTATTTTATATTCATGGAGAATGTTAGAAAAATTTTGGAGAGAACGTGTCGTGTGTTTAATGAACGCCACCCTGATTTGCCGCCAATGAACAAGTCAAAATTCAAGAGGATTTAAACAAACTTTTTGCGTTTTGGCAAGGTTAAAGTTACAAAAAATGTTCCGAGACCAGTGACAAATGCCGAGGATAACGTAATAAACACATTAGCTTATTTCCACGCAAACCCGCAAAGTTCAATACCGTCTGCAGAAAACGATTTGGGAATTTCTTCTTCATCTGTCCAAAGAATTTTGGGCGAACATCATATGCAAACTTATTCCTTCCAAAACATGCAAGCCTTGAGACCTGGTGATGACGTCCTACGAGTAGAATTTTGCGAATTCATGTTTTGAAAATTCAAGAGGACCCTCAATTCCTTTCAAAAATATTTTGGACCGATGAAGCGAAATTTTCTAGAGAAGAAATAACAAATAGAAGAAACGAACATTTCTGGGCAGCAGAAAATCCGCACGTTTTACGCGAAACGCGTTCTCAAGAGAGGTTTAGCTTCAGTGTTTTCTGTATAGTATTAAATGATCAGTTGCGGTACTGTATTTACGCAGACAATTTAAACAGTGATAAGTATTTGGAAATTCTACGAGGGACGGTTTCTGAATTTATAGAAGAAATTCTTATTGGTGAGCTGCAAAATTATTGGTATCAATTAGATGGGACAACAGCACATAATTCCGCTGCAGTTTATCTCCAATTATTTCGAATTTTTGAAGATCGCTGGATTGGTCCCAATGGCACTTGGAGATGGCCCCAGCGATCGCCTGATTTAACACCCCTAGACTTTTATTTATGGGGATTTATCACAGGTAAAGTCTATGCTTCCCCAGTAAATAACCAACAAGAGTGAGTGTTATTTTATTTTAATTTAAAAGTTTCAAATCAGCTGTCATGTTGAATAGAAAAGCACAACAATTGTTTTTCTATGGCTTACTACGGGACGGTGTAAGCATTTAGCAAATACATATGATAGTTTAATAAAAACCTGATTATTTAGAAAATGGTTACGAATAGGTATAGGGAACCTTAATACAGTTCGATAGAAAATTAAATTATACATTTGATAGTGCATAAAGTTATAGGGTGTTCCATTTAAAAAAACGGACTTTAGCGGCTTTGAAAATGCGAATGTTTGCCGCTGAATTTAGGACACCCTGTATAAAAATAGACAAATTCAATAAAAAAATAGGAACCTAAGATTATTTACCGATCGTCTGCAAAATATGAAAATTATATCTTCAAAACTTACAAAACTATGATATTTTAAAATTTGGTACCCCGAAGGCTCATTTTTGGTTCAAGGTCAAGTATCTTAAGAACGCTTGAACCTGGGTATAGGACATGCTACATAAAATAGCATTAAAATTCTCCGTAGAATCCAAAAATATCATAAAATACAGGGTGTTCCATTTAAAATAAGCAAGTTGATACCAACTTCCGGTTAAACCGGAAGTGACAGGAAATTGAAAATATTTCAAAAAAGAAGTATCCCTTGACCTTACCTTAATCCCAAAATTTGAAATTTGTATCTAAATGGCATCATCAAAAACTTTTAATGAACGGGTTGTGTGAATAACCCTGTATTTGCTGGAATATTTCTGCAATGGAAACGAATCGAGTTTTCAAGTTCCTCGACATTATTAAATGGTCGATCCTTATAAACTTTTTGCTTTAAGTATCCCCACAAAAAAATCTAATGAGGTAAAGAGTAATTTCCCATTTAACCATTCAGAAACATTTCTAGTAGAATGAGCGGGACATCCATCATGTATAAACTATAATTTATACCGTTCTTTATATTTCGTTTTCTAGAAACTGTAAATAGGTATCACCAGTGAGGTTTGGGCGAAACATTTTTCGTTGATAATACCGCACCACACGTTTGTTGTTTGGTAATATTGGTTTCTATTGTCAATAATAAAATTTGGATGTGCGTCCGAGCACCACCTACAACTTTGGGAAGAGACAGTACCATTTGTTGTGAACGTGGATTCATCCCCAAAAAGAATGTGTCTATGAAAATCACGCTGGTCTTCTATTTGTCCTTGAATCCATATGCAGAAATCATAGCGGATGTCATAGTCTCGTTCTTAAAACGTGCAAATAAACATTGGCCTACAAGCATGAAACTTGTTTTTCTTGCGAATGCTCTTAACAGAGCTTTTTTTAATACCCGTATAAGCAGACATTTCTTGGGTGGATCTTCTAGGGTTTTCACTAAATGACTGAAGTACCGCTAATTGATTTTGTTCAGTACAAACAGTTTTGGCACGTTCATTTTTATATTTATAGTCTAAAGATCCTGTCTGTTTGAAGTTTATTAAAATTCTACTTGCAGTTGAGTAGTGAACTTGTTTGTCTGGATGTCGTTCATTGGAAATATCTGCTGCATCACGCACAGTTTTATAATTATCCCCACATATCAAAACTAATTCTGCTTCTCGGCTAGCGTTAATTGTCTTGGAGGAGGCATTTTAAATCAAATAGAGTTAATATTGTTCTTCTACAATGAAATATTAACGCCACCGAACTGTCATAATTTTTATTTCTAACCCTCATTTGTTTTTTCCATGGGTATCTTAGTACAGGATTTCAGGTTTGTCAATTAATGTGAACAGTACTCTGGCTCACTTTACTGAGTCGGATCACTGAGTCGGCTCAATTGAGCTGCGAAACGAAGGAGCGAAATACACTCCTGCGTCATTTGACAAGGCTCCTAACTCATGAATTGGTTCCCGGACCACTGTTCTGCCACCTTGGCGGCTCGTAGTTGTAAAGGACAGTAGATGGGATATCGTGCTCGGCTAGTATGGCGAAGAATCACCGCGACGAATTGATCAAGTTTAGTGTTTTAATTTTTAACGTTATACACTCTGACTATGCGGAATTTCTGTTGGAGATTTATCAAATAACTTAGGCTTTTATTTATTTCGTTTAAGATAGGTATTAAAACTTATAGATATTTATATAATTATTATTAAAAATGACTTCACGATATTGCCAAAAAAAAGTCATCATATGTTCTTTTCCATAATGTTAGAATAAATAATAAATAAAGTTTATTGCATTTTTCAATCTACATTATTTTCTTAAATAGTAAATTGCCTTATTCTGAATGAGTATTTACCAATAGGCAGTTCCAACCATATCTAATATCTATATTTGTATTTATTTTACATCTAAACACACACACTTAACTGAGCTGATTCTTTGAGCCAGCTCACTCCTGAGTTACACATCTCTAGTGTACAGTTATTTAATAACAATTTTATAATTTTGCACTTGCACAAGTTTTTAATCAGCATATTTTCTTCACAAATGTTTCATCTTGTTAAAAAGAATATTGGCGAAATTTTCAAATTGTGTTTAATATCGTTGCCACAAACCTGAAGTTGTGATTCCCTAAAAAATTAAAAATCCAAGTTAATTTCACAAGTATACTTAAATTTGAACGGAGTTATGCGAATCTGATCTTATTTTGATTAAACTATGAAAGTGTTTATGATAGTTATCAAAAAAATCAATTTTTCAAAAACCTTTTTGATTTTTTCCAAAAGAAAATTTTTTTTTCTCAGGAGGCTATGTTTTGGTATCCAGGCATAAAATTCCCATACGTTCCACACTGTATATACATATATACATATATATATATATATATATATATATATATATATATATATATACATATATACATATATTTATATATTTTATTCGAAGTATTTTCGAAGCTTTCTTTCCCACGTCCGAATAGAGATTGAAGTATTGGTGTGCTGTTGTTGTTGAGCTAATTACTGTTGGTAGTTTTATTATTGATTCGCCCCTTTTATTCAAAGTACCTTGTTTTTCAGTTTCTATAGGATTTTATGGTCTTGTAATGTTCTATATTGGCAATCTCCCTACACCCATCGAGATTTATTTTGTGGCCGGTTTCCTGATGATGTAGAAATAGAGCTGATATTTTTTGTCTCTGATGCTAAGTTTATGCTCTTCTACTCTTGCTGATATTCGCCTGTTAGTTTGCCTCTCGTACATCTTTTTACAGTCCTGGCACGGAATGCTGTATACTCCGTGGTTTTCCAGTTTGATTTTATCTTTTGGGTTTTCAAATAGTTTACCTATAGTTGTTGTAAGAATTCTTCCTTTTATATATAGTAAGACTATTTGTTGCTTTCCCGGTTCATAAACTTTGTTGCTCGTTGTTCGGGAACCCTGTGCATTAATAGCTTTCTCTATGAAGCGATTTGTGTAACCATTGTTCTTTAAAGGATTCATTCATTCATTCATTCATGGATCTGGATATTAGGGTATTGTCCACAGCTTGAATTTGTGCTGGGTGATGATGTGATCTTGTATTTAAATATCTGTCTGTATGTGCTGTTTTCTATGCACCGTGTATTTGAAATGTCCGTTATGCAATTTTGTGAACATCTAGAAATGGAAGTATATTGTTTTCCTCTAACTCTAGAATAAATTGTCTTCTGGGATTGGACTGAATCTACTTCAGCAAAAATGTGTAATATTTATTTAGGTTTGATTTTAGTAAAGCGTTTTTCTTGTTTGATTCTTATTAATTTCCGACGGTACCCCTATGTACGCTACTGGCAAAAGGAGACAAAAAATTGTTAGCTTAAATTGCTTGAAATTTAGCTAGGAAAATATACGATCCTGTTTGAAACCATTTACTTTATATTGTTTTCATACAAAAAGCAATGAAACGCAATAAAGTGGCTTTTATTTTTCTTTTCTCAAAAAAGAAGCAAGATACGAAAAAAACTAAAGAGATAAAAAAGTTTTATTTTCAGTTTCTGAATACGAACAAAATACAAATAAATTAAAAAAGTCGGTGGCGCACATTTTTTTGTCAAAAATATTGGTCAAATATCCCTCCCAAACGCAACAAAATCAGCTAAAGGACTTAATAATTTTTTCTAGTTAGGGTCAAAGTAGCCTCTTTTTGTCTTAAAATCGCTCAAAGAATCTTCCCTTGAAGTTTGGGCACGTACTTAAATAACACTCCGTATATAGGGGCCCTAAAACATGAAGATTTAAAATATCTTGGGAGGGTGCTTTTTTACGATTGCAATACTTTCTTTTCATGAGGAAAGTAAAAAGATAGAAATCAATAAAATTTAATCGGCTTTCGCTTGACTAAGAAACGGTGTTTTAAATAGATCAATTTTTCTGTCGGGGCCGAGCAATTGTTGCATCTTATAGATGTAAGCAAATATGCACTTACGTTAAAATGAACATTAAATAAGGATAATAATGTATTTAAAAAACGAAATTAGTAGCTTATATCTGGATTTAATTAGAGCAGCTCCAAATTATTCCACAGTTAAAATAACCCTTGAACCGCTAAAATTGGTTTTAATAACGTCATACGTACAAGTGCATTTAATTTCAATAATTAATTAGATGAAGCGGTAATAACAATAATTAATTAAAGTTATGATAATTGGATCATTAAAACCATATATTTTCTAAAACGAATATAGTTTGGTAATGTCATTTATGTGTAACCAATTATGAGCTACTTAAATTTTATTTCTATTTCAGCTGCTAAACGAATGAAGCGGTAATAAATTTATATTAATTTCATTATTAAAACCCTAAATATTACAAAACTAATTTTATTTTGTAATGCGATATATGTGTAACCAGTTATGAGCTATTAAAACTATATTACTATTTGAGCTGCTTAATTATGGCTTTGGTTAACGTTAATTTCCGGTAATTATTGTGCATTTTATTCCTCGGTTTTGTTGGTTAAAGTTAATGTATATTTGACGAAATTTGATAAGGGTGCTCTAAATAACACTTGCCACTCAATTTATTTACACTACGAATTGTTCATCTAAAGTGACTACAACTTTTCGTGTCAACAAATATGTCAAAAAACTTAAGAAAAAATTGTTCTTCTCTTTTTTTTTTCGTAATACAGTGTATTCCACTTTCGGTAGCACGTTAAAGGTATCCCAAGAACAAAAAAAGAATAATTTTTAAAATTTGATTGGGGTGGTATTGTGACAGTATTGCCAGATCTATTTATAAGTTGTAGCAACTTTGGAATTTAAATGGAATGCTCTGTATTTAGATTCTACGTAAAATTTTGAGTAAGTTTTACTAAGCTCGTCTTGTTGCTAATTTCAGTTTTACCATACACAAAACACACATTTTTCACGGTTAAAAGTAACTTTGTTTTTAATGGAACACCCTGTATATTTTAAAAGCAATAAATAAAGCTTAGAATTCGCATTATACGATCTAATTCTATACCTATTTTCTACGAATATTTTTAATGATTAGATATTTATTTCTCAGTCCGGATGTCAAACGAGCCTTTGGACAGCGAATATCTCCGTTAATGTAAGAGACTCAAAACTAAATATATAAGGAAGATATTTTTGGGTTCTTTTGATACATAATTTAAACACAACCCCAATCATACAGGGTGCCTCACAAAGTCGTAGCCAAAAACTTATGTTTTTTTAAATAAAATACCCTGTTATTTTTACGGATTTCGATAGGGTTTTGTGAGCTTAACTGGATCCTATGATAATTGTGTACGGTGCAAGGATACATATTATTTATTGTAGGTAGTTAGGAAAGTGAATAGTGAATAGGAGCATTCGGATACTTTGTTAAGAAATGTATGTTATTAGGATTTAAAGGTGATTTATACATGTTTGGTTCTGGTTTCTGGGTTCTTCTGGCTTTAATTAATTCACAAAATTAATATTTTCACTATGGAATATTGGATTAAGAAGATAATTATTCAATTTTATAGAAAAATCCCACTGAGGCGGAGCCTCATCTGACGAACCGCCCCTGTCGTAGTATGCTCATTGATAAAAAAAATATTGAATCCATTACGGTTCTAGCACTCTAATGAAACCAGTCATTATGATACGCTAGGAGGTGAAAAACATTGTGTGTTGACTGTATTATTCCCTAATTTCCGACTCTAATGTTTGTTCCAAGAAGCATATTTCTGAAAATTTGGGCAATATTTTACTGTTTGCCACATTTATGTTGTCAGGTAAAGAAAGGGATATTTATATCGGATTTTGATTGAAAAATTTATACAAATACAAATTCAGGATAAAACAGAGCAGATAAATTCTCCGTTACGTTGATAGAACACTCCGGCGTGAAACTGCGTGTCTCATAATTCTGTATTTACGGCCAATAAAATCCGATAAAATCGAAAACTAAATTAATGAATCTTTCAACGTTCAACAGCAAATACTCTCTGGCACCAGTGCGTGAGATTGTCGTATTTATGACTCGAATTTTTTCCGATTTAGTAACCCAATTTAGCACCCGCTCAGCGTAAATAGAGAAAAATGTATCGCTCATGTTGATATTAGTCTAGTTTGGAATTTAAGTACTTTTTGTCATATTGTCGAACCTTTTTTTTATAAAACTGCAGAATATGTATGAAAAATGTTCCAGCATCGATTTTTTTAATTAAACGCGGTCAAAATAATGTTGAAGCCACTGTTCTCAAATGTTTTTGTCCTGTTTATTGTGTTTATTATATATTTACCTGCTTGTAATGTTAAAAAGAATGTAGGGGATATTTCTTCGGTCGCAGGTAAACAGTGTTACAAAAAATATTCCTTAACCAAACAGTGACGGCTCGTGGGTAAAAAAATAAGGAAAGTGTTAGTTTGAGAGAAGTAGGACAGACAAGGTCTAAAATGGGCACCGCATGCAAAACATATTTTGCAAATATCCACTACTTCACAGCCACTCAAATTCAGAAAACCAAGAATTTTTGTGATGAATATTGTAGGATTTACGAGAATTTGTAATGTCTTTTTTAGCACTAATGATCAGAACATTTGTTTGTCGACCCGTAATTAAAAGGTCCTTTTTGTCATCTTCTCTCTAACGAGAAAATAAAGTTTCTAACAAACAATGTCACTAACCGGCCCAAACGAATTCATTTTCAACCACATACACGCGCCACTCCTCCAAAGAATAAAATAAAAGACCGCCGATAAAATACTGAATAAAGCGCGATTGCTGCGATCTACTTTACGTACAATACCTACATACCCTTCGTACATGCGATACTCTCGTCGCCATAGCAACGCATTATTTTCACACATTGTTTTCGTTTCCTGCTGGAAGATTTTTACCGAGCTCGCACGTGGCTCTTCCGTTGGTTGATCGACACAAACGAGTTTGCTGCCGTTGCGGTGGGCGGACATACAAGTACAAGTATATCATTTCGTTTTGTGTTTGCCTCTAGGTTTCTGAGGAGCGGCCAGCGGCAATACTTTATTAATGCATTAAATTTAACATTGCAATTATTGATAATTTTTAATAAAATGAATTAGATTTAATATTGAAAATTAGTGTATTGTATTGATTTTTAATGTGTTAAAAAATAATTGCCAGGTTTTTTTTGGGAAGAGGCATTCCCTACTTCCTGAATAGCCGCCACTGTAGCCAAAATACATCAACACTTTAAAGCAAAAAAAAAAAGAAAAATAAAAGTAAACAAGAACTTTATATTCTTGGTTCTGGGTTATGTGAGGAAGCAGTCAAATAAAAAAGGAGGCTAAATGTACGGAACTCTTTATTGTATGATCTAGTTTTCGAGAATGTTTATTTCCTTCTTCAGCACCTTTCTGGATTTAAAATAAAGAAATCTAAAAGTGAGTGAGGAAAATTGTTTACAGAATTTAGTGTAAAGCTTACCAAAGTGAGTTAAGAACAAACAAATCACACAACACAGATGCGATGTTATAGAAATAAATCATTTAACATATGGAACGACACAATTAAAAACTAAAATACATTATGTGATTTATCATTAAGTTTTAGCTAACATGGTTTTAAAACTTAAGGCATAACCTGATGCAGAGAAGTAACTCTCTGTTCTGATGATACATGGCGATGGTGTTGAAAATTTGGAATATTATCAAAAGTTATTTTTAAATTAATGAAATTGTTTTTAGTAACACGGCAATCTGGTAAGATTTCCCTACCAGGGAGGCTATGTTCTGGTGATGGACAAGTTTGGTAACAAAAATTATTATTTTTAAAATTTAGAAAATCGAGATTTAATTTTTATCTGGGAGAATTATGGCTCGTAGTAAGCGGAATGCCTTTACAGGCTGAAGAATGAAGGTTGCTTACTCCTCCCATGGCCTCTAGGTAACCTATGAACTCAGAGAAAGGAGTATTAATAATTTTTATTTCGTTATTTGTGTTAATTGGGTTAGTTTCTCTTAAAAACACATTATCGTGCAATTGCACCGTATGATGGTGAGAAAATCCAACTGAAACGTCGGATTTTTCGGAAAATTGAAGGATTTTAGTTTGGTGCCTTTAGGGTGCCACTGTCAAAATTGTTACTTTGATTTAAGGTTTTATATCCAGTGCCGCCTTCGGCAGACACTAAAGAATGCTAACTAAAATATTTGTAGGTTAAAGAGCCTTGAATCTTTTGGTTCAGTTCCAAGGAACTGTTGTTAAATATTTGACAGCGACCTCAAAATGTTTTTTTTTGTATTCTCCCTATGGGAGTAGCCATTGGCTATTTCTCTCAGGCGGTTATTATCTTTTTTAAAGTTCTCACATTTATATGGTTGATTTTTAATATTACTTAGTTCATGCTTATTACTAATGGTACCAAGATTAGTTACATCATTATCATGCTTTAAGTTAGTCATCGTTACGAGGTTATTTTTAGAAGGGTTATTGTTTCTTGGGGTTAGCCCCGAAGGATCAACCGAGGTCCCGGCGCCATTTACCCGGCTACCCTCTGGAAATTGGGCAGTCGCCTCAAAGAAATTTGTCAGTCCCATGGACTCTAAGGGGGAAGAAAAGTCGTTGAGCCTGAATTTAGCCATATTTACTGAAAAACAGAGCCTGAAGGTGGTCTCTGCCCAAATATGCTATTTAATATATTTTTTATTTTTTACCAAATTTCACCACTATGAAACAAGTTCTGAAAGTAGCGACGGGAAGGTATTATTGGGGAAAGCAAGTTAGTTTGTTTAAATAATATTGCTAATTCATCAATCTTACGATTAAACTGTTTTTTGTTCAACTTTTACCAATGTGGATGTCGAAATAATTTTTAAGCAACTGCAGATGATTAATACCGACTATCAAGGCTAAACAAGATTACAAAACTTATTTGGCAATGCAAAAATTTCTTTCGAATGAAATGGACACAATTATTGACCAAATAGACTTGGAGCTTTTAGAAAAGGAAGATGAAAATGTTCCTCAATACGGCGACGTTACCCTCGTTCCGATCTATTTATTTCAACAAATAAAAAAAATTGAAGCCATGGAAGTTTGCGATTCCATAATACAACAGATTAAGGCTCGGTTTACTTTTACAGGACATCTGACAGCTACCGCATTACTTATGAAAGAACATTTTATCGAATACCAAAAAAAATTTCCTGACAAATTGCTCACTGATACAGTTAAGTTATGAGAAAAATCGTCTAAAAACAGCACTGCAAGAACTTTATGAAAGAGAAGAATCTCAAACCATTTCTGAAGCCGTTGCTCTTTTATCGTCGGTTTCACAGGAAGATAAAAGGTGCACTTTTCAAGAAACTACTAAGTTATTGGAAGTTTTAGTGTGAACACCTATGTCAACCTCTGAAGCTGAAGGATGCTTCTCTTTGGTAAAAAGACTAAAAACCTTTTTGCGCAACTCTATGAAAGAAGAAAGACTAAGTGACTTGGGAATGTTATCAGCTGAAAAAGTGTTTCTTAATAATACCGAAGAAGATTTTTAATAAACGAGTCATTGACCTTTTCGCCAGTAAAGCAGAACGAAGACTAGATTTCAAATACCGCAGTTCAGTGCAAAATATTCTTCCTTTTACTGTATATAGCTTTGGAGTGTATTACTTATTCATTACGACTAGTTATTCTGGTAAGTTTTTATCGATGTTTTTATGCTGTTTATTAGTTTGTAAAAATGGTATATATGTACACGTTATCGCATAAGTAGAAATACCTAAAAAAATTCACCCCAGCACAAGAATAGAAGAATCGATTTGATTTACAAACACATATGTAACTAGACATAAAAGGCGAATAAATTATCTTAAGGAACTCAATATTATTATTAAATTTTGTATAATGTTTCATTTTTTACTAATTTGGCAAGTAGTATAAATGGTATATAATGGATATAACTAGTAATTTTTTCTACTAAAAAAAACAAAAAGGTAAAAAATTAGTCATTTTGGGCGTGGCAACGCCCAGCCTGCAACGCTATTTACCTTTTGGTGCACCGCCAGACTCAAATCCCACGAGCCGCCACTGCTTGACCAAAGCTTACTTGAAAATATTATCAAAATAATTTTACATTCGAGAAAAAAAACAACAGTTGTTAACAAACGTAGTTAATTTTTTTTTGCGGTTTGCAATAATTAAAATTTTGTTAAATACAAATTATAATAAAAATAAATAATCTCTTATTCCACCGACGCGTTCCACGCGCCTTGAAAATATTAGTCGCGAAATTTCTATACTGTGGTAAAGGCACGGTTTTTCTAATGCACTTACTCCAGACAAGCCTCTACTATTAAGAGAACACGTAAGTTTCGGTATCTGTATGGGCCAAAAGTCTGATGGGATTATTTAAAAGCAATTTTCGAAGCTCCACCTTAAATACTATCCTAACCTATGCATGCCGTAATTCGGGAAAAACTCAGTACATGCACTTTGAAACCAAAAAACTAGGCTTGGAGTGCGAAGACCAAAGATTTACTTGGTCAAAGATTAAGGAATTTACCTCGGCTAGTTCGGGTTTCGTATCTATATTTTATTGGTCAAAATTTAAATACAAGTATTTATTTACAAAACTCTGCCATTTTAAATAAAACAGTAAATAAAATATTTGTTTTAAAGAAAAAATATTATATTACAAGTATTTATTTACAAAACTCTGATATTTTAAATAAAACATTCATTTTGGAATCGTTAATTAGAAATATTTGAGAGACCTTTTAAAGAAAAAACCCCACACTAGAGTTAATTAAAAGATATAATCTACAATGCAAAAAAAATGCATAATTCATCAAATCCAAATGTCTCTGACTCTTTACAAGTTTGAAATCATTCTTACTGAAAGCTTCTATACCGTAACCTTTTACAACACATAAATTTATCCTTAAAATCTTACCAACCATTTTTACAATTTTGTATATGTATTTTTTTAACTGTAGCTTTTTTATTTTTTTTGCATTATATTTATGAAAATGTTTATAACATAGAGTCAAAGTTTTCTAATGTTTAGGATTCTATTATATTAATATTCTAAATTCTTGATTTAAATATTATTTTTCTTGTGTGTTTTTGTTTTGTTTTGTTTGCTAATTTTGATGTTTGTAAGACTTTTTTTTTACACTGGTATTTTTTTGACAATAAAGCATTTATTTATTTATTTATTTATTTATTTAATCTGTAGAGCTTTTCAGTTTTTTTTTGGTAACATCATAGGTCAGTCCCAGAGTGTGCATGTAAAGTTAAATACAGATATGTATTAGACCAGAGTAGCGACTTTAAAAAAAAAAAGGATAAATTGGAAAAGTAAATTATATTACCAGAGTTGTGACGCTTACAAAATAAGAAATGAAATTTAGCTTAAAATGAAAATGAAATTAATGTATGTTTACATAAGCAAAAAGAAAAAAATTACTGAAATTATGACGAGTTTAAATTCAAATTAAAATATCCAAATAACAGGTGTCAAAATTATTAAAAATTGTTTTTGTAAACATGTGATTTAATTTATAAGTTGACCAACAGTGGATTACTTAAATAACTAAATGAAACCTGACAGTAGATAAAACTTTAAATTTAAGATTTACTGTTACTCAAGAAAAAATGAAAATCAAAATTTACTGAAATTCAATTCACTCTTGTTTATAAGAAAAACGTGAGGACATGACATTTTATTATTTCACTTAAACTTAAACTTTTATTTGTTTAGAGACATACTTATTAAATGTGTTTTCTTAATGGTTTGTGGGAAAACAGTTTTTAAAGCACATGTTTTAATCCAATTTTTAGGTAAATTATTTATTTTATTTATTAATCCAATCCAGCGATATCCGATACTTCGATTTGTTTAAACTAGGTTAGCCAGGAAATCTGAATAAACTTGGCATGGTGTACCTCTAAAAGGCTTCTAAAACCCCCTAAAGCATTCTCTGAAGTCCACCCGAAGAAGTTTGGAGAGAATCTTTAACAAAGGGCATCTGATTTTGTATTGTGTGCAAACTTCCTGCATTTCTAAGATGCCCTCCGTTGCAAAGCGGTGAGAGGGCGATTTGCCTCCGTCACGCCAACATGATGAATTTGTTATCGATCTTATATTTTACGTATATAAAGAATATAAATAACAATATGTGACTTTAAATAAAAATATACGGGAATACAGGAAAGTAATTTAGACTATTTAAGACAAAAGGTATGGTATAGTTTAATGGACTTTTTAACTGTCTGATAACTGTTATTATAGGCTGACGGGTGAATAACTGTCATAAAACCCTTGTCTATTGATAGAAAGCTACATAAGGCATAAAAAAGTGCTACACACACAGTAAAATACGATTCACTTTAAAATATCCGTCATTCCTATAGTTTACTTACTGATAATTTACGATGTTTGGCCAAATGCTTATCTATAATCTTAAACCTTATTACAATTTCTTATGTAAAGCTATAGATTTGTATTTTTTTGTTAAATCCTAAAATTAGTCCTGTTCCGCGATACAATAATATATGTTCTTTTTCATATGCCACCCACTATACTAATAGATAATTTTTAAGAAAAGAAATATCAACTATTTAATTTTTAACATTAAATTCAGAACAAAAAAATCAGTTGCTGGAAAGTAATGTTTACTGCAGAGGTTTCGAAATAGTGCTACTTATCTCAAATGGATGCTTCGGTTGACCACCTCCAAATAGGTTTTACAACAGATATATTATCTTGATAATATACGAATATTGATTTGGATTCTCGGAGACCTTGTCTTTACTAGGTTATTAGGTTTTTAGTATAAAACGATCCATCTTCTCAAAAATATGTACTTTAAACAAAAGTATGAATACTTATTTTTATTTTCTGCTCTTCTCTTTAACTTTATTTGATTTTTAATTTAAGATGATTTCAGATTTTTATTTTAGTATTTGTTGGTCGGCAACTCAAGAATTCAAAAGCCCTCTTTGTCCCTTCCCATCCCGTTTTATTTCCCTAGTCTAGTTTTAATAATGATAATAATAATAAATACCTTTTATTTCTAAAGATGTACAATTAAATATATACATACAAATTTTAATTTTAAAACCTAAATTTTGTATATGTATTTTTTTTTAATTGTTTCTACTTTTTAATTTTTTACTTTGCTTTTTTATTTTTTTTTCATTATATTCAAAAATTTTATAACATGCCAAAAACAAAAAACAAAATTCCACTTTTAGAGAAAATTAAAATTCTAAATTCTTGATTTAAATATTATTTTTCTATAATATTTATGATGTGTTTTTGTTTTCAAACCGTTTGCTATTTTTGATGTTTGTAAACTATTTTTTTTACAACAGCTTTGTCCACAAAATTTAATTTTTTTTACAATAAAGCATTTTATTTATTTTATTTATTTATTTAACATATGTACCTACTTCTAACAGACTTATAATAAAATAATAAAAATCATACCATAAACAGAATACTTCCCAAGGACTATCGGTGAACAACGGCAGCGGCGAGACCGAGACGGAAACAGAAACTGGCGGAGCGGACGGCGGAAGGCAGCCCAGGGGGTGGACGGCGACCTAGGCTCCGGGGACGCCGATCGACAAAAAAAATTTCATGCTGCAAGTAGTTGCTCTTGCAACAATTTACTTTTTATGTGTTTCGAAAACTGTTTTGGTAAAAGATTTTTTATATCCGTATCAAGACCATGCCACATTTTAATTGCGACATATACAAATGAATGCTGAAAAGCTGCAGTTCTGTGTAGAGGCATAACAAAATTTTGAATGTTTCTAGTTCTGTGCGTGTGATTAAATGCAGTAAACCTCTGAAATAAATAGCTTGGTAGCCCAGTTTTAATTACTCTATGAACGAAAGTATACATATGATGTTTCCTACGATTATACATATTTAAAATGTTACCTTCATTTAAGTAGGGTGTTATATGATTTCTGTAAGGGATATTGTACGAGAATCTCATACAAGAGTTTTGAACCTTTTGTATCATATTTCGTGTTCGGAAAGATAAAGAATCGCCATATACAGTATCTCCATAATCAAACAGCGAGAGTATTAGGGCCTCACATAAAAAATATTTTTGTCTGGGTGGCAAAAATCTCTTTAAATAGTATATTTTTTTTAAACGTAGGTACGCAGCTGTTAATTTCGATTTTATATGAGAGTCAAAAGATAGAGAGCTATCAAATATTACACCAAGGTTTTTTGCTTGACTTACAACGGGAATGACATTATTATTAATATGAATGTGTAAGTTCTGCTCAATATATTTTCTCATATTAATATTATTTTTGCCTAAAACCAATATTTGAGACTTTGTTGCATTAAGCTTGAGGTTATGATCTTGAGCAAACTTTTCGATTTGTTTAAGGTCTCTTATAAAATGTTCTTGAGTTATATCTAGATTTCGTATACTAATTGGTATATATAATTGAGAATCATCAGCGTACTGCTGAAGCTCAGCATATTTAACAGACTTACACATGTCAGCAACATAGAGAGAGAATAATAATGGAGACAAACTGGAGCCCTGGGGAACTCCTTGATTAACTGGCATAAAATTTGAAGTGGAACTATACGTACCTTCACAAACTAACACACGGCTTTGTCAATTATGCAGATAACTAGATAAAAATTTGATAGAATTTTCAGATAGGCCAAAATAGTGCAGTTTTGCCAATAACATTTTGTGATTTAGGGTATCAAAAGCTTTACTAAAATCTAGAAGAGCCATGCATGTACTGCTTCCTCTATCCTCATTTAAGCGGATATTATTTAATATGTTCACCAAACTAGTGCAGGTGCTGTAATTTTTCCGAAAACCTGATTGGCAAACAGGAATAATCTTTTCAGTTTCCACAAAAGTTGAAATTTGATTAAAAATATGTTTTTCGATTATTTTTGAGATTGCAGGTAGAATGCTTATTGGCCTAAGATCTTTAAACTCCGTGGGATTTGATGTTTTCGCAATTGGTTTAATGATAGCTTTTTTCCAAATTGAAGGATATGAATTTTCTAGGATGCTTGTATCAATTATGTTGATTAAAGGATTTATACAAAAAGGCAAACATAGTTTTATGTCCTTTATAGAGAGTTGATCTTCCCCAATCGCATTTGATGATATTGTGGAAGTAATTTTTATTAGGGCAAGTTCATTGATAAGGCAGAATTCTAGACGCTTTTCAGAGAATCTATTGTTTTTATAAAAGTTTACCAAATCTAAGGAGGAAGAATCTGGTAGATTATTAGTAGTCTGAAAAAAATTATGAATGTCTGTTGCGTTAGTTAGATCCTTCGGTAAATTAGAAATTTTGTTTGTATGTGTTAAATTGAGTTTTTTTGCGTTAGACCAAAATTCTTTACCTTTTTTTAATGACATTTGATTAAAATATGTAATCTTTTTCAAATGATAGCAAGCTTAGTATAATTTCTAAGTTGTCTGTAGTATTGTAGATTTCCTTCGGTTTTGAGTTTTCTATACTTGCGATGTGCTTTATCTCTTAGCTTAATTAATGTCTTTATATTACTCGTTATCCAGGGAGTGAACGGTTTTTCTTTAATTTTCATGGTTTTAAGGGGCGCATATTTATTAATGTGGTTTAAGATTAGTGTGTTAAATATTTTGTTTTTTTCATCCAAATTATTACTATAATAAACCTCATCCCACCGAATAAGAGAACCCTCATTGTAAAAATTATCTTCATTTATCATTTTCTAGTTTCGAAAGATTTTTCATTATTATTTATTTTAGGTGCTTCAAATTGTGAAAAAATTAAATTATGATCTAATAAATCCTCCGAGATATCTAGTGATCCTGATTGTACAGTAATCAGAGTTTTACTTGCAATTATCACATCTATAAGACTAGAATGATTAGTATCCAGATTTATTCTTGTAGGTTCAGATATTCGTTGTGTGACATTAAAAGTTTCCAAAATATTGTTAAACCTTGCAGAAGAAGCGTTTTTTTCCAAGAGATCTATATTCAAGTCTCCCACAAGGATAATATAGTCATAATTAATAATTATGTGTGACAGTATATCTTCAAGGTTATCCAAAAATAGAGGGATACTTCCAGAGGGCGGCCGATATATATTAAAAAGAATAGTTGTTTTTTTTTTAATTTTAAAGGATACTGCAATATATTCAAGGTCATTATAAGTAAAGTTAAAATTTACCCTGGAAAATTTTAAGTTATTTTTGAGATACAGTGCTACACCGCCACCCCTGCCCATTCTATCCTGTCTCATAAATTGGTATCCTGGTATGTTAAATAAGACACTGTCATATCTCGAATTCAACCAGGTTTCTGCGAGGCAAAATATATCAAAATTATATTCAGACATATAATTGCGGAATTCGTCAAAGCCAGTGTTCATTGAACGAATATTTAATTGTCCTAATAAAAAGTTATTTTTGTTTTCATTATTAAAGATGTCGATCAGCGTCCGACTCGTGTCCATGCTACCCATGGTCGCACCCGTCATGCGCCACCCACCACCCAACCGACCAACCAGCCCCCGCCCCTCCTGCAGCCCCCGCCAACGCCCTCAAGTCACCGAGCTCACCGCAGTCCCTAAATATAGTATCACATCTTTTACTTATACCCATTACAACTAAACTCGATAACCCTATAAAAACATTCACAAACCGCTCATTATTTGAAAAGTTGCATAGAATATATATAATATAAAATATAAAAAAAAATACGTAAGCCATGCAG
Source organism: Kuschelorhynchus macadamiae (assembly GCA_030620095.1). NCBI lineage: Eukaryota > Metazoa > Arthropoda > Insecta > Coleoptera > Curculionidae > Kuschelorhynchus > Kuschelorhynchus macadamiae. The sequence continues at coordinate 251,729 of JAUTXW010005111.1, read as the reverse complement.
CATATATTAATAAGTCTAACTCGCTCTATAACTCATAAACAGTTATGTGATTATTATTATATAAATTTGAATACATTTTATGATTATTATTTAAAATATAATTGAAAAAAATATATATATAATGTGTAATTACCTTGCATTCTATTGAATAAAAATGAATAGACAGGCGACATGCGTTACAATAGTATTTTTCACAAATATTTTTGTCAATTACGAAAATAATATCGGTTACAATTAATTAATTACATAACAAAGAGGGAGAGAGGAATCGAGAGTGTGCAGTGCATGTGACTAAAATATATTCTTTTGACTACCTGAAATTATGCCAGAATTAATAATTATTGAGATTGGTATTTCGGTTAAACCACCACCCAATCTCTTTCCCTATAAAGAAATACAAAAAATAAATAGATATTCTAAAGAACACCATTAAAAAAATTATAATATATAAGTTTTGTGAAATAACGCTATACTAGATACAATAAAGAAAAAGATAAGGCAAAAACAACAAATTTACATATTTGCTTGGCGAAAATGTAACAGTAAGCACTAAGCAAAACAAAAAAAAACTTCTAACGGTTAATAGGACAGTTTATGATTTGCCACAATACTCAAGTAAAAGAATCAATAGTTTCAATGAAATTACTTGACTGAAGAGAAAACAATTATTTTTGCTTTGTAAGTAATAATAATATATTTAAGTGTGAATTTAAAAAATATAAGTTAATGCAGAATCGGTTTTTTTCTGCAAATTCATTAGATACATTTTATATTTGGATTAAAACAAATCAAACTTTAAATCTAAAAATTCAAATGGTAATAAATTATAGAATTTTACAGCATTATAAGAAAATCGAAGCTGAAAAATGGCGGTGTGGTGATTGGGTATAGTCAAGCGATGTCCCATTCTTACATTAACATTATGAATATCACACAACATATGAAATAGCAGCCGCTGTCGAAATGAAAAAGGAGAAGCAGGATCATTGATAATTTTAATTAAAAAAGTACAAAAGTGAAGATTTCGTCGAGCATCCATTCGTTACCAGTTAATTTCCTTAAATAGATGCCGTATATGTTCATATTTTCTTACACTATATACAAATCGCACGCAGGTATTTTGGACTTTTTGTATTCGAGATTTACTCTCTTGATCCAAACTAAATCCATAGATAAAGTCACAATAATTAAAATTTCGTCTCCACACATGCATCCAAGGGAGATAACCGAACAGTGGGAATTAGCATGTAATAGAGCTCCGGCTTCAGTTTTTAAATAGACTTTAGAATTTTTGTCAATCTGCTCTGCAGAGATTTATGTTTTCTTTACAGCCCTTGAACTAATAAAGAATTTTAAATTGGCCAATGTAGTAATATATTCAGACAGGCGATGATCACATTACAACCGCAACCAAGACAAAAATGAATTAAATGAGGGATCAGTGGCGGCTATTCAGGGGAAGCACTTCACCAGGAAAAATAAACAAGCAAACATCTAACTATATTTATTATATATCTCTTAAAATTTTAGTTTTTGACTTTGCTGGAGGTGCTATGTTTAGTTTACGATTTTTCTACTATGTTGCCATGACAACGAGTATCCGATGACATCGAACCCAGCGCCATATAACGCTCTCGGTGAATTGCAGGCGGAGTACACTACACCCACGTGTCGTTCAGTTTGCGGTGGTTGTTTACTTTTATTTTCGCGGATTTCGCTGCAACCGGTGAGTTCCTTTGCAGTTAACTTGACTGTTTTGTGTTATATTTATTTATGGTGTTGTTACAATTTCAAATTCGAAGTTAGTAAATGTAATGGTTCAAGACTGAAATAAATTAAATTAAAAGACCTCTTTGAATTTATTACAAACCGTGACAAATCTCCGGCATTAGTGTTTAATGACATTTTCTCAATCACGGACATACTATTTGACGTTCTTCAAAAAAAAAATCGCTTGACATTCATTTTTGCATAGCCAATATAAAACGCTATCGTGAGGCGCTCTGTAAAAAACGAAATGAACATTTTTTTAATACCATGTTTGATAAAGCAAATTCTATTACAGAAATAAATCATTACACACGTGAGCTTGCTAAGCTTTTACCTGAAGAAATTAGGGCTAAGTATAGAACCCTTTTGTTATGAAATATTGGACCATATTTTAATGGAAATGACACTAAGATTTCAAGACTGTGAAAAACTTACATTTTCATCTGTGGCTGGTTCTGCTAAAGTTTGAAAATTTGTTACAGTTATATGGGGAAATATTTTCAAAAAGTCAACGACTTAAAAATGAGCTTGGTCTTATTTTTGCCAATAAGAGTAATTGGAATATATCGATGCAAGAGCAAGTGAAAAAAATTACTAAAAATAAATATATTTTTACCGAAGCATATAAACTGTTTTATATGCTTATTTTGACAATACCGTCGACAAGTGCTTCTATGGAAAGAAGTTTTTCTTGCCTCAAACGTGTAAAAACTTATTTAAGAAATACAATATCTCAAAAAAGACTTACTTCTCTAGGCAATATTTCAATTCAAAAGGAATGTCTGGAGGAGATTAGGGTAACTCGTCTATTTTATGAGGATGTTATAAATAAATTTGCTGCTATGAAGGATAGGAAAATTGATTTAGTCTACAAAATTCAGGTAAGTCGTAAAAAAAATTCTACCCCCTCTACATATAAAAAACTTCTGGAAAAAAATTATTGCGATATTTTCTTGCTTCATTTGCACTTACTTTTTCACCGGCGAGCCGCCACTGATATATATATATATATATATATATATATATATATATATATATATATATATATAAACTTTGTTTTCAGTGTCTCATCAAAAACATTATAATAGGGAGTTTCTGTATTGAAAAAAATGAAAATAAAACAACAAATCTTTTGGTGATTTCTACTTCCCTCATAAAAGGAAAGTATTGTTATCGTAAAAAATCATCCACCTAGGTTTTAACAGATCTTCACGTTTTAGGGTCCCTAGATGCCAAAACATGTTTTCTCAATTCCGTTGGTCTGTCTGTCGGCATGTCTCTAGTTATATAGCCGTATAGTTAAAAAACTACTTATCTAATTGACCTCAAATTGTAGGTAAAAATCAAGGATTACAAGTGAATTAAATAGTTATATTTCGGTGAAAATCCAATATGGCGGAACAAAATGTCGGTTTAATAAAATGATAAAGATTATTATTAAAAACCTACTTATCCAATTTACTCACAAGTTTGCATAAAAATAGAGTATTAAGTAGATATTAACTGTAAAATTTTGGTACGGATGTAAGATGACAAAACAAAATGGCGGCGTAATAAATTATTTAAAAAATTAGCATACAAAACTACTTATTAGATTGATTTCAAAGTTTGTGCTACAATTAAGTGGGATATTGAGATGAACTGGTGAAACTGTTGGCGAAACAAAATGGCGGCCAAATAAATGTATAGAATCGTGTTTCACATAGCTTCAAGTTTGGTTAATTCCATCGATCTGTCTGTCTATTGGGGCATAGTTAAAAACTACTTACCCGATAGACTTCAAATTTTGGTCAATAAATTAAAGGTCTAATAGGGATGACCTGGTAACATTTTGGTAAATATCCAATATGGCGGGACAAAATGGCATAGTGAAATGTTAAAAATTTATCACTAAAAAACATCCAAATTACGTCAAATTTGGCACAAAAACCTAGTGGTACGTAGAAATAAACTCGAAACATTTTGGTATGAATCCAAGGTGGCGGCCTAATAAAATAGTTAAAAAATAAGCCTGAATAAACTAGATTAATTTTAATTTTTATTCAAGGGTGGTATAGAGATAAACTAGTAAAATTGTAGTAATAATTCAAAATGGAGACCAAATAAAATGTTTTAAAAAAATTCCTATCCCTTTTTTTAAAATTATGTCCAAAAATCAAGTGTGGCATGTGTAAAACCAATATGGTGGAACAAATGGCACCCAAAAAAATAATTGTATATGAGTGTGTTACTGAATGACTATTTGCGGAACTAAATTGGAACACACTTCCCTTTTCCTAAGAAAAGAAAAGGTTCATAAGGAAGTTCCAGGTAAAGGAGATTTACGGATTTTATTTATGTAAAATTTCGTTCATAGGAGGTTAGTCCTGTATTAAAATGTTATGATAACGGTCTAAAAGAAGTGTGAAACTTGCGGACAGTTAATCGTCACTAGACCCCTACATTCTAGAGTTTTAATTTCCTTCAAATTTTGACCTGATATTTATAATAAACTTAATTTTAAAATCTTAGGCAACATATTTTTAAAATAACTTGCTCTGTGAGCAATATAATACACTGCACTTTAGCCTATTGAAACCAAATTAACCAAGAGTTCCGAATAACCTTAGAACGCTATACCATTGCCGTATAAAGTTATTTTCAAATAACAGTGTACACTTGCACCTATAAAGGCCTTCCGAAATCCCTGAAGGCATTTTCCGAAACTTACCCAAAGAAGTTTGATAAGAGAAACTTTAACAAAGGCCTTCCGATTTTCTACCGAGTGCAAACTTCCTGCATTTCTGGGATGCCCTGCGTTACGAAGCAGAAATGTTTTGCGAGACATTGGCGTCTTTCAAGAGGTTAATTTGCGTCAATCACTCTGACGTGATGGATTTATTATTGGTCTTCTTGATGCATGTGATTTATTTACCGGATAGGTTGTTTTATTTGGTATTTCATGGCTATTATATGACAAGTATAGACAACAGATGTGGCTTTAAAAAAATTTTGCATGAAAAGATATATAGACTAGCACAGAGTCTGTAAAATAATTCGATATGTTGTGCGTTTTGACATAATACAATGTAGCCCATAAGACAGTTCTTAAGAAGTTGAATCTTGAATAAATTTTAAGACAGGGAAGCAATTTTTAGAAACTTACCTGTTTGTAACGTAATTCGATTCTTCGATCATTTTTTGCAAATTCGTCAATGACGTCATTATAAAAACGTCGATACTCCGACACATTTTGGGGAAGTTTATTTTCAATGGACAACAGTGATGAATGCGAAAGTCTCTCCTGCCCCGTTGAATTTCTCACGAAATTTTTTATACGTTTAAGTGTTGAAAAATTGCGTTCTACTGATGAACTTGTGGCAGGTATTGGCAATACTAATTCACACAATTTCGACACTTCGGTGTAGGCATCTTCCAGTTCCTTATCTTTTAAAAATTGCATTAGTTCCTTAGCGTTATTTTTTGCCCTAATGTCATCAGTTTCGTAAATCACTTTTAGTTCAGATCGCAATAACACTCGGTCGAAGAACTGGCCATAATGAAGAAGAAGAGATTTAAACGCATCTTCTGGAAAAGTTTTTCGTTTAAATGTATCAAAATTGCAGAGCTCGAGGAATTTAAAATCATTTAAACCGTCAAATCTATAGTTTATTTGTTGCTGAATTTGATTAATTATTTCGTAAAAGAGGTGTCTGTATGATGTTTGAACATCTCCCACCTTGTCTGTTTGAAGACGCTTGGCTTATGGCTCTACATTTAACATCATCGTTTTCTCCCAAAATAGGTCAAAGTCATCTCTTTTTTGGCTTAACATGGACTTAAAATCACCTATTTTTTTTAGGCAAAAAGCAATATCATTTGTTTTAGTTTGTAATATATTAAAAACATTGAGAATAGAAATATTTCTGAAAATATGTTCAACAAATAATTAATATTAAAATCTCCTTTCAAACAGTCTAAAAACCCCCTCGAAATATTTATTGCTTCTGAGTCCCACGTTTCATTATTTTCTATTATATTTTCAAATAGTTCAATCAGTGATTCACGATTTTCAGCAGTTCCACTAGTAGGAGCTACTTTGGGCAATCGTTTGTGGACAATGCAGTCCAAAGCTTGTGTAAGTTTTGTTGACTTGGAAAATAAAGCAGCCATGCCACTTAAAGTAACGAAAAATACTTTACACTCTTTAATGTATATGATTGATGGACTGGGATAAAACTAAATTTAATTTATGAACAAAACAATGGACTAACACAGCACTTGGGAAAGTTTCTCGAACTCTAGCTTGCAGACCCCCTAATTGTCCTGCCATCACTGCAGCTCCATCATAGCTTTGAGCAACTAATTTTTTCTCTCCTTTAATTTAGTTAGTAATTTTATAAACTACGGTATATAATGCATCTGCTGTACGATTGTCGAATACATTATTAAAACCTAAAAATTGCTCTTGAATACTTCCGTCTATTTTAACGTAGCGTGTTACTATGGATAATTGGCTAAAATTAATGATATCAGTTGTTTCGTCCAGAATAATAACAATGAACTGCGCCTCGCCAATCTCCTGCTTAATTCTTTTTAGAATAATGGTTGCAACAGCGGAAATTAAATCATTCTGGATTCGATTCGACTTTCCGCGAAAAACGCTAGACTACTCTACATGATTTTTTAAGCAATAATCATATATAGCTATTAAAAAATTTCCTCTATTTGTTTTATCATGACCTCTAAATCCCAATTCGTGCTGTCCGAGAAAACACACAACATCGATAAGTCTTCTTAATATTTGCCTATTTTTATCGACTAGTTCATTGTGTTGGCGATGACTAATTTCAATTCTGGTTTTGCCGAAGACTTTTTCTTTTATGACGGCCTGCAAATACGCTTTGGACTTAATGTGTCTTTTTACGGCTCTATGAAAATTGTTTAAATCAGAAAAACCAGTTTTATTCCAGAAATCTTTTTCATTTTCAAAAAGTAAACATGGCCAACAAAATAATTTATTTATATTTTCACACCCTGTTAGCCATTTAAATTGTTCGTATTGTTTTTCCGGATAAAAATGTCTAATACGGTTTTTCATTTTTGTAGCTAAATTTTTCATAGGCGGTTTTGCCCTTCCTTTGGAAATTATTTGAAGCTTATCAGCGAAGTTTAATGTTGAAAATCCATTTATTATTAAGACACACACCACACATTCTCACACACTCTTCTTACTAAGATCTCCAACATTTTCAACGTTATTACCGACAGCCGAAGTTGACGGTATTTGCATATCCACGTCCGTATTATTGTCTTCCATATCGCACCATGCACGACGCGACGTACGTATCACACAACACACGGATAGCCGTTCAAACAAAGAACCTACTCCAACGATAGCTTTCGCCCCCACTTAAAGCACGCGACTGAAATGCAAAAATTGCAAACAGCCGGTGGAAAGTTCAATAACCTCTGGCTCGATTCATAGGAAATCAAGCAATTTTCTATTGTGGCTGGGTCGGAGTCAAGGCCGCATTTATTATGGGCTTGATAATTAAGATAATATTTTAGCATTTTTAATATAAACTAAATTAATGGTTTCCTATTTCAAAAATTACATTTTAGAAGATGTTTTGTAAATTTTATTGGGGAAGCACTGCTTCCCTTGCTTCCATGGACTGCACGCCCCTGGATTCTGTAGAAGTAAACGCTATTTACCGCCTAGTACCCTACTCTTAAAATAAAAAAAAATTACACATTGTTGCCAGATTTTGCGTAGAGTTATCATTTTCAAATGCAATCCCCTGTATATTATATTAGATCTAAATAAAGAACTAAAAGAGGAAGAGTTCGACGATTGGGTCTGCGAGGCACTATTTTGGACTATTAGACGATTGACTAACATTTTATTATAACTTTAAATGGGATTTCCAAACATTGTTAACGAAATATTATTATTTACATAATGGTTTACAGTTGTTTGCTTTGTTCATGGGGTATGTTTGCGAAATAGATCTTTAAGAGTATTGCGGCACATATATTGACATATTCACCGAAATTGAACTTGGAGGCATCTTTTGTACTTCCATAGTTACATAAATATTTGACACATATTGTTATATTCCCTTGTATTCTCTTTTCGTATTGATTTTATCCGCTGGTTTACAAATGCGTAATATACAACAAAAAGTTGATATGTCGGAGCATATATGGGCAACCCCCGACCGGGGGTTGGCTCCGGGCCGTATCCGGCCGTCCGCCAGCTCCAGTCCGGTCCGCGAGAGATTCAAAAATTCGCTCAAAAAATAAAAAGATTTAGCACACATAGTTTATTTGTAATTACTGTCAACCAACCTAAAACTGTAATCTTCAAATCATAAAGACTAAAATCGATAAATAATTTTTTTAAGTGTACGCAGTGGAACGCCACAGATCGAGTCAGAAATAGTCGTTAGAAAAAGACAAACAGATAAACATTCGGGAAGCCGCCCGATGACTTTGAAGCGCTCCGAGCTCCTGAATAACAGTCGGCACTCAGCGGTCGCATCGCATATTTGCGTACGATCGTGACTCTCGATTCGAGATTATTCTGGTTGTTCATTGCGGGTAATATAAAACCGCTCAGCGCGCCTGTCAACTTATTACTTGTTAACAACTGATAAAAAGAGACGCAGGCAATATTCAAGCAAATTAAGCTCAGAAGAAAAAAAAATGTATCAAGATGTCTGCTTTAAAAAAGCGGAAAGGGGAGACAAAACAAATGGATTGATGCTCCAGCAAGCGTTTCGCTCAATATAATTTACTTATGGGCCATTAAGAAAGGATAAAATTTAAAAACTCATTACCGATTTAGGGAAACGCAACAAATGTTCCATTCACAAAGATTAAATCTAGACAGTGTTGTTAAAGCTAGTTTTATAGTCAGTTCAAAAATTGCGAAAACATCGAAGTCATTTTCTAAGGGAGAGTTTGTTTAAGAGTGCCTAGTAGATGTTGCAGAACTTTTGAGCCCAGGAAAAAAGAAAGAGTTTGAGAAAGTGAGCTTATCGCGACGTACTGTTTTTCGACGTATAGATATGATGGCTAGTGATATCAAAAAAATATTGACTGATAGATTGGCTGGTTTTCAAGCATTTTCGATTGCTTTGGATGAGAGTACCGATTTATCTGACTGTTTTAGATGTCCTCCATTTTGGGCAATGCAAGTGATATATACAGTTTTCAAATATATAAGGGCATTCCTAACATATTCAGTCTGATTAAGTTATTGAATATCTTCTGGAATCCAACGTTCAAGTTCCTGCGCAGTTGATGGTTTGTGTTTATATACTAGATCTTTAACTGTACCCCACAGAAAGAAATCTAGGGGTAAGGTCGGGGCTTCTAGGGGGCCAGGCGTAATTGCCGTTGTCCCCAATCAGTTTTCTTAATGTTAATTTAAAAAGTTTGGTTATTCCTTGACTCCTGTGACATGGAGCACTATCCTGCTGCCAAATTAAATTTGCTCGTTCTCTTGGAGCCACATTATTTTCCATAAGGTGTTGATACATTCTGATAAAAAATTCTGGACATATAGCTCTGGTTCAGTCAGCTCTTTTTATCCGAGGTGTTGATGAAGAATTTGTAGTGACAGAGGAATTACTGGCTTTACGGTCACTACAAGGAAAAGATAGTTTTGCCGAGGTGGAAACTAATTTTGAGCAATATGGTTGGCAGTGGTGTAAATTAGTTGGAGTGTGCAAAGATGGTGCGCCTTTAAGGGTCGGATCACGAAAAGATTTTATCGGAATCCTGAATGAAATAGCAACTGATATGAATGTGCTAAAATGTGATTTAATAATTCTGCATTGCATTATTCACCTACAGAACTTATGCTCTAAGTCCATTCGACTGAAGGTCTTTATGGATGTAGTAGTAAGTACCATCAATTTCATTAGATCCCGCGGTCTTAACCATCGCCAGTTTAAAGCATTTTTGATGAACTCTCTTCAGAACATGACGATGTAACATTCTATTGCCAAGTAAGGTGGCTAAGCAAAGATAAAATAGTAAAAAGATTTTATGACCTGAAAAACATTGAATACGGTCGCGATGCTGAAGAACTGATACTATTATCAGACCAATTCACTGATCGATTTTAAGAATATGGATAGCATTTTCGATATTTTTGCAAATCCTTGTAAGTGTAATGTGGAAGATGCTCCGCTTCACCTACAAATGGAGTTGATTAAGCTTCAAAAAGACTCATATTTGAAGTCTAAATTTGATGATGCAGAACTAAGCGAATATTACGCAATCTTTCTGAAAAAGGGTATCCTCAGCTGAGAGTTTTCGCACGAAAAGTAATTTGTACATTCGGTAGCACGTTAAATGTAAGCAGCCTTTTTTCAATAATGAAAATTAATAAAAATAAGCATCGTACTCGGCTTACAGATGTTATAATCAATTTTCATTTGAATTTTCTATCTGTTTTTGTATCTTGTTTATCGCTTTTTTATTCATTACTACCTACTTATTTCTTACCTACCGCAAAGGATGCCCATACCTGTGTTAGAGTGTTTTATATTAGACAATAAAAATTGAATCTGACCCTTAGGGATTATAGAACTAAATGTCCAATAAAGAGAAAGGGAGACGTCGTCAAGTTTTAACTGATGACAAATAACTCAATATTTTGTTGTATTTTGAAGAGACTTCTGAAAATTCAATCAAGCGTGCCCTCAAATAAACAAAATAAATAACGAGGAAAGCTCTATTAATACTGTCCAGTACAAAAATTGGATTTTGCAAATTCTTGAGTTCATATTACAATGAGATGAGAAAGAACTTCAGTAAGGATTTGGTGCGGTATTTATTAGGTCCAGAACTATATGTTCAGAATTTTTTTATCAGAATTTATCAACACCTTATGGAAAATAATGTGACTCCAAGAGAACCAGCAAATTTAATTTGGCGGCAGGATAGTGCTCCATGTCACAGAAGTCAAGGAGTAACCGAACTTTTTAAATTAACATTAAGAAAACTGATTGGGGACAACGGCAAGTAAGCCTGGCCCCCTAGAAACCAGACCTTACCACTAGATTTCTTTCTGTGGGGTACAGTTAAAGATCTAGTATATAAACACAAACCATCAACTGCGCAGGAATTTGAACGTTGGATTCCAGAAGATATTCAATAACTTAATCAGACTGAATATGTTAGGAATGCCCTTATATATTTGAAAACTGTATATATCACTTGCATTGTCCAAAATGGAGGACATCTAGAACACTTGTTGCAATAATAATAATTTTTGTTAGTTTTTAGATATGTTATTTGTTCGCTAATAAAATATTTTAATACTATGATAATATTGTTTCGCTTACAATGTTCGAAAATTCCATTTGAAGTTAAAATTATTGGTAGTTATCTATTGCTGATATCATCGTTCTATAAGTCCGAAACGGTGCCTCGTAGGCCTATGTTGTTATCGTTAAACTCCTCGTTTAGTTATCTATATAGATCTAACATAATATACAGGGGATATCATTTGAAAATATTGAGAAAAATAACTATATGCGAAATTTGACAATATTTCGAGAGTTGGGTACTAGGCAGTAAATAAAAGCTACATTTATCCTTTTTATAGCTCAGGCAGAGTTTCAAAAAGTACTAAACTTCTATATAACGTTCTAAAAATGTTTCAAATAAGTAATAAAGATAAATGCCTATAGATCCGATATATTTTGTATCAGACCCATCAACTTGTATATGGTTGCAAGCGTAATAAATAGCGCTATTTGAGTCCGTATAAATATACAGGGTGTCCCATTAAAAACAGGAAACCTGCCTGCCGTAGGTATATTGGCAAAGTATGGCCTAGCACCATCATGCGGAGAGTAGATCCTAAAATCGATAAAAATGCGCTTTCACAGATCATTATCAAAAGTTCTTGGCCGGAAAAGATATCTGTAGAATAGCAAAAATATATAATTTCTGCAGCTGCAAAACGGCCTACAAGAAGAATTGTTTTCGACTATGTCACGTGATCTGTGTGACATATGCATTGGCAACAGTGTCACACGGCAGTAAAAATCGTATCGTGATTACGGATAACATGTTGTTTCGGCTCCGGTACTTATTTTAAAGATTCTGTGCTGGGTGATGATGCAATACAAATATTTAATACGTTTGAATACGAAAATGAAGGGGATGAAAAAAAGTACTCCGTTGTGGTGGGAAAGTTTGACTTATACTGCAGTCCCTTAAAAAACATAGTTTATGAGCATTTTAAATTTTTTAAACCTGACCAACTACCACAAGAAAGTATGGATCAGTTTGTAACCGCTTTAAACAACTTGCGTTGACTTGTGAATTTAAAGAAAAAGACGTTTTGATATTGGATCGCATTGTACTGGGTGTGCGCGACTTAAGAATTCAAGAAAAGTTACTTCAATGTGCAAATTTGACTCTTAGTCAAACAGTGGATATTTGTAGGGCCGTGGAAAATAGTGTGCTGACACAGCTTGAAATTGCCAAAGAAGTTAGTGCAATTAGAAAAACAGAAAACAGATTTCATTCAGGGAGTTTCGGACATGGACTAGGGAGCAGTGGTAATTATGATTCAAGAAGTAACAGTAACAGTATGGGTAGAGGCCAGCAGCATAAAGGTAAAAATGGCATTTGTGGTAAATGTGGTTTGCAACACAATAAGTGTGTGTTTCCTGCATTTTTTAGATACTGTTTCAATGCTACTTAAAAGGACATTATAGAAAATTTTGTCCAAGGAAAAACAATAATGTGCTTAAAATAAAAAACTTCTGTAACAGGACTACCGTTTGAATTTTTTTCGGATAATGGACCCCCATATAACTCAAAGGAATTTTCAAATTTTGCGAAAATGTACGATATTCAATTAACAACGTCAAGTTCACTATTCCCAAGAAGCAATGGCATGATAGAAAGATCAATACAAATAATAAAGGGTCTTTTTGCGAAAGCTTTCAACAGTAATAAAGATCTATTTTTAGCCATCCTAGATTACAATACAACCCCAAAACAAAATTTGCCAGCACCATGCGTGATACTAATGGGTAGAAAATTGAAAACAAACTTACCAATTAAAACAGAACTATTGAACCCTAATTATTCAACCAAGGGTGTCCAGTCCGCATTAGAAAATATCCAGAGCTATCAAAAACAATACTATGATAGATCTACTAAAACACTACCTGAGCTAGAGGTTGGTGAACCAATCTTACTGCAGGAAGGAACAAGCAAATGGAACCCAGGAGTGATAGTATCAAAAAATGGTCCAAGTGATTACACTGTAAAAGTAAATGATGCAGAATACAGACGCAATAGATATTACCTCAAGCCTTTACACTCCGAACAAGCAACATCTCGTCAGCCTGGCGAAGCTGCGAAAACTGCATCCAGTACAGAACGAAGACAGTCACGATTCTTAGGCCCGGAGCAAGCAAATGAACAAGACTATGTAGTGAGGACCAGAAGTGGTCGAATAATCCGTCAACCTGAAAGACTGACTCTTTAGTGACGATTTAAAAACAAAAAAAAATAAATAATTTTGCCAATACACTTTGATTTTTCACTGTTATTCTCGCTTTTATGTAAGTAGTTTTATCAAGAAAAGTTTTGTATTTTTTTTATGTGTTGTTAAAATAGGGCGTGTGACATATACATTGGCAACAGTGTCACACGGCAGTAAAAATCGTATCGTGATTACGGGTAACATGTTGTTTCGGCTCCGGTACTTATTTTAAAGATTGTTACCGCTATTCAAAAGATAGCGTTAAAAACCTATTCTTAAACTAATCAGTGTGTATTCATTGAACTTGTTGAATAATTAAAAACATCGTACATTATAATCTGCAACCGGAAACCACCGGAGTCTCAATAGTTGGCGCTAAGTGTTACACTTACCATGTCTTAGAACTGTTCCAGTATTATTGAAGTTTCGTTTTCGATTTTGTCATATCGAGCAATGTGTTATTTCAGATCTTCCTGAGTACAAGCCTGCCTGATGGTAGTGTAGAGGCCCAGAAATCATGATCGTAGGAGGGTGCTCTGTGACATAATCGAAAGCAATTCTTCTTGTAGGCCGTTCTGCACCTGCAGAAATTATATATTTTTGCTATTCTACTCGAAATTATAAAAATCATAATATTTTTAATACAAAATAAATTGTCTCACTCAGTTTTACAATAGTTCACATTAATGGTTTCTGTTTTACAATGGTGTTCATGAAAGCTGGATTTTGTGTATATGGTTTTGCAAACTTAACATTTTATTTTTTTTCAGAATAAGACTTATTACTTTGGTTACCACACTGATTTACTTGAGTCCGTCCACAGGAGATGAAGACTCGTTTGCATTACCTCCGTCCTTTGCCCAAGGCGAAAGTCCAGAAGGTAAGTTATTTTTATGAGTATTTAATTTATGCGTATTATTTATACAGTCATCCTTATTGGGGATATGATTCTACAGGAAAAATTAATGATACTTATTTAATTATCTATTTGTTTAGTGCATCAACCATATAGGGTTATTAGCGCGTAATACAGTAGAGGTTAATTGTTACAATTAAAAGTTATATGCGATGGAATACATTACATTCTCGAGAAACATTAACACGTTGTTTTGATTTTTGTTAAGCATGTCTTCTAAGTTATGCGAACTTTGGGAAGTCTACCAATACATGTTGCAGTAATAAAGGTACTGAACACATCCCGCAACGGGTTGATCCTCCTTTGAGATCAGATAACCGTGTATTAGCCTCGTGTGACCGATTGTAAGTCTATTGAAAATCGTTTGGTCCTTTCGATTGCTTAAGTTGCAGTCCATTTCCGGACACGGGGTTTTCTTATTTTTTATATAGCACTGCTTAGTGTATAGATTTGGGGTCTTCGTTACCAATTATTCCTATGTGTTATAAAACCCATTTAAATTATGTACTTCTGCTTGGAGATTATAAAGAAGAAGAATGTAGATTCTTTGGGCTAAGGCATGTTTGGAAAAAAGATTTTGAATTGCTTTTATGGAGCTAAGGGAGTCTGAAAGAATCACGCAAAATTTGCAATTGTCTCGATGTACAGAGTGTCCCATTTTGGGGTACTTTTGCGGGGTATCTCCATTATTTTTATAGATAGAATGTTGCGGTTTTCACAACATTTGCTATTTTTTCGTAAAACTGAAGATGCCGTTAAAAATTATCATAGCCCTTTTAGTTTTTAAGATACAGGGCTAAATTGAAAATGTTGCAATTTCAGGTACCCCTCGTATTTCAACTATCAGATAACTAATCGAAAATGTGAAAACTATTTCTTATATAACTTTTCTCGTAGAACTCAATTCCTCCTTCGGAATTAGTACACAGAGTCAACGTCAAAAAGTTAGCAGACCCAACTTTATTTGTTTTAATGTAACATTTATAGACTATAAAATTTGTCTTTTTTTACTTTTATAAAAATATATAATACCTATGTAGTATGCATTTTTTCTCAGAAACACGCAAATAAATGACAATTTTCTGAAATTAAATGTATAGTTTAATATTAGGCCGTGAATAACAATAATAAACAATTGAGAGTTACATATTGCTAACGAAGAATTGGATACCTTGCATATCTTCTTATATAAAAATAACTATATAGTTTTTTAATAACAGTAACTTTGTAACAACAATTTTATAGCAGAAAAATAACATTATTAAAAAAAAGAAAAAAACAATTTTTAAAGGTGATCTTATATTGACGAAGTTCTGCTATGCCGCCATATCGTGTTTTGTATACTTCATTTTGTATATAGCCCCATAAGAAAAATCTAAAATTGAGAGATCTGGAGATCGTGGAGGTCATCTAACAGGTCCGTTGGTACCTATCCATCTTTGATGAAAGTTATTATCAAGAAATTCCCTTAAGAGTTGTAATTTGGGGCACCATCTTGCTGTAGGTAAACAGCATTATATTGGGCTAATGAAATATTTTCGAGCAGTTCTGAAAAAACTTCCTCAAGGATATCTAGGTATCTATGTGCTGTAAAACCTCCTTCAGAAATCCTATAAACCTATATGTCTGCCCAAAATAAAACGTGACACTTTAACTCCAAGGTGCCCTTGTTGTGCCCTTTCAAACATTAAATTCTCTTGCAAAAAAGCATTTATTTGACCAGATAACAAGTCTGCCAAATAAATCCTTCGCATCGATTTGTTGTAAATACCACTGGCAAAACAGTGCCCGGCGCTCGGCATCGCCAGGTTGCAAATGTTGCACTATATTAAATTTGTATGGATGATACTTATATTTATTCAAGATCCTCCGACCGTCTGTTTTTGGCACACCAATTTCCTTCTCAGTTTTTCTACATGAGGACCAAAGTGTTGCTTCTCTATGTCCCAAAACATCTATCTCTTTTATTTCCCTGTTCTATTTGTTGTATGTTTGAGGACGCGGGTGAACAAATGATCCGCGTCCAATTTGCTTTTAAACGAGCATGTCATATTTTTCATAATTTTTATACGCTGCCATTGTTCGAAGAAATCGATTAATACTAATTAAATAAAAATACCAAAAGAACGTTTATAAACTGTTTTATAAACCAAAAGTCGATCCAAAAACCGATGAGACAAATACATGACATTTATTTTTGTTTGTTGTCATAGACAATAGTCATAACCTACTATTAAATTATGCATTTAATTTCAGGAAATTGTCATTTATTTGCGTGTTTCTAAAAGTACATACTGTCATGTATTTTTGACACATTTTATGGTCTAGAAATATACAGGGTGTTCCATTTAAAAAAATAAGGTAGGGTCCGATAACTTTTTGACCTGACCCTGTATACTAAATCCGAAAGCGGAATTGAGTTCTATGGGAAAAGCTATATAAGAAACAGTTTTCACATTTTCGAAAAGTTATCTGATAGTTGAGATACGAGGGGTGCCTGAACATATTTAGCCCTGTATCTTAAAAACTAAAAGGGTGTGAAAAATTTGTTAATGGCATCTTAAGTTTTACGAAAAAGTAACGCACTGTCGGAGATACTCAGCAAAAGCACCTAAAGTGTGACACCCTGTACATGAATTAAAGCCTAAACTGTTGCATAAAGTTCTGCCGTGTACGTACTCAGATATTGGGTGAGTTTGAATTTGAGGGTTAAGTTGGGGGTAACTACAGCGGTATCCGTTCCCTTGTTGGACTTGGACGCATCGGTATAGATTTTGTCTCCTTCAGGTTGATTATTTAGTATCAACTGTAGTTCCGATTTAGTTAAGAGATTCTTACTGTTTTGATAAGTAGAACAACTGTTTCTGATAAATAGAAAAATCGAGAAATAATTTTTTTAGTTTTTTAAGGATAAAACATTTTTATCTTTAACATTAATTATCATTTTAAAACATTTTATTTGTATATCTGATGACGCATCTGACACGGTGAAAGAGTAGGACCCTTGTCTTACCAAACTTTTATTGTTGTTGAAACAGAATCCTACCTGTCAGCAGAAGCGGATCTACGATGATGTCAAGAGGGGGCGAGTACAAAAGCTCAGAGGAAAGGCGCATGGTACCATCGATCTGATCAGTTCAGTACCAAGATCTATGGTATATATGGATCAAATGGTACCGCTGATACTAGCTAGTATGCCCCTCGAGTCTGTGCTCATTTGGCTGGGTCTGATCAGTCCACTACATTACCAGTAATATGTTAAACATATTTTAAGACTAAAGTAAAACATAAATTAAAGTTGGAGAAAACTAAAAAACACGCTTTTGTCAGTAATGCAACTAAAAAGTACAAAATAATGTAGTTTTTTTTGTTTAACCATTATGTGTATATAATAAATTTGTAACTTTTTAATTTGCAATGACTACGCCAAATACATGGGGTGCTTTTTGATCATGTTTCATTGAGCAGCACCACGCTTTTTGGCATATTTATTGATCATTGAACATTAAGAAGTGACAAATTTGTTAAATACACGTAATGTTACTACTAAACTAAATTATTTTGTACTTTTAAGTGCGTTACTGTCAAAAGCGTATTCTCTAGGTATTTTGACTATAATTTATTTTTTATATGTGATATTATCATCACTGAATACCCTCACAGGAGGAACGAAATCCCTTTCGTCCTTCTCTGCCTGGCAGATAAATATAATATATTCAGACATAACGGGTAACAGCCATTTTGATTAAGAGCAAGTTGTTTGTCTACCTAAGAGGCAACGTATCTGATGACTCATGTTATCCTGTGGCCATTGCTTGGACTATTGGAATCCATCGAAAGATTTCCCCGAAGCTCAACGACCGGAGTTTCCAAGTTCACGACGAATATCCTCCAACTGCTGCTTAGGTTCATTTATAAATCAATTTACGCTATCTCTCTTCTATTAACTTCTGAACAAGTAAACCAAAATCACGCTATTGGCAACACCGAGCCAAATATTATTGTGTGATGCTAATAAATTGTGTTCCAATAAAGTTCGATGTTAATAGTAAACAACACAATATCATTGGTAAAAAGTGGATTTCTTTACTTAGTCATGTTATCTGGTACATGACAATTAAGTGCAAAAGATAATGTGGGCCAAATGTTCGCCACGGCTTCAGCAGCTCATTTCCACACTATGGGTAATAGTTTTGATGACATATTTATGTAATTGCTCATCGATCTCACCAATTTGCTTTATTATCTCGTTTTTAGCTATTGTATTGTTGTTGGCTTGTTGGCATACCTTACTTTATTTTATAGATAATCCCAAAGGAAGAATTCAGTAAATCCATTGTTTTATTGTCTATGTGATGTGTGTTACTCGTGCATCCAATCGTGCTTCAAATGGTCAGCAGTCAGGTAATTGTATTTTGTAAGTATATAGAGACAAACCTTTCCTCAAACGATTACGATGATAAAAAAAATTCGACGACCATTTTCTCAATAACGTTAACACCTTGACCGAGTGTTATAAAACTCGACACGCTAGTGTTATATTTTCCGTGTCCGTTTTTAAAAATTCCATATTTGTCAGCGTCGTCGTGTCAAACTGCATTTTTTAATTTGTCCGTAAGTTAAAATTATCTTGGAGACGGTTTCAGATAAACTTTTGAAATTTGGTACATTTTTAAAACATGCTTGGGTCTCTCGAACGGTACTAAACGGATCTTGGTGTCATTTTTAGTTTTCCAGCTATTAATTAAAAAAAAGTTTTTGTTTTGAGTTTTTTTCAGTGTCGTATGATACACGGCAACTGTCAAAAAAATTGAATTATTGAAAACTGGCGGGACCGAATTTTGAAAAGTAATATTTTTTAATTTTAATTGTTTTGGTTAAAAACAAGTCTCTATTGAACGCCCTCTGGTGGCCAAACTGTTCAAGTCTTTCATAAAAACAAAAAAGATTTTGAACGAGTATAAATTAATGAAAAAATTCGTTTTTTTTCTTCTTTTCAAAAAACTGTAAGCAAATTACAAATAACGCGTCTTCAAAATAAATAGATTATCAAACAATCAATTTTATTTTTGCCGTCGTTGGCTAAAAATTATCATAAGACAAAATTATTGAGGAGGCAAAAGTGTATAAAACCCGATTTCAAGTTTGGAGCTAAATGTTTCATGAAAAAAACTACTTGCATGTAAAAAACTATATTTTATCGTACAGTCATTTCTTTTCTAAAACTGAATAGATGCCTGGAAGTCCTATAAAAAACAGACTCTATTGGATAAGAACAAAAACAGTTACAATTCTTTGAATATTTGATATGGTATTCTTATTTTGAACGTGGATATAAAAGAAACTATTTAGATTTTTAACAAAAATAGAAAAAAAACATCGATCTATTTTCTACAACTTTCCGATTTAGCATTTTATTGAAAAATGTACCAAAATAACAGAAAATTTAACTTTAACATTAAAAACACAATTTTACAGCCGGTTGCACAAAACTTAATTGCTGTTTAAAATATTTAACCGAGTTTTCGGATTTGACAAGCTGTTTATAGAAATCTAGGAACTCGCTGTCAAATTTGACATTCCGTTAAACATTCTAAACTTTACTTCAGCTTTCTGCAACCGGCCGCTAGAGTTTACTTTACTATAGCTTTATTATATTTTGACAAGTCGAACTTTTAACACGACATGGATCCAAAAATTAGTAAACATTTTCTCAATCGACTAGAGAGGCTGTAAAAATAGATATCGACTGTAAAGTAGAATAAAATCCTCACATTTGGCAGAAACTGTAAGGCATTCCAACATATGCTAAATTCTTAATTTTGTTAACGTAATTAGAATACAAATAATAAAAACAGGTAAAGCTGGATTTATAAAGTTAAGTTTGCTGTTGATGATGATGTTGTCGTTCTGAGGTTAATTAATTACGGGCTTCAATGCAACAATACAAATATTGCTGTTAGCGTTATGTTTGTAAATGCCCAATGAATATGCTCTGTAAAATCACATATTAAACATGTATATTGAAATTAAATTTGGTTGGCGGAAAACGACTTTTTAATCTGTTTTCTTTATTCTTGGCCTTGCTGTGATTGTTCTGATATTTTCTGTTTTCAGTTCTTGATATTTGCTTTATCAAAAAAAGTTACAGAAAATCATACGAATTGTATGTACCTATGCTTTTATGGTTTCGAACGATATATTTCTTTGAATCATACGTTTTTGCGTTTTTTAGTATTTATGGGGATGTTTACTTGTTCCAGTATATTTATTATATGGGGTGTAAAAGTATTTCGGTCCGGAGGCGTTTTTTTATTTCTAAAAACTTGTATAGGCTTCCAGTATACAGGTGGAAATTATTAAAATTTTGCTTGTTTTTGCTAGTACACATAAATACTTATTGAGGATGTGATAATATGTTTCACATACAGAGTGTACTAGCTCTTAGTACCAATTACATTTCTGCTAAGAGGATAAGACATAAAGCATTTATTATCTTAAACAAGGGCAGTACATGTATAAAGAATATTAAATGTGCTTAAAAATTCTAAATTGAAAGCAGTAACTTTTTTCCTAGTAAAACATTTATCGGTTTAATGCATCGATTTAAGAGCTTTGGGCAATAAATAGACGATCTTTAGTTTACGCAGCTTTTTTTCTACTGAAACTTTCGAAGGATTAAAATAGTGATTTGGGGTTTTCGCTAGTAAATAGGATATTACGATTTAAAAAAAAATCTAATCGGAACTTTTGAACTGCTTAATTTTTGTAATTAGGATTTTCACAGTTCAATGTATCTTTTAGAGGCGTAATTTATTTGAAAAGAATATTTTGACAGCTGTCAATGGAATTGATTTTTTCCCAGTATCTTTCGAACTGCTTAAAATTTTTTTAAAAAGACGTTTTCACAGTTCCATGCTACCGTAATTTAATTGAATGTTTTGACGGTTGTCAAAAAAATGTTTTTTTTCCCAGAACTTCTAAACTACTTATAGTTTTTAAATAAAGTTTTCACAGTTCCATGAAACTTTTAATGACGTAATTATTATATATTTTAACAGCTGCCGAAAACAACTTGTTTTTCTCTTTAAATACGGTTTTCACAGTTTTATGTGAATTTTAGTGACGTTTGTTATTTTAAAAGAATATTTTGTCACCTGTCAAAAAAAGGTTTTTCCCTGTCAGTTTTCATCTGCTTAAAATTTTTAAATACGGTTCAATGTAAATTTTATTGTCCCAATTATTAAATAATTTTTTTTGACATCTCTCAATGACATGTTTCTCTCCATAATTTCTGAACTGCTTTAACTTTTTAAATGGGAATTCCATAGTTCAAGATATGTCTTTTTTTGGTAATTTAAATTAAGAAAAAAATATTGACATCTGTCAAAATTGTTTTTCAAATAACCTCTAATATTATATTATAACTGCTGAAAACTTTTAGATACTGTTTTCACAGTTCCATGTAGATTTTAATGGTGTATTGTATTTCCGAAAAATGTTTAGGCAGCTGTCAAAGTTACATAATTTTCTTACTAACTTTTGAACAGATAATTTTTTTTAATGAGATTTTTTACAGTTAGGTGTAACCTAACGTATATAAAGTAGGAAAGTAGGTGGAGTTGGTTAACTATGTCTGTACTCCTTCCTGAACAGAAAAAATCCACTGAAACTTCCGCAGAACACAGTTATCAACCCGTCATCGAAGCCGTTATCAAAAGCAGAACTTTCCGTCCTTTCCAAGGGCCAAAACCTCGGAATAGCATCGAGTAGCATTCCCGTAGAAGACATAGAATCTTCTGTTGAAGCAGCAGTCAGAAGATTACCAGTGGAACAAGCCGATGAAGTCGGAAAAACTCAAAAGCACCGAAGTCGAACCTCTCCGCAGCCAAAAAAACAGCAATCGAGACCTTTAACGAAGACGCAAACATTCTGGTACTTCCAGCAGATAAAGGCAACGCCACAGTCGTCATGGACAGATCAGAATATGTGGAAAAAGTTACTCAACTTTTGGACAACAACACCTATAAGGTTATGCAGGCAGACCCCACAAGTAGAATAGAAAGACGCGTTACCAACTTGATCAACACATCCAGTCTACCACCAGCGGAGAAAAAATCATTAAAACCAAGCAGCTCCAAGACTTTCGGGTTCTACGGTCTTCCGAAGATACACAAGGATAACGTACCACTTCGACCGATCGTCAGTGCAATAGACTCGCCCACATACAAACTTTACTGGAAATACAGATTTTTTTATTAAAAACTTTGCACATTTCGTGGAAAAGCTCAAAGCTACAAACTAGGTAAATATCTTTCAAACTTTCTTAATCCATTTACTGGAAAAACAGATTCTTTTATTAAAAACTCTGCACATTTCGTGGAAAAACTCAAGACAATCCAGTTGGATCCCGAAGATATTTTGGTCAGTTTCGATGTAGAATCACTTTACACAAATGCTCCTGTCAACGACTCAATTTCCATTATATCAGACATACTGGATAACAATAATCTTGATAAAAACTTAATAGACCTAGTGGAAGCTTGTCTTACATCTACTTATTTCATTTTTCAAGGAACTTTTTATGAACAAACTTCAGGGGCAGCTATCTCCTCTATCACCTGTGGTAGCGAATATCTTTATGGAAGCCTTTGAGGATATTGCTCTAACATCCGCTCCACTAAAACCGAAGCACTGGTTTAGATATGTAGATGATACTTTTGTTGTTTGGCCTCATGGACAGGATAATCTCCTCATATTTCTGGACCACCTTAATCAGCAACATCATAATATCAAATTCACGATGGAAATTGAATCTAATGGAACAATTCCCTTTCTAGATGTATGTGTTCAAAGGAAGGAAAATGGTACATTAGGACATTCTGTGTATAGAAAACCGACGCATACAAATAGATACTTAAATACTTTCGGAAGACCGTAGAACCCGGGAGTCTTGGAGCTGTTGGTTTTAATGATTTTCTCTCCGCTGGTGGTAGACTGGATGTGTTGATCAAATTGGTAACGCGTCTTTCTATTCTACTTGTGGGGTCTGCCTGCATAACCTTATAGGTGTTGTTGTCCAAAAGTTGAGTAACCTTTTCCACATATTCTGATCTGTCCATGACGACTGTGGCGTTGCCTTTATCTGCTGGAAGTAACAGAATGTTTGCGTCTTCGTTAAAGGTCTTCACTGCTGTTTTTTTGGCTGCGGAGAGGTTCGACTTCGGTGCTTTTGAGTTTTTCCGACTTCATCGGCTTGTTCCACTGGTAATCTTCTGATTGCTGCTTCAAAAGAAGATTCTATGTCTTCTACGGGAATGCTACTCGGTGATATTGCGAAGTTTTGGCCCTTGGAATGAAAGTTCTGCTTCGGATAACGGCTTCGATGACAGGTTGATAACTGTGTTCTGCGGAAGTCTCACTGGATTTTTTTCTGTTCAGGAAGGAGTACAGACATAGTAAACCAACTCCGCCAAAGCAGAATGATAAAGAGCCACTATTAGGTAGTGTTGTTCTTCCCTACATACGTGGTACTACAGACAAAATAGGACGATTACTTCGGCGATCCAACATATGTACAATCTTCAATACACATAAGAAAATTGGACAATGCTTGCGATCCCCGAAAGATCTTGTACCTTTCCAAACAGAAGGAGTATATAAAATTCCTTGCTCCTGTGGAGAAGTGTATGTGGGAGAAACAGCACGCTCATTATCAACTAGACTTAAGGAACATGAACGATATATTAAAAAGAAACAAATTGTTCAATCTGCTGTAGCTGAACACCAGCATAACATTGGCCATTTCATAAATGTAAAGGAAACCAAGGTTCTAGCATCGGTTCCAGGTTTTTATAAACAAAAAGTTAGAGAATCTATTGAAATATTTAAACATACAAAAAGTTTCAATAGAGATACGGGTTACGGTCTACATCACACGTGGAAACCGATCTTAACACAGGGTCACGGTTCGGTGAGCACAAGTCGGGTATAAAAGCCCGCCTGAATCTCTTTGAGCTCATTCAGTGTTCAGATCTCGTGGAGTAAAGATCCCTAAAGATGCCTTGTGCAATCGAAGGCGAAACGTCAGACAGTAATTCCAATTTGACACGGTCTAATCCCAAGAACCATGATTTCTTAATTGACCAAAGCCGTGAAAGCTTCCGTTCTATGGTGACACGAGTGATTGATTTGGCGAATTTATGAAACTATCTGATAAACCATCTACTCGAAGTTTAATCAATATTTAATGTTATATTTCGGTTTCTTTAATGAAATCTGCTTCATGTGCAGTTAATATCGGTTAAAGCAAAATTAATTTAAACCGCGATAGAAGTTATCCAGAAAGAAATATGTATGGTGCATACATTTTCTGGCAAATGCCTCGGGTAATAATAAAAGGTCTATTTTCAGATACGAAGAACAGCCAAAATCCATTTGGGTTTAGGTTATATTCTGCACCGGTAACATTATTCGCACGGCTAACGATGTCTAGTATTGTCGTTAGTATAAAGATGCGAGGTTTACGTGCTGGAGCGGGGCCAAAATGCAATATATTTTAAACTAGAGGGTTAATATATCATCCCCAAATTTATTTCAGCTATAAACTCGTTTCAAAAAAGCAGAAAGGTGTGAATTACATTAATTTGACAAAGCTCGTGTTATACAGAGTGTATTTTGTTTTTTACAAAATTGTTTTTTTGTTCGTTAAGAGTATTAAGCATTCGTTATTAGTGTTCATCAACATCGACTTTTTTCTAACAGGTCAATAGACACGCGTCTTATTTATTACTCAAAATATATTAAGATATGTATGGATGAGAGGATCCAGGTGGGTTCCATCTACACCGACTTTAGCAAAGCTTTTGATAAAATCGATCATTCTTTATTGTTAGAAAAATATGACTCTCAAAATGTAAGTTTTACGTAAAAGTTACTATTAGCTAATTAATTTCTACTTAAAAAGGTTATTTAAATACAGCGAACAATCCAATATGACCCGAAAGGAAAACTGTAACTGTCATATCATATATTATTGTTTCTATATACCTATTGATATAGCCACTTCCCCGTCTCATGACGAAAATGTATCAATCGATGAAATCATAATAAATAATATTAAAATGTTATATGAAATTTGAATGAAATAATTAAAGCATAAGGCCGAATAGGAACTTGGACATATATTTGCCCAGATCTGGTGTTAAGGAAACTCCTAATTTCTTATTTATTTCTTTATTATCTACAATTTATTTTAATTGTCAAATTAATTATTACTTATTTTGGGCATAAATGATGCGTATCTTAGTTATTTTATTATCACATCATTTACAGGTATATTTAATTTTATAAGTATTCATAACGCACAAATTTGGTATTAACCCTCTTAAGCACTCTAGAAGTCGTGCATCTGATTCTACATGCTCGACGAAAAAGGAGAACTACTTCGACCGGCATTGAGATAGTACGAAAATATGTACGGTACTTGCTTACAAAACTTCTAACAGTTTTGTGAGTTCGGTCTATATTTCCGACAGGAAAACACTTTCCTTCTCTCCAATACTCCAGTACATCGAAGTGACAAGTGAACAAAGAAAAATCCCAGCACCACAAGAGAAGGGCCCTTCGAAGCCGACGAACTGTGCTGTTTAAGGTAAGAGTGTCTTTTACCCCTTTTGTGCGTTCTTTCTTTTACTCATTTACCACTTTTTCACACCTCTCATACAGTCCACTGTTTACATGCGTTACCGCATCATTTTGGTCCTTCGAGCCGGATTTGAATTAGTATTTAAATTAATTAATTCTAAATCTTTAAACGCCATTAAAAATATTAATTTTTTCATTTAATTTCGTCCGGCAGTCCGGCCGAGGCGATCGATAATCCTTGCGCATACGTTTATCGCTCAAAACTCGTGCGCGAAGTTCCAGCCGGTACTTCTCTCTACGTATTTTTATAAAATAGATATTTCAGGGATTTAAGAGCCCAACTCATCGTTTTAATAAGGTTAATAATACGTTCATGTAGCTAATTTAATTTGTATTAAAGCGTTTGAATGCAACCTATATTTTCTGGTAAAGACTTTAAGTTTACATATTTATAGTTGCATTTCACACAGTTTTTCAATTGTTTTAAATAAGAATATTATATTATAAATTAATTTAATATACATCAATTTCTTTCGCCAAAATTGTAAATAATTTAAATTTATATATATATATATATATATATAATATACATATAATATATATATATACATATGATATATATATATAAGATATATAAATA
The DNA here is from genome assembly GCA_030620095.1 of Kuschelorhynchus macadamiae. Lineage (NCBI taxonomy): Eukaryota > Metazoa > Arthropoda > Insecta > Coleoptera > Curculionidae > Kuschelorhynchus > Kuschelorhynchus macadamiae. Next base: position 225,248 of record JAUTXW010005111.1, on the reverse strand, counting down.
TATATATATAATATATATATATATATTTTCATAGTTCATAATCAAATTGTTTCTTTAATATCTGAAGATGAGTTTAGTACATACGACTCATTACGAGTTGCTGCTGATAAGGTGTTCTATGGCGCAAAAGCGATAAAACATGAAATTTTAATAAGTGATTCAAATGCAAATGTCTCTTTAAATAATTCTCTCATAGGTACTACACCTAAATTCACAGCTAGGTTGCCAAAAATAGTTTTACCCATATTTGATGGGGAATTTAAGAAATGGTCAGGTTTTTTTGATCTCTTTAATAGTCTTATACACCAAAACACTGAACTTTCCTAAGTAGAAAAATTTCAATATCTCCTTACGTCATTGGATAAAGAACCATTATCTTTAATTAAGGGTCTTCCAGTAACTGACAATAATTACATAGTAGCTTATGAAATAATTGAAAAAAGATATCAAAATAAAAGATTATTAGCTACTTACCATTATAATGAAATTTCTCAAGTCTTTTCTGGTCAAAGGGGAACTTCTAAAGAACTTAGAAATATTTTAAATATTTTTTCGGAAAATTTAGCCGCCCTTCGTGTTATGCAATTCCCTGTCGATCAGTGGGATTTTCTTTTATTGAATATGCTTCTTCAGAAATTGGACATAGCTACCAGAACTGATTTTAAAATACAAAATACTTCAGACTTTCCGACTTACTTTGAATTAAAATATTTTTTGGAGAATAAATGTAAGGCATTAGAGTCAGTTCAGTTGGCTGTTCCAAACAACAATAATTCAGGGTTTAAAGTAAACAATAAACAGAATAATTCTCATTTAAGTTCTAGAAACACTAAAACCTTTCAAAATAAAAATTTGCTTCCAGCATTCATGACTTCAACTTCGGCTAATCAAAATAATACATCTAACCACAATAACACCCTTAATCATAGTAATTTAAAATGCATCATGTGTTCTTCATCACATGCATTATATAGGTGTTTCGCATTTATTTCTAAAACTCCCAAAGAAAGATTTTCTTTTGAAAAACAACATAATTTATGTACGAATTGTCTTGCTTCCCAACACTCTGTTCGGAAATGCATTTCCTCATCTAAATGCAGGGTTTGTGGATTATCTCATCATACATTATTACATGTAGACAAAAATGCGGAGACCGTTTCACCTGTCGAACAACAGTCTTTTACAGATCCAACGTTGCCAAGTTCTTCACAATGTCCGAAAAATTCGGAACCAAATATTAATCTTGCCATTAATGCTATGACGAGTACAGTAACTACTCATTAATCTACCGTCCTTCTCTCCACAGCTGTTGTAGAAGTCAAGGATAGTCGAGACAATTTTCAAAAAATTCGAATCCTTTTCGATACTGCTAGTATGGCCAACTTTATTTCTGAAAAATGTGTGAATAGACTTGGACTATCTCGTATTCGATCTTCAATTCCAATTGAGGGATTAAACGATATGTCAGCTCAATCCAATAGCGGGATAACCCATTGTACTATAAAACCTTGTGGCCAGCTAGATCCTAGGTTTTCTTTTAATGCTATTATTTTACCAAAAATATGTTCGGATCAGCCGAAAATTAATGTCGACCCTTCACAGTGGTCACATATTCGCCACTTAAAATTGACAGATAACTCTTTCCATATTCCCGGACCGATCGATATGCTAATTGGTGCGGAATTGGTTCCTTTAGTTTTAGGTTCTGGTCGTGTTTTTGGTCAGCCTGGTCAACCTACTACTCTAGAGACCATATTTGGCTACATTCTTCAAGGACGTTCAAATAGTGCTGAATTATCTAAATCTCATACAGTCTTATTCAATTGTCATACATCTGTAGATATGAATCTTGACTTGCTACTTAAAAAAATTTTGGGAGATTGAACATATCCCTAAAATCTCTTCTTTGTCCTCTGATGACATAAAATGTGAACAGATTTACAAATCTCTTACTTACAGAGACATTTCTGGTCGGTTTTGTGTGCCCTTGCCATTTAAGACCAATGAACCCACATTTGGCGATACATATTCCCAAGCCTATCGTTTCTTCTGCACACTGGAAAAGCGATTATCTAAAAATCCTGAACTTAGACAATCCTACTCGGATTTCATGCAGGATAGCGGACACGATTTCATGCAGGATAGCGGACACATGACTCTTGTCGCAAAGTCCGACTTCAAATCCCCTAAAGCATATTACATGCCTCATCATTGTGTCACAAATAATGAGAACCCGAACTTTAAGTTTAGAGTAGTATTCAATGCTAGTTTTCGAGGATCTTGTGGTATTTCTCTTAATGAAACCTTATTAGTTGGACCTAAACTGCAACGTGATATTTCAACTATTCTGTTAGGTTTTCGATATTATGCATTTGTTTTTACTTGTGATATAAAACAAATGTACAGGCAAATTCGCATTCAATCTCAATTTCGAGACTTTCAAAGAATTCTTTGGCGCTTTTCTTCCGAGGATCCAATTAGTGAGTATCATCTATTGACTGTGACATATGGTGTGTCATCCGCTCCCTATTTGGCTCTGAGAACTATACAAGAGCTTGCCAATCAGGAGGCACTTCGGTTTCCTCTGGCAGCTGCCACGGTGAGAAGAGATATCTATGTTGACGATGCGCTCAGTGGAAATAATGACCTTGAAACAACTTTACAGCTCCAAGAAGAGCTAATTCAATTAATGAAATTAGGAGGTTTCGAGCTCAGAAAATGGGCTAGTAATCATCCAGCTATTCTCGCAAATATTCCTTCTTCTGATGTTCAAACATCTATTAGCTTTGATCAGGAAGAACCTTTATTTATTAAGGTCCTTGGATTAAGATGGTGTCCACAAGATGACATATTCTCATACACTTTTAACCCAATAGAGCTACAATGTACTAAGAGAAGTATTCTATCAGAAATTAGTAGAATATTTGATCCCGTAGGATTTATTCCTCCCATTATTTTACTCGCAAAATGTCTTTTGCAAAAATTATGGGCATCGAAGATATCGTGGGACGATACTCCCTCGGATGAAATTGTCCTAACTTGGAATACATATAAGTCTGAATTATATCGTCTTACAGAAATAAAAATTCCTAGACGTGTAATAGTTGATGATCTTCAGCGTATCGAATTGCATGGTTTCTGCGACGCCTCACAAATAGGCTATGCAGGGGTTATATATTTTCGTACCGAGAGCATATCTGGAGTCGTTAAAACTTTTCTTGTCACTGCCAAATGTAAAGTCGCCCCTCTAAAAACCATTTCGATTCCTCGTCTAGAACTCTGCGCAGCTGTTCTGTTGGCAGATCTAATCTCATTTGTTAAATACAATAAGCTAAAAATAAAGTAATTTATTACTTGTATATATATATATATATTTTTCATACAGGCCAAATTCTGGTATAAGCTCGGCACAAAATCTACAGTAGCCGAATTAGACATGCACGATGTACGAAATATATATATGTATAATATTCATATTCCATATATATATATATATACATTTTTTAACAAAAGAGCTGATAAGAACAGTCTATTCAGAGTTCATCTCCTTTGATGCAATCTATGCTTGGTCTGACTCATCTGTCACTTTAGCCTGGTTAAACGCCAGTCCTCATAAGTGGAAAACCTTTGTTGCGAACAGGGTAAGTCATGTTCAAGACCTAATTGATAAATCTTCCTGGCATTATATTCCGTCGTCGGAAAATCCTAGTGACTGTGCCTCACGAGGGTTAACTCCTGCTCAGCATTTCTTTCTCAGTCTAAAGCATTCTGGCCTCCGCAGCCTACTTTGGCTTCTTATAAATCCACTGGTGATGAAGAAAAACAAACGGTCTTAATTACTTCCATAAATGAAAGTATTATAAATAATTTGCTTCATGACTTCTCAGCTCTACTAAAAATTCAGAGGATTCTTGCGTATGTTTTTCGATTTTCATCCAAATCTATAAAACATTCTCAGTATATCACACCTCTTGAAATGAATAGGACTCGTTTATGTATCATTCGTCACGTACAACGTGAAATATTCTCAGATATCTTTGATAAAATTCTAAGTAATACCCTCTTGCCCAAATCTTTTCGAAAGCTTGCCCTTTTCATCGATTCAGATGGTTTAATCAGGGTGGGTGGTAGGCTTAGAAATAGCAATTTAGCTTATGATACTAAACATCCTATTCTACTACCCAAATCACAGACTTACTGATTTAATTATTGAGTGGATCCACAATTCTAACCTTCATCCTGGTTTGAAAACTATGCATTATTTAATTCTTCAGCACTTTTGGATATTATCCCCCAGAAGCGCAATATATCGTTGCCTTTCTCGATGCATACGATGTTTTCGATGCAAACCAAAATCATACAATCCTTATATGGCGGATTTACCTTCTTTACGTGTCTCTCAGATAAAGGCATTCTCTTCAGTCTGCATTGACTTTGCAGGTCCTTTCTCTCTTTTGATGTATCGTCATCGAAATGCTAAAATTTTCAAGGGATATGTATGTATTTTTGTATGTACTGCCACTAAAGCAAGTCATCTGGAAGTTACTTCAGATTTAACATCTGACGGATTTTTAGGGGCCTTTAAGCGTTTTGTAGCCCGCCGTGGCAGATGTTCATTCATTAGCAGTGACCAAGGCACTAATTTCAAGGGTGCCAGTCGGCAGGTCCTGGAATACGCTGCCAATGCAGCTGAACAATTGTCGATTAATTGGAGTTTCAATCCACCAGGAAATCCTCATTTTAACGGTTTGGCCGAAGCCGGCGTGAAGTCTATGAAAGCGCATTTATACCAAACTACAGGTTCACAAATTTTATATATATACACTATATATATATATATATATATATATATATATATATATACCGACCTACAGCCTCTGACCCCTGGTCATTTTTTAATACTGGAGCCACTTGCTAGTGGTATCTGTGAGCCTGACCTTAGTCACTTAAATATAAATAGACTAAATCGGTGGCAATTGGTTCAACGATTGCATGCAGACTTCTGGAAGAGGTGGTCCCAAGAATATGTCCACTCTCTTCAAGAAAGGCATAAATGGACTGACGCCGTCCCTCAAATTAAACTTAACTCGCTAGTTTTAATTAAGCACGACTCGAAACCCCCTTTACAGTGGGAATTACGCAGAGTTACAGAGACTCATCCTGGGAAGGATGGCGTTATTCGAGTCGTAACTATAAAAACGTCTCATGGTCTAATGCAACGACCTGTGGTAAAGGTTTGCCCTTTACCTGGCAATTAAATTCGCTTGCGCGTTCGCTTTAAGCTATTATATGTTGTATCGTCAATTTACTTTAAAACATTCGTTTTGGTGGGTGGAATGTTAAGGAAACTCCTAATTTCTTATTTATTTCTTTATTATCTACAATTTATTTTAATTGTCAAATTAATTATTACTTATTTTGGGCATAAATGATGCGTATCTTAGTTATTTTATTATCACATCATTTACAGGTATATTTAATTTTATAACTATTCATAACGCACAAATTTGGTATTAACCCTCTTAAGCACTCTAGAAGTCGTGCATCTGATTCTACATGCTCGACGAAAAAGGAGAACTACTCCGACCGGCATTGAGATAGTACGAAAATATGTACGGTACTTGCTTACAAAACTTCTAACAGTTTTGTGAGTTCGGTCTATATTTCCGACAGGAAAACACTTTCCTTCTCTCCAATACTCCAGTACATCGAAGTGACAAGTGAACAAAGAAAAATCCCAGCACCACAAGAGAAGGGCCCTTTTTTGCCGACGAACAGTGCTGTTTAAGGTAAGAGTGCCTTTTACCTCTTTTGTGCGTTCTTTCTTTTACTCATTTACCACTTTTTCACACCTATCATACAGTCCACTGTTTACATGCGTTACCGCATCATCTGGCTTTATTTGACTTTTATTTTGCTCTAAAGGGATCCGGGTGTATAGACCTTAACACCTTCTATCCTAAAAGGTTATCCTAACATCAATTACCATCAAAAAACAGTAAAATTAAACCGATTAAATTGATAAAATTCAGTTCGTTTAAAGAGCATATTACACGCCACTTCTATTAGCATAATTGGCTGGTTTTTAAGATTAGTGGTTTTCGGAATGCTTGAGAGGCTTGTCCGCAGATAAGAAAGTGCCACTCCAGCTAGCATGTCTTAGGAAATGGTTACCACAATTATTACAAACAAATTTAAATCCTGAAAAGTTTTTTAATCTACCAGGAAATTTGTTGTTTTTGAACACGGAGGCCAATTATTGACCATCAAAAACAATATTGACAGCTCTTATTATTACGGAACTTGCCATCTGAATGTTCTAGGTAATAATATTACTAAAATTAATAAATATTTTCTTTCTACAATTCTTCCCTACAATTAGTTTACTCTTAAAAATAATTCATTTCCGCTCCCTTTAGAAACGTGCGCCTATACCTGGACTTAAACACGGTAAAGACATGGGCGTATTAACTCCATATAATGACATCAAAAATGGAAAGAATCCGTTAACAAGTAACCTAGATACCGGCTTGTGTTAACTTTAGGTAAATATAATCGAAAAAAAAAAGCGTCTGCTCATCCAGTATATATATATATATATATATATATATATATATATATATATATATATATATAGTAGGAAGTAAAAATCAAATTGCCGTAATCAATGGAACTGAAAGAAGGTTTAAGAAATAAGTAAAAAACCTAAATAAATAAAGAATAAAGGCTAATATAGATATAACACTCTACACGACCAGATATAGCATTACTTGATTTTTATTTTTTCCTTTATGCTAAAAAGATCCGTAGCTGTCATATATATAGATAGCATTCTTCACATCTTCTCTAACATTCTGCACTCACACCCATTAACATCAAGATATAATAAAGTTATGTCGATTAAACTGATAAAATTCAATTCGTTGAATCATCGGATTATTCTCTGCTTCAATTAGCATAATTAATAAGCCACTCCCATTAACAAGTCTAGGGAAGTGGCTGACAAATTTATTATAAACAAAGTTAAGTCCTGAAAATGTTTTGATCTACTAGTAGGCCATCGATATTAGTTAAAAAATAGCGTAATAGAAGAAAAAATATAAAGTTTTGCCACTTGGGAATTAAGCTTCTCAAAGAGTGTACTTTTGAAATCAAAAGAGATCCCATGGAGCCAGTGGGAGCTTCATCCCTTAAACTCACCCCTAATGTGCAATTTAGCAGTTTTTTTACGATTTTCTCGAAAACCGTTCACAATTCTGCCGGAAAGATTTGATTACCTAAACTGTTTAGAATAGTGGTATAATCACGTATTTTAGGTATGATTTCATAACTCCGTGATTTAATTAGGGTTGAATTATAGTAAAGAAGTGTTTTATAAAAAGTTTTACGGCTTTTACAAGTTCTATAAAAAATTTTATACCATCATTGATGTAGAGTTACACGTTCCTTGAGTCTTAATCGTTTGAATCGAAATAGATTCATAAAAACCTAAACCGTAAACGCTATGGTAACAAAGTTACAGTTGTATTTGACGGATACGCCGAAAACAGCAAAAGCTCAAAAAATGTCGAAGGTCAAACACGAATGTTAAAACGCCCAACGCCTGGATTTTTTTTGATAAGAATAAAATGACTTATTTTACAGCTTGCTGATCATCTGCTCAAGTGTCCGAAAAATGAACCCCTAGACAAGTTTAATTCCCAAGTGAGAAAACTTTATAATTTTTTTGTCCATTTATTTTAATATGAATGGACTATAGGAAATTGCTAATATTAAAACTTTACCTGAAACTTCGGTTACTGGAAAATCGGAGTGATTTGCTTTGCCACTCCGTATATTAGTAAGGATATATATATATATATATATATATATATATATATATATATATATATATATATATATATATATATATATATATATATATATACAAGGTGTCAATTAAGTACTTGTACAAACTTTAAGGGGTGATTCTTTGACTAATTTTAAGATTAAAAGTTCATATGAACATGGGTCTGAAACGGCACTGTTTCTGAGCTACAGGGCGTCCAAAAATAATTTTATTTGGTTTTTTGCTTATATTTTTGTTAAGGAACATGACAATTGGACAAAATTTGGGATTCTGGGTATATTGATGACGAGAAATTCAAATATTACCTTATTTTTTTATTTAATTTAGAGGGTGCCACATACAGTGTTGTTCCTGAATTTAATTAACCATAACTTTTTTGCGAAGTGTTTTATGTAATTTTTAGCTAGGTAGACCTATTCTCCATTCAATTTTACATAAAAAAGTTACGCTTAGTATTTGTCGCTAAAAGCAGCCGTTTAGGATAAAAAAGGGTTTAAAGTTAAATCTTCGTTGAAATTTTTTAAATTGAATCATTTCCGAGATTTTGAAAAATAAGCGAAAAGATACTTTTTCAAAATCAAGTGCTATGTTACTCTATTACATTAACATATCGCAATTACCAAATTAGTGAAAATTGGATAAAAATATTGCAGCCGCAGTACACAAGAAAATAGTATAGGTGAATCTATAGCAGGCCTTGGAAAACAGTTGAAAGGTTTCCATGGTAGCAGAATCATTCATGGCAGTTGATTTAGAATAAAACAAGTAGTTTTTTATCATTTGGCATTATAAGTAATAATTTATCGTGTGTTTTGTCCAAAATGTACCAACAAAACAACGCAGAAATGGCAGACATTCATTTTACTCATGGAATGGTTCGCGGTAATGCACAAGCTGCAAGACGAATGTATCAGGCGCGATTTCCTCAACGAGTGGTGCCACACGTCCAAACTTTTATTAATGTTCACACAGGACTTTGTGAAACTGGCAGCTTTAAAAGTATAACAGATGTTCCAGGAAGGCCTGCAACAGTTCGAATAGTTGAGATTGAAGAAGCTGTGTTAAATAGAATTGAAGAAGACCCGCAAGCCCGTAATATTACACACACACTTGTTTGGCAAATTTTAAGGTCCCAACAGCTTTATCCTTATCATATGCAACGTGTGCAGGCTCTATTACCTAGAGATTTCCCCTCAGACTCGATTTTTGTGTTTGGTTGCGTAATAGATTAGTACGAACCCCGGATTTCTTAAGCCATGAGCTTTTCGCAGATGAAGCCTCGTTTTCTCGAAATTCTATAATTAACTTTCACAACAACCACATCTGGGCTGAGGATAATCCGAATGCTATCAGAGAAAATCATTTTTAGGTGCTATTTTCTCTCAATATTTGGGTAGGAATTATCGGTGATCACCTTATTGGACCTTGCATTCTTCCGCAAAAGCTTAATGGCGAAGATTATCGAAGGTTTTTGGAGCACGAATTTCCCAACCATTTAGAAGAAGTTGATTTAGAAACCAGAAACAAGATGTGGTTAATGCACGAGGAGCTCCCACACTTTAGTGTCGTTGCGCGTCAATTTCTTGACGAGAATTACCCTAACCGTTGGATAGGAAGAGTTGGATCACAAGCCTGGCCTCCCAGATCACCAGATTTGAATCCTTTGGATTATTTTCTGTGGGGTCACTTGAAGTCTTTGGTTTAGTCCAAAATGAACAAGATCTAAGAAATAGGATATTTGAATCTTGTGCCATTATAAATCAGACGCCAGGTATATTTGAAAGGGTTCGGCAATCAATGTTAAGGCGACTTATTGCTTGCGTTGAAGTAGACGGTGGTCATTTTCAACAATTATTGTAAAATAATGTTATTAACTAGTTTAGTTTTAGTCTTGTAAATGATTTAAGTTTTTTACCTGATAATACAATCAATAAAAGATATATTATTTTTCGAAATCTCGAATATGATCTAATTTAAGAAATTTCAACTCAGATTTAACTTCAAATCCTTTTTTATCCAAAATGGCTGCTTTTAGCGACAAATACTAAGAGCACCTTTTTTATGTAGTATTAAATGTAGAATAGGTATGCCTAGTCAAAAATGACATAAAAGGCTTCACAAAAAAGTTATGGTTAATTAAATTTAGGAACAACACTGTATGTGGCGCCCTCTAACATTAAACTAAGTTAATATTTGAATTTCTCGTCATCAATATATCCAGAATCCCAACTTTTTTCCAATTGTCATGTTCAATAACAAAAATATAAGCAAAAAACCAAAAAAAAATGTTTTTTTGGACGCCCTGTAGCTCAGAAACAAAGCCGTTTCAGACCCATGTTCATATGAACTTTTCATCCTAAAATTAGTCAAAGAATCACCCCTTCAAGTTTGTACAAGTACTTAATTGACACCCTATATATATATATATATATATATATATATATATATATATATATATATATATATATATATATATATATATATATATATATATATATATATATATATATATATATATATATATATATATATATATATCACACAATCACATGGGCAGAATTCTGGATTTAATATTTGCCAGTGACTTTGTCAATGCCTCCATTTTAAAATCTGGTTTTCCCCTCGTAAACATTGATCCCTACCATCCAGCAATTGAGATAAATTTTAAAATTAAATATGTTTCTCCAATGAAAAATTCTAATGAAGTTAGCGTTTATCAGTTTCATCAAGCGAATTTCCACAATCTAAACATTTTTTACAATCAATCCGACTGGTCTTTTTTATCAGTAGAATCTGATATAAACAAAATGGTTGAACTCTTTTATGAGGTCTTGTTTGAAGGTATCAATAATTGTGTCCCCAAGAAAACGGTAGTCGACTGTAAATATCCGAAATGGTTCGACCTTCCTCTGAGAAAACTTATTGGACAAAAGAATCGTCTATACAAAAAATATAAAAGGTCCAATAAAGATGTTGACTATTTTGATTACTGCGACATACGACGTGAGGTTAAGCTTCGGACTGATATGTGCTATCTTGCATATGTCACATAAACTGAATTGCTTATCCCAGAGAATATCAGGCATTTTTGGTCTTTTGTACGTAATTTGAGAAGAGACTCTGGGCTGCCCAGTGTCATGAATTATGACGGAGAGGAAATTACCGGTTCGAATAACATCGCTAATGCCTTCGCCACTCACTTTGAGTCTTGCTATTCACGTCACCGTAGTTTAGATTTTAGCAAAATTGGCCCTATAAGCTGTTCGGGAAAATTACTATCAACCTATTGTATTACAGAGGCGGAAATCTGCAATAAAATAAAAACCCTTGATCTTTCTAAAAAGGCTGGTCCAGATGGAGTTCCCACTATTTTATTGGAACGTTGCTGCGAGTCGTTGTCTCGGCCCCTTTGTAAAATTTTTCAGAAATCTTTTAATCTGGGTTCCTTTCCCGAAATTTGGAAGTTTTCCACTCTCATGCCGATCTTTAAATCTGGGGATAAGAGCGATATTAAAAACTACAGAGGTATTTCCTTGCTTTCGCATATACCAAAGCTGTTTGAGGCAATTATCACGGATCATATCTTTGAGTCTTGAAGTTTGAAGTTTGAGTCTCTGAAGCATTACATCACTAGTATGCAACACGGTTTTTTTAGTGGTCGCTCAACAACGACAAATCTTGCAATTTTCCAGAATTACTTAACAACATCGGTTGAGGCTGGTCAACAGATCGATGTTATATATACTGACATATCGAAGGCTTTTGACAGGGTTTGCCATCAGCTTCTGTTATTCAGATTGCAGCGAATTAGTTTTTCTGGAACCTACCTGCAATGGATAGAATCGTACTTATTCAATCGTCGTCAGCGAGTTAGCGTATGTGGTTCAATTTCTAGAGAGGTTGTTGTGACATCTGGTGTCCCACAGGGCTCTCATATTGGTCCAATTCTCTTTCTACTATTTATAAATGATATAGTATCATGCTTTAAAGTGTCTAAGTGTACGCAGACGATTTAAAATTCTTTTCACCAGCTTCCTCTGAATCTAATCCACTGCAATCGGACTTGGAAAAGCTTATCAAATGGTGCAACATTAACCATCTTCTTCTTAATGTCTCTAAATGTAAAGTGCTCCGTTTTCATAAACGCATTAAACCCATATTCTCCTCCTACTTCATAGATAACGTGAGTCTTGGAGTTGTTAGTTCCTTTACAGACCTGGGCGTTATTTTTGATGAGAATTTAACTTTTGGTCTGCACTATTTCTATTCGACAGGCCTCTTAGGGCTATTTTACTTTTTACTTTATCTATTTGACCTTGCATGCGAATTCGTACCATTTGGAATGTTTAGCATTCTGTAGTGTACGTTTCAGAAGGGCCACTACAAATGTCCGATGCGTGCATCGATTATGACATTTTCAATACGTCCTTAAACGACTTTTATGATTGTATATCTATGTATACATAATAAAAATTCGACAGGCCTCTTAGGGCTATTTTACTTTTTACTTTATCTATTTGACCTTGCATGCGAATTCGTACGATAATATATATATATATATATATATATATATATATATATATATATATATATATATATATATATATATAGTAACTAACCATATTTATTGAATAAATTTAATATAAGAATCTAGTACTGTCTAGTCAACCATACAAAAATTCACAAAAATCGCCCAAAAACAATGCTTTGAATTCGTGCGTACTGCGATTCAAGAGTATACGCGGTGTTGTCAGTTTTTAAGCAATAACATTACGTGGAAATAAAAAAACAGAGGATATTATTATAATATTATAAATTAAATATTAATTTTAATTTACCAGCAACATTTTTCTTCTATGCATAGGCATATATGTTTATATAAGATAGTTGACAACACCCTTTCGGATCTCACAAATCGACCACACGACAATAGACGAACCAAGTAATAATTTTGACAATATATGACTGAATTCAAATCAAAACAATTCCGTTTCCCTGTTATAATGTCTATGGTAAACACTGAAAAGATTTAAATCGTTTTATACCTACAACAGAAAAAAATTATATCTTATTACACCTACAATTATTTCAATCCGGTTCTCTCAACTATTATGTTCGTTTAGTGTCAAGCCCTTATCTGCACAATAATGAGACCAACACAGGTAGTTTTATTATAGTCAGAACCATTAGATTGAAATAACACATACTATACTATATACAGTGTGTATCAGCCAAATGGAATAAATTCGATAATAAATAAATGGGGGCGTGTTCGGAAAAACGCTTGGACCCGTCGATTGGTATTTTTAGTTGCTCATTTTCTCCAATAAAAACTTTTTATACAGGGTGTGTCCTGTAACAGTGGTCAATGCCAACTTTCTTATTTCAAATGCAACACCCCGGATATTATTTAATTTTTGGATTCTTTAGGAGATTCTAAACATATCTCATGTTCAATGTCCTATACCTATCTTCAACTATTTCGGCAATATTAAGTGTTTTCAAATTTATTGCAAAAATTAAGATTAACAAAATAAAATTATTTATTTCTTCATAATGTATAAACAAAAGTAAAAAGTTAATTTAGGAACTGTTGAATATGCTCGCCGCGAACGTCTTGGCAAATTCCTAATCTTAAATAGAAATTTCTTCTAACGTTATTTAGCATCTCAGGCGTGACCGATCTAATCGCAAGCGTTATTCGTCTTCTTAAGTCAGCTAAGTCGAGGGGTTTAGTTTTGTATACAACATTTTTAATATGTCCCCATAAGAAAAAGTCTAATGGCGTCAGATCAGGGGATCGCGCTGGCCATTCTATCGATCCTCGTCTCCCTATCCACCGATTTGGAAATATTCCGTTGAGGTACTGCCTGACATTAATTTGGTAATGGGGCGGTGCTCCATCTTGCTGAGACCATATCATATTCGCTGGAACTTGTGGGTTCACTGGATCCGGATACAAATTTGTCAAAGTTGGCACGGCATTATTTTGGAGCAGTGCTAAATAATTATCGCCATTCAAATTGCCGTCAATGAAAAAGGGGCCTATGATATGATCCCTAACAATTCCTGCCCAAACATTAACCTTTTCAGGATATTGAGTATGTTCTTCGCTGATCCAGTGAGGATTTTCCCTAGACCAATAGCGACAATTTTGACGATTTACATGACCGTGAAGTGTAAAGGTGCACTCATCCGAAAACAAAACATGTTCTTATTGAATAACATTGTTATCTAACATAGCCATCATTTGTTCACAAAAATAAGTTCTCCTATCATAATCGTGTTCCATGAGCTCCTGAGTTGGTATCACTTTATAGGGATGCATTTTATTTTCTTTTAATGTTCGAATAATCGACGAATGGCTAATATCGAACATTGCGGCGGCTTGTCGACTAGAAATATGTGGGTTTTTCTCAAACTCAAGCATAATATCCAATTTAGTATCATCATTTATTGAATTGGCAGCTGCTTTTTTTATCTGCCTCACATGTTCAAGCTCGCGAAACTGCTTTTCTATTTTACTAATTGTCCCTTGGGATATATGCGGCAAATTTGGAAATTTTTCATGAAATTAGCGAGCAACTTCCACTTGTGTTCGTGTGTTATCTCCATAACCAATCATTTGTAGAATTGTTATTTTATGCATTTCTGTTAAATGAACCATTTTTCTGATATTAGGTATTATGCAGTTAACGAAATTCAAAAGACTATGACACTGACACTGACAACTACTGTCTTGCAAAGAGAAAGGCCAGGCATTTTACACAAAAGTAAACAAAACTGGCTCTTTTTGTTCCAATCAATAAAAAGGAACGCTAAAATGGTTTTTGCTTACATTCTTAATATGAAGACCTAAATGGTAAATAAGTATTGAGTGTGTTGTAGCGAATTTTTGTAATCAAATAAATAGTTCAGTAACTAGAGCCACTTTCATGAATAATAATAAATTCGAAATAAATAAAACAAAAATAAATTTGAAAACACTTAATATTGCCGAAATAGTTGAAGATAGGTATAGGACATTGAACATAAAATATGTTTAGAATCTCCTAAAGAATCCAAAAATTAAATAATATCCGGGATGTTGCATTTGAAATAAGAAAGTTGGCATTGACCACTGTTACAGGACACACCCTGTATAAAAAGTTTTTATTGGAGAAAATGAGCAACTAAAAATACCAATCGACGGGTCCAAGCGTTTTTCCGAACACGCCCCCATTTATTTATTATCGAATTTATTCCATTTGGCTGATACACACTGTATATAGGTATACATATACATACATGACCGTTAAACACAGTGAACCAGGAACAGGTCAAAATGATCCCAAAGGAAAACTCATACCAAATACGAAAATTTGTCAATAGATGATATAATAATAAAAAAAATAAAATATTTAATGAAATAAATGACCTACCATTTACCTGACTGACTTACTTTTTCCAAAAGAGATCCGTGTGTATAGATAAAATCCTTAACACCTTCACTAAAAGGTTGTACCAACACCCATTAACATCAAAATACAGTAAAATTAAGTCGATTAAATTGATAAAATTCAATTCGTTTAATTAGCGCATTACACGCTGCATCTATTAGCATAATTGGCTGCTTTTTAAGATTAATGGCTTTTAAAATGCTTAATGCTCCAGAGACTATAATAATATGCCACTCCCGTTAACAAGTCTTAGGAAGTGGTTGACACATTTATTATAAACAAATTTAAGCCCTGAAAAGTTTTTGATCCACTAGGAAAATTGCTGTTATTAGAGGCGGAGGCCAATTATGGATTTTTATTGGCCCACTTAATGGTAGTGCCCTGATCGGTTGAACGAACCCAAATAACAGGTGACAAGGCGTCGATTTTATCACTTTTTGTAATAATTTGAACACGAAACAAAAACGTTTATGACGACGGGTTAAACTTTATTTTATTTTGAAAAATTATCCCAACACACAACTATACTCAAAACTTTTTTTAAACCTCTTAAACTATTATAATACATGTTTTTTTCTAGTAATTGTATTAAAAAATTGACTCTTTAATTAAAATTAATAAATAAAGCGAGCAGACAAGATCGATCAATTTACACAAAATGGCATTTGTCCGTTAAGTTCGTCCCATAATTATGAAATAAAATAAAAATAATTCAATGTAAACCCCTACAGCAGGAGTCAGGTCAACAAGTTACCGGACCCTATTGTATTTTTTTAAATGAAACACCCTGTGTATATATAGACTATAAAATTTGTCTTTTTTTACCTTTTCAAAAATATAAAATAGTATCCACTTGTTCCCAGAAACACGCAAATAAATTACAATTTTCTGAAATTAAACGCATAATTTAATAGTAGGCTATGGCTATTGTTTATGAAAACAAACAAAAATAAATATCAAATGCCTTGTTTGACGGTCTGGAGGTAAGTGATACACTGGTTAAAGCATTCTATTGTTTTTTTTATATATATCATTTATTTATCAATGTAAATATAATCAAAAAAATTAAATGATATATATAAAAAAAACAACAGAATTCTTTAACCAGTGTATCACTTACCTCCACACCGCCAAGCAAGTCAAAATAACATCTTTCTCAAGGTATGTACTGTACTATTTTAACTAAATGTTTTAATAATTTTAATGCGTGCCGTTATACCTAATTGTTTTTATTTTTTAACCTGCATATATACACTTTCTGTATTTAGTTTTTAGATGTGCAGAAATAAATATTTTGAAAAAGCCTGAAATGGACAGGCGAAACGTCAATTAAAGTTTTTTTGTTTCAATCCACGAACCTAATCTCAAGAAAGTACTTGATATTTATATATATATATATATATATATATATATATATATATATATATATATATATATATATATATATATATATATATATATATATATATATATAGTGAAATCAGAAAAACAATTGAACATCGCGTCTTCGAGTTATTCCAAAAAATGCATATTTTTTCAATGGAACACCCTGTATATTTTTCGACATAACGTTAGCAAATCGTCCTAAGAATAAAAAAGTTCATATGCACTATCTGCCTAAACCTAATAATAACAAAGTTATAACGATATTTTACAGTCGGTTTAAAAATAAAAACAATTGATCGACTTTTAGATGTTTATAAACATTCTTTTGTTATTTTTATTTAATTGATATTTATCAATTTCTTCGAATTATGGCAAGGTATGAAAATTTGGAAGAAGCCTCGGAATTATATTTCCAAAGGCAAGTAAGCTATTATGGCTATGAAAATCTGTACTCACATTATAAGTTTTTGTTTCTTAGATATCCAGAAACAAGGCAACCGTTTTTTTAAATTTTTTTACTCGTTTAAAACCAAATTTAGTTGAGCAGGGATGATTTGTTCACCAGCGTCCTAAAACATAGAAGAAAGAGAACAGGGAAAAAAAATAGATGTTTTGGAATATATAGAAGCAGAAGCAACACCTTCGTCCTCATGTAGAAAAATTTAGAAGGAAATTGAAAGGAATATTAAATTATGCGAAGAAATATAAGTAGCATCCATACAAGTTTACTATGGTGCAACATTTGCAGCCTAACGATGCCGAACGGAGGCACCCTGTATATATATATTGCACTGTTATATATATATATATATATATATATATATATATATATATATATATATATATAGCCAGTGGTATTTGCAACAAATCGATTTTTATTTAATTGCTAATCAATTTATTTGAAAATGAGACTTGTTATCTGGTCAGACGAACATTTTTTTTGTTTCAATATCCAGAAACAAGGCAATTTTTTTAATCGTCCAAATTTAGTTGAGCAGGGATGATTTGTTCACCAGCAAATGGCATAGTGAAAATCAGCATTTAATGTTTGAAAATCACAAAATATAAGGACCTTTTGGAACATTTGTTGGGGTGTCATGTTTAGTCATGCTATAGATTTAAGCATTAAGTTTTTTTAAAGTGCGGTTTTTTTACAATACCAGCAAATGGCATAGTTGTGTAAAGTCAACGTAATAATGGTTTCTTTAGCAGTATAGTAAACATTAAGTTTTTTTAGCCTTGTGTAAAAGACCTCAAATAATCGTCGATACTTCGGGCCATTAAAATAGAGGAATTATTTTTCTTGTCTTTTACCTGCTACTAGTTCACGGGAAGTAGTACTGTCTCAGTGTACAGGTTTAGCTGATTAGTAAAATTGGTAAGCTAATTTAAAAAAATTATATAATTTGTTGTACCTATATAGTTGACTCGGGTACTCTTTAACTTTACTTCAATATTAAACCTTACTTTTTAGCTTTAAGTCCACGTTTCGGCTGGTAAGTATCTTCAAGCTTCTTCAGATCATCACTCTTTTGACCGGGTTGTCACTAAGTAGTCGGTTTGCTTCGCGACATATAAGCTGCAAGTTAAGTCACACGATTTTAATTTTCGCATAGCACTAAACCAGATGTTAATACATTAATACATATTAAAAAAGGCAAGATTAGACCTATTATCAAAGAAGAAAAGACAAAAGAGTTCATGGCTAAAAGATAAAAGATATTGTTTGGTTCAGACTGTCATTTTGTAAAATTAAAATTAAACTTAAAAACTCAATAATAATAATAAAATTTCTATTAAAGCTATTTTATACCGGATAACAATGAACATATATTACAAGTTTCTACAGAGTTTTTTCCAGTTGCTGGTTCTTCTATAATTTATGGATTAATTGAAATGAGTGATAAAAATAGTTTCCACTTTGCCATTGTCACTTTTTCTCGTCTACAAAACAGCAACTAACTACTAAATGCAAATTCCCATCATCGACCGGCACAATTACTTATTAATTCTTTGGTTTACAGAGCCCTGGCGTTTTGTGACCAAAATTCTTTACAATCGGAAACAGAGGAATTGACCCCAAACTTTAAAAGGAATGGATATTGCACTGAGGTTATCAGATGGTCCACTAGAAAATATAACAATCGTACTACACAACAAGAATGCAATAAAGAATTACCGGTGTGAAGTGTAGTTATTCCATTTATAAACTGAATCACAGACAAGATAGCAAGGTTACTTTGCGAGTTCAGCATACGTACAATCTTCAACGCACACAAAGACAATGTTTACGATCGCCTAAAAACATTATTCCTTTTTAAACGGAAGAAATGCATACAATTTCTTGCTTCTGTAGTGATGTCTATATTGCAAAAACCGGATGATCCATATCCACTAGGCTTATAAAACATGAACGCTGTATTGGATAGAAACAAATTGTACAATCTGCTGTGTTTGAAGGCCAAATTCCACTGGACATGCCATAAATGTAAAATAAACCAATGTTCTAGGGATTCTTTAAACAAAAAATTAGAAGAATCTATTGAAATTTATGCCTCTCTCATACGTGGAAATCGATCGTTAAACCGGGTCATTGTTCGGTGAATACAGATCGGGTATAAATAGCTGTAAGTAAAGATCCCTGAAGATGCCCCGTGCAAACGAAGGTGAGACGTCGGAAAGTGACTCCATTTTGGCATCCGAAGTCCTACGATTTCTTAATTGACCACAGCTGTGAAAGCTTCCCTTCTATGTTCATAGTAATCTTAATCTTATCTAATTCTTTCTTTCTTCTTCAGATGATCACAAAAGCCAAAAGCTCTTTGGTACGATATTTTTTCTTTATTCTGTTATACAAGGCACCTTCTAGTGATTATGTTTAAAACCATTCTGGGTAAACCAAACAACGAATTACTAGGTTCTATTACAAAACGATTACAACTAAAATGCCGAAAAGTATGAAAATACATTCATAGTTTCCGGTGTTCATTTGTATTCTCTAAATCAGGGGTGCTCAAACGGTCGATCGCGAGTGCTTTTTGAGTAGATCTCGAAAAGAAAAATTTTTTGAATAAGTAGGTACTTAACTAAACTACAAAAATGTATTATTACTACGTTATTATTACGTAATAAAATAACACTCTGCTAGCGGCAAAAGGCGACTTTATCAAAGGAACGCGCGGTACTTGTCAAAGAAATAGCCGCGTTTTTTATTCTTGCCGCTTTTCTAGAAATTTCGGGCGGCGCGTTTGACGGGAACATTCGAGACTTTCGTTCACGCCGATATAAATGTTGCGCCTGCAGGAATTGGAGTCATTCTGAATTGCAACTTGAAGGCAATACTACGTCGATACAAAGTTTATTATTAAATAGTACAAAATGAGTGCAGCGAAGAAATCTAAAACGTACCATTTTAATAACGATTGGGAGGAAGAATTTTTGTTTTGTATGGTGAAGGATAAGTGCATTTGTCTTATTTGTCGTACGTCAGTTGCAATACCTAAGCGTGGTAACTTAGAGAGGCATCATAAAATGGTTCATAAAAACTATGGAAAGGATTTTCCGCCACACAGTGAATTAAGAAAACGAAAAGTACGTGATTTGATATCTTGTTTCAAAAAAGAACAAAACATGTTCCCAAGACCAGCCAGACAATCAAAAGCTGCTACGATCGCGTCATTTAAAACATCTCATATATTGGCGAAACACAAGAAACCATTCGAAGATGGATCGGTTGTGAAGGAAGCATTTATTGAAGCGGGTGAGTCTTTATTTGGAGATTTTAAAAATAAAACAGAAATCATGTCTGCTATTAGAGAACTTCAGTTATCTCGTCCGACTGTCACAAGGGGTATTGAAGTCATGAGTCAGGACATGGCAGATAAACTAAAAAATGATATCATGGAATGTACATACTTTTCTTTACAGTTCGACGAATCCACCAATATGACAGGCACTGCCCAGCTGTGTATTTTTACTCGGATGGTATTCAATGACATGTTGGCTAAGAAAGAATTTTTGACAATCATTCCTCTGAAGGGGAAGACCCGTGGCGAAGATATATATGATGTTGAAGAATTTTCTAAAAAACTACAAGCTACCAATATATAAATTAGTGTACATTACAACCGATGGAGCACTAGCAATGACTGGAAACAAAAACGGTTTTGTGGCATTGTGTCGAGCTAATGAAGATTTCTCTTCATTTTTTTCAATCCATTGCATTATACGTCAATAGGTTTTGTGTTCAAAAGTTTTAAACACGGAGGAAATTATGGGCATTGCAACAAAAATTGTGAATCACATCCATGCACGTAGCTTGCAACGGCGGCTCTTTAAGTTGCAGATAGGGAGTCAGCTGAACACACTGATTTAGTTCTTCACACGGACGTCAGGTGGTTGAGTCGCGGAAAATTCCTAGAAAGGTTTCAAGAATTATTGCCCGAAATAACAGCTTTTCTATACGAAAAAGTTGATGACACTCAGATGTTGAAAAACGAAAAATGACTGACTGATTTAACATTTTTGACTGATATCACAATGCACTTAGACACCATTAACTTGGAGCTTCGTAAAGGAAAAACTATTATTGAGATGATTAGCGCAGTAAACGCATTCAAAAGTAAATTGCAATTTATGATTGATCAACTGAAAAGAAAAGATCTGAAACATTTTCCGTCTTTGAAAGCAAGGATTCCCCAGTTGAATTATGATACGTATGAGGCTGAATTATCAAATATTTTGGGACAATTCGAAATGCGTTTTTATGATTGTAGTAAATTGGCAAATGTAGCATCATTTATGAGTTATCCTTTTTCATGTAAAAACATTGAGGAATTGGCTACTGAAATAGCAAGTCAGTTTAATACGAACTCATGTTCTGTTGAAAATGAGTTGGTGCAGATTATATCAGATATACATCTCAAAGCTACAACATCTGATACAAATTTTGTGGTGTTTTATATCTGATGATAAATATCCGAATCTAAGGCAAATCGCCCTTCAACTGACAGCAATATTTGGGTCAACTTACTTGTGCGAGTCTGCATTTTCTGAAATGAAGATAATTAAGTCAAAATATCGCAATCGACTAACTGACGATCATATGTCATCATGCTTGCGATTAGCACTCAGTGGTTATGTACCATCTTATGAAAAGTATGCTGAGGACATGCAGTGCCACGCTTCAACATCCAAAGTCACCCCTTAGTTAAGTTTAACACCAAATGTAACTCTTTTGTTTTGTAACAACCAATAAATTCGCAATTTTGAATAACTATGAGTTTGTTTTCATTGATATTGTAGAGAAGAACCTAACTGAACCTAACCCAAACCTTGACTAAAATAATGTATATTGTGCGGAAAGCTAATATCTATATATGCTACGGTACACCCTACCTAGGTAGGTAGGTAGGTAGGTAGGGTGTATATATCGTGTATGTACAACAACCCTGCATCACACATACTTGCAGCCTCTCAGGGTCGATCGTAAGTAGTCTAAAAATATTGAGGTAAATCGCCAGCAGTTCAAGTTTGAGCACCCCTGCTCTAAATGATAATCAACATCCCAAACCATAAAACATGTTAACCATTCTCTAGCTTTATCTGGTCTTTAATATAAAATAAATGCAACTTTCAAATGTTACTTCCAAACACATCTTTTTATGCTAATGCACTGTAACCATTCCGCTGTTTATTCCTAGAATTTGTGCACTTCCTAAGTATAAGCCCGAATTAAAAGATCGGACGATGAATACAAAACAGGACAGAATAAGGCCGGCTTGTTTAAAATCTAATTCCAGAGAAACTAGAGCGAAAGTTGAGATTTATCTCTTTCGTCTTTCATTCCTAAAGTTTTGCTTGTTGTGCTTGCACGTAGAATATATGAGATCTGATAAATTGGATTACCACTTTTTATATTAGTTCAAAGATTTGTTATAAAAGAGAATATAATATTTTTTAATTAGAGAAAATATATTAATAACTTAATATGTAAACAATAGAATATCTTATGAACTTGTTTAAGTTTAATATTTTTCATTTCTATTTGAAAATACTTATATTGGCACACGAATCTGAGTCTATGAAAAGAATATGAGTAACTATTGAAACGGTGCAATGATCATTCGTGGTTGGCTACAACTCTGTATATCCATGGAAACGGCCTGCTTTTGACATACCTCCTCCTTTCGTCGATGTTTTATGTCTGTGTGGTGTTTATTATGTAGATGATACTTTTGTAATATGGCCTCATGGAGAAGAAAGGTTAGCTATATTTTTAGATCATCTAAACCGACAACGTTCTAATATAAAATTCACTATGGAAATTGAGTCAGATGGTGCCATTCCCTTCCTTGACGTGTTAGTACAAAAAAGAAAAAACAAAAACAATCCATCATGAACTCATTAGCCTTTAGGGGTTTGTCAATATGTGATACAATTTCAATTCTTGATGAAACATAAAAGTTGATTGAAGCTTTAAAATCAAACGGATACTGAGCTAAAGATATTAGGCGTTCGGTTAGATATTCGAACAATCTGCACTAGCAACTGCAACCGCAAGGAAGAAACCGACATGCTGGTACCGCCATTTAGATGATACATTTGTAATATGGAGCCACGGCAGAGCAGAACTAGAACATTTTCTTACTCATCTCAATTCTCTCCACCCCAAAATCAAGTTACAATATGGAAATAGAAAACGACAATACTATCTCGTTCTTGGATGCATCAATACAGAGAAGAGACGGTGGAAGATTACGGCACGTAGTCTATAGAAAACCACCATCCAATGCAAAAACGTGGTGTGATAAAACCCTAGTAGAACGAGCAAAAAGAATATGTGAACCAGAATACTTGCAGCAAGAACTAAATCATCTAGAAAAAGCACTCTGATGCAACGGGTATACAACATAGGAAATAAAAAGGGCCCAGCAACCTATGAGGACCATGGTAGCTGCGAAAGAAGAAAAGAATATCCCAGAAGCAAAAACGTGTCTGCCATATATTAGAGGAGTCACTGACAGAATTGGAAAAATTCTTAAAAAGCACAATGCTGAAACTCTCTACAAACCAACAAAAACAATTCAACAACAGAAGTAGTTAGCCACCTAACTACAGAGCCTTTCCTGAAGTTGGCAGATCCAATTGGACTGGTGGTAGGGGACGCAAAGTTTGCGAAGGAGTGATAGACACCATTTGTAGGGTCGTCATCCACAAACAAGGCTTGCCACATTGAGGAATCCGTGGACCAAGCAGGAGGGACACCCAGTAGGGTCTAGAAAGAAGTTTATCCCAGTTGGCCTCCCATAGGAAGAATGTGGCATACTGCGAAAAGTGTCGCAGAAGACAGCAAGTGTTGTAAAGAGGCGGGAAGTGGAAGAAAACAATATAAAGCCATAGGCCTACAATATTACTAACACAGAAGTAAAGAGGAAGATTCCTGAAGGAATAATAACCTTCGCCACCCACAAGGCAGAAATGGCCTATAGTACAACGTATCGGAAAGAAACAAAGGATGTCATAGGAAGAGGGAAAACAGATGGCGAGGTCAAGATACCACTTGCCTAGCCTAACAACTAAACAGGAGTCCCGAAAGAGATATTATATCGGCCACCATTTAGGAAGGTGCGCCACCCACTCGAAAAACAGAGGAACAATGTTAGAAGACGTGGTGGATGGCCGCCCCCAATTAATAGGTGGCCGACCCCGTTATAACTCAGGATTAGCACTAGATCAACCTGACTACCTTCTGTGAGGAAGGCCACCCTTTACAGATGATTGCCACCCTCCTATTGCCTCACAAACGGACCCAGAAAGATACAAGAGAACAAAGGACACCAGGCAAAGAAGCCCAGTGGGTGGCGACGGTGCTGCCACCGCGATTATTGCAGATGGCGCCCTAACAAAGCAAAGGAACCAGCTAGAGGACGGATACCTAACTTCTCGAAGTATAAATACAAGCACAGTAAGGATAAAAATGTTAGGAAACACTTACCTGACGATGTATACTTATTTAAAGACCGAATCGCTGCGAGTGGAGTTGCTTGGCATGCCAATGATGCAGGTAGCATGGTTAAGGGCTCCACAGAGGTCCTAGGGGTTAACGGTGGAAGCCATGCGGAAGGACCATTTGAGCGACAAACTGAGCCGGAGTACCCGAAGGAGACAACGAGCAACGCGAAGAGAGCACATTTTCCGACGAGAACACTTCGACCGCTGCCCCATCGACTTCTTTGAGAATGTCTACCGCAGTTGTAGCCGAAACGTTAGGAAGCAATTCCAACAGATCACGGCTCGATGGCCCGGAAAACTACATTTCAGCGAAATTGCAAAAATTCTGCCGAGATCCAACTTTCGCACAATCGTTAGTATACACACAAAGAATGCGCAGTGCTTAAAGACACCAAAAGATGCAGTTTCTTTGAAATCAGGAGTTTATAACATTTCTTGTTCCTGCGGTAAAGTATATATAGGTGAAACTGGAAGATCTAAGTCTACTAGACTTAAGGAATCTGAAAGATGTATAAGTAACAACCAAATTTGTCAGGCCGCTGTCGTTGAATACCAGGACTCAACAGGACATATGATTAGTGAAAAAATAAACCAAGGTTCTTGCATCAATCTTGGGTTATTATAAACGAAAAATTAAAGAATCAATTGAAATTATGAAGCATCCTGAAAATTTCAAATGAGACGCGTCGTACGTGCCACATTTGATTTGAAATGAAGATCCCTGAAGATGTCTCGTACAATCGCAGGCGAAACGTCGGAAATTATTTCCAATTTTACACTGTCTAAACCTAAGAAAAATGTTTTTTTTTTTACTTTACAAACGTATGAGTGTTAAAAATTCCACTTTCCCGCACTAATGCTGACAGTATTTTCATACATGAAGCTGAAAACCATGACATAAGCTATCACACACCTATATCGCCACTTCGGTGCTAGAGAAAATAGCCAACTGAATCCAATTTAACATATTTAATAAAACATTGTTGAGAAATACCCAAGAAAACCAAAAATTATGAACCCAAATTTTTACAAGGTCTTTACTCCTTGCTATGAAAATGAAGGTTTTTGATCGAATACTGCAAGACATTGTCGGAGAAGCCAAGATATACTCGTCAAACTGTTACTTTAGATAATTCTGAAATAACAAGATATTTTAATATACCAGTTAAAACCAGTTAAATACGAGCAACAAATTTAACGAAGACTATGGTGGAAATGCGGAAAAAATTGGAACTGTTTTAAACTAAACCTAAATAATATTTTGCTTTTTATCTTCTCTATTTCACCATGAGATGTCATTCAGTTCATTAAACACTACCCGGTCGGCGCACAGTGTGGTAAATCGGCCATGTAGTACGACATAATTATTCAAGCATTGTTTTAACGTTTTTTAAATTTAATATAATACTTTTTTAGGATAGGTAACAAAATGTTTTGCAAAAAAAAATGTAAACAAGATGCGGGTTACTAAAAGGGCTTCAGTTTTTAATAAAAATGTAATGTTTTGTGTAACTTAAAAACACAATTGATGTCAAAATGCATGAATCATTGCTTTAAACTTATTATTAACTAATAGCTATATGACGCATATAAAATTAAGATAGAATACAAGGTGTCTTGTCAAATATTGCTTTATTTAGGTTATGTAGAATTGTGAGTACAAAATATCATTGAGTTTCTATTCTATTCATTACATAAACAATAGAAGAACTTTTAAACTAAACAATATGTAACAGATAATGTTTTAGAAAAGCGCACTACGTATGCACCTGCACCCAAGCACTACTTAGTTTTTTTGATATTGGTAATAAAACATTCAAATAAAAATTAATTAGTTAGGTATACTTTTCGTGATAAATAAATTGTTTTTGTTATTTGCCATATACAATAAAGTCGATATTTTTTAGATATTGCACTTAATATATTTTTATATTTATTTTTGTATTTATTTTATATTTTATATATTGCACTTTATATATTTTTATATTTTTATGAAATTATCTTTACAAAAATGCCAATTACTGGCACTGAACTGGTAGCTTAGGAGATATCTTCGTTTAAGATTTATTTTTGTAAAGGTAGAAAAGTCGTTAAAATTTACCTAATTGATTAGTTTTTTATTTGAAATTTTCATTTCTAATATTAAAAGAATTGAAGGGAGTGTGGTTTTATAAAATTATATCTTAGTTATTTACCGAATTTTAAAAGTGTTATCATTTTGCTTGGAAATAATGTGGCATTATAACTGTTAATTTAGTTTTAACACGATGTGGCATGTAAAACTTCTACCGAGGGACAAAATATCCATATTTTTAAAATGTGTTCGCCATCTTGAACTTTAAAAAGATGACAGCTGTAATACAAAATTCCGAAATTCTGTACCTTAGTCTTTGCAAAATGTTTACCGTTATTACACTCGGACGATTATTTGCAAAGTTCTGGTCATATAAAAATCGTGCAGTTTTTTTTAGTGCAGTCAGTAGTAATTAAGGAGCCATAGTTAAAGCTATATAAATCCCGAATGGGCATCTAACACATAAATTAATCATGCTAATAGTACTTGTAACAGCACATAGGGTACAAACTTTTTCATTAATTGAAGTTCAAAACATACAAATTTTAACAGAAAAAAAAATAGAAATAAAAATTCCGTCAAGAAATAAGACCACAGCTCTCAGTAAATACCAGCCAATGCTAATTCTTCCATTTTTCCACGAAATACCATTCTTTGTGCCGTTTGTGTTTTTTGTTATTTAAATAGGACTAAAGAGATAAGGCAATCTACAAAAAAACCTTATAAAGCAGCCTCTTCCCAGTCGGTAAGTCGTTTTTTAGTTTTAAATAAAAGTGGAATTGACACGTCAACTTTCACTGCTCACAGTACGAGGCATGTTGCGACATCCATGGCAGCCCGGAAACATTAAGAAACACAACAGGCTGGACCACCTCATCTAAAGTATTTGCAAACTATCTAACTCAAGCTGTAACATTTGTAAACAAGATTTTGACATAATTTTACACAACTGACAACTTGTTATAGTAGACTAAATAAAATGGTTGTTTGTTAACTAATAGGATTACATTTTAGGTTAGATACAGTGACGGCAAACTAATTGAAAACGATAAGAAATTGGTTTAAGGTATTTCGAATATTATAATCAATGTTGCTATTGTTAGGATATTTATCTATTATTATCGCATTAAATAACCTTATCAAGTTTAAAAAATAAGTTATTCATTACAAAATTCGAAGAACACTACCTTTTTAAGCGGCATACTAATTGGAAACGTATTTCTGAATCAACATTTTCTAACAACTTATACGTTTTTATCTTACTCGAGTACCTAGTATTTAGTTGGATATCCATTGGCTTCAATTACTTTTAAACACGTCCTAGGCATGGGCTGTATTAGACGTCTAAAAAAATCTAGTGGAATACTGGTCCAAGCTTCTCTCATACCAGCGGCGGCTCGTCAGATGAGGCAACTGAGGCGCCGCCTCACTCGCTTTCCTATAAATATACATTTTTATTTTCAAAATTAATTCTTTCCAAGTTGATACATTATTCTCTGAAAATTGTCTCAAACACTATGAAAATTTTATCAAATATGCGTAAATTATAAATAAACACTTTACTTTACTAACCAACAGTACAATGTCCAATAACTGCAATATCATTTCTTTTTTATTCGACTTTAAACAAACAAACAAACAAACAAAAGTATGCTTTATTGCCGCAGAAAAATTCTATAATTTTATGGACAAAGCAAAATATACCTAAAAATAAGACATATCAAAACATTAATCGAAAATAATTTCGACAGGTCAGTGCTTTTTTTTTTTAAAATGTAAATTATCAATTTACCAAATCGTAAAACACACGTTAGAATATAGAAAAATATATTACCTCTACGCGGCGATGCGAATTGCGCCTCGGACACTTGAATGGTATTTGGATTTTTAATAAGTCTGAGAAAGAGGGAAAAGGGTCGTTTTGCATATGTAGATTCATTCCATCTCGTTTTATTGCATTTGAGGCGATGAAAACTTCGCTTAATGATTGAGACGTTGCCATTTAATGTTAGCACAGATTAAATATAAATGGAAATAATTATTATTTATCGGTAAATGACAATCGCGCATCCGGCTGCCAAATGCAAGCCGTTTTTGTTTTTGTTGATATTTGCGTGGGCGTGTGGGGTAATCGTATTTGACTGTTACCGGTAAAGGTTTGAGATTGAGCGGGAAGTGGGTGAATATTGAGATTATTCGGCAATAATTTGTTGTTTGTTTTATAGTATTATTTCGTGAATGCCGCGCGTTTAGTCTGTGTCGAGTGTTACTCTATCTAAAGTATTTTTGACGTTGCGTTAGTTTAATTATTGAGTAGATAGACTGATAGAGTAGTTTATATGGATTAGTGATTAAAATTTAAAATAAACGAAACGTGTGAACTATGAATCCAGTCCACGATATCGTTATGTCACTATTGACAACGGCATTTTCCAGGATGAGAGAAAAGAAATTCTTCGTGGAGATAGACCCATGCCGAAGATAAGTACCTTAAGTAGTGATAAAAAAGACGGTCGACAATATAAACGATCATTTCAAACGTCATGGTATCAAACATACACTTGGATTTGTGGAAGTGTTTTTAAGCAGCGTTTATATTGTTGGCCTTGCTTAATACCGGGAAAAACAAAAACAGTATGGACTTCTGATGGATACGTTGATTTTAAAAATTCTTCTAGAGCGGTTAAAATGCATGAAGGGTCTAAAGACCTTATTCAAAATACCTCAGGTTTTGTACGTTTGTCTCAGAATATGACTACAATTAAAGATGCACTAATCGAAAATGCTCGTTTATCTAAATTATTGTACAATGAAGATGTTAGGAAAAATCGCTTGCTTTTGACATACCTTATGGATACGACTATATTACTGGGAAAACAAGAACTGGCTTTTAGGGGGCATGACGAACCCGAATCTTCTTTTAACAGAGGAAATTTTAAGGAAGTTTTTAATTGTTTAATTAAACGTAACACCGAATTTGTAAAGCATTTAGAAGAGAAAAGTGTATTTACGGGACAATCGAAAACTATTCAAAATGAATTAATATTTTGTATTGTCGAACATATGAGAGACTTTATTAAACAAGAAATATCGGAGGCTACATTTTTCTCATTAATTGTAGATGATACGATGAATATAGTTGCAAAAGCCTAGTATTGTGTAACTGTTAGGTATGTAAATAAATTAGCCGAAATAAAAAACGTTTTTTAGGCTTTTTTGATATAAGTGAGGATTCTAGAGCTAATGCACTTTATAACTTAATTGTAAGAATCTTGGAACCTTTAAATTTTAAACGGAAATTAGTAGCAAAATGTTATGACGGAGCTGCGGTTATGGCCGGAGAATTGAGCGGTCTACAAACACGAATAAGATCAGATGCCCCACAAGCAATGTACACTCATTGTGCTGCTCATCGTCTCAATTTAATTTTACAACAGGGTTCAAATTATATTAAGGAAAGCAGAATCTTTTTCGCAACTTTGAAAAGTTTGCCTGCTTTTTTCCATAAATCGTACAGACGCACATCTATATTTTTACAGAATAATAAAAAAACGAGTTCCGCAAGCAAGTGATACAAGGTGGTATTCTCGATCAAAAATTCTAATTTTTGTTGCAAATAATTGGGAAGGACTAACCTTAGTTTTTCAGGACATGATTGAAAATCCAAAATTAGACTCAGATACTATACACATGGCCAAGGGGTATCTAAAAGACATTTTTTTTGTTACTGATATCCTGTTTCAAGTTTTTCAGTTAAGTAATCTAGAAATTGATTTCTGCATTTCACAATTGAACATTGCCGTCAAACGATTAAATGAGCTGCGCGCTGAAAATTTCCTTAAACCCATTTTTGAAAAAGCAAAATCACTTACCGGATTGCCATGTAGTAGACAAACCCGTAGCATGAGCGAATCAGATTTAATGGAAAAATATAAAAATCTGTTTTATGAAATTTTAGACTGTACAATTTTTCAAATTTACATCAGGTTTGAAGATTTACACAAATTGGAATTTGTGAAACTTCTTAATACATCAAAATACAAAGACTTTGCCACAGAATTCCCTATTAGTCTATTAAATTCGTTAGAAAAAACGTATCCAAAAATGTTTAACAAAGACCGCCTCAAAAATGAGCTAAGCATAATTTGCCGAGATGAACAATTTTATAAAGTCAATATTTAAGAACTCCTTAAATAAATTAATAGTTTAGAATTAATTTCAGTATTTTGTGAAGTATATCGATTTCCGACATTAATTAATTTTGACAATCCCCTTAAAGTGTACAGGCCGAAAGAGATTTTTCGTGCTTAAAGCGAATAAAGACCTACTTACGAAATAATATATCTCAAGATCAGCCCTGTCGATCATGGCAATAGAAAAAGAGTTATTAGTTAAACGTTCTGAATGTAATGGTGACTTTTATGACAAAATCATTGAGAAATTTGCTTCTCTAAAAGACAGGCGCATTAATTTAATTTACAAAAAGTGACTTAACTGCACCATCCACATACCTATTTGCCTAAACAGTTTTGGTTTTTTATAAAAAAATTACTGTCCACACCATATTAGATTATTACAGGTTTATTACACTTTAAACTCGGTTGTGACTATTTTTATTAAGTATTTTAAATATTTTTTATAAAAAAATTCAATGATGAAAAATGTGTATATTATATATCTTTGAGAAGAGTATATATGTACATATATCTGAAGATAAAACGAATTACATGAAAATTGAGTGAATATCTTAAAGATTATTATTTTATTTTTATATCTATGTAATAATTTTTATTTTAAAAATTACTTAATGAAAAATTGGGCATATATCTTGGTATTGGTATGTAAAAGATAAAAACAAATCATAAAAATGAGTCAATTTGGGCGTGGCAGCCGAAAAATTTTTCGCCTGCGGTGCCATCTACCTCTTATAAGTAACAAGCCTTTTCTCGCCTCACCAGTTTTAGACACCATGAGCCGCCACTGTCTCATACTCTCGAATTCTTCGTCGAAATTTTAGAAAGTTCTTGAACCTAATTTCCTTTTAGCTACTGTAAAACATCTACATGATTATCCTGAAGCCAGATAGTCACCCTCCTAGCGAGTGCTTTGGATCATTATCGTGTTGGAATTTCCAAAGTACTGATAAATTTTGTTCTGCATATGATTGCATCACGTTTTCCATTACGTTATTGTATTCATACTGATCCATAGTATCAGTTATTCTATAAAGAGAGCCAACACCATTCCAAGAGAAGCAGCCCCATACCATGATACAACCAACTAAATTTCACTGTTTTCATAATGTAGCACGGGTCAAATTCTTTATTTAGTGGACGCCAAACAAAACGTTTTCCATCAGAACCAAATTTATTTACCTTGGGTTCATCTGACCATAGTATCTGCTTCTATTGTTGGACGTTCCAAAGAAGGTGATTTCTAGCAAATTCCAAACGGCTCTTTCGATTCACTTCAGAAAGGTGAGCTTCTTCCTTGGTACCCTGCCAAAAAATTGTTCCTCGTACAAACGATTACGAACACTTCGAATATTAAATTTCCTTGGATTTTCAACAAAAATGTCTTTCTGCTTCTGCTAATTTGGGAGGGTCTGCCTTATAAATGCGAACAATTCGAAGATCTGTTTCCATATTCGTTTTCCTGGGACGTCGCTTCTTAGGAACAGTTCTAGTGGTTCCATGAATCGTGTCATGATGAACAGCGTTAAACACCGCCTTTTTGGAACGATTAACAATTTCTGCAATATTTTGATACGAATAGCCTTTCCTATGAAGATTAATAATGGCTTGTCGTCCATTTTCGTTACAACTTTTTCGCGAACCCATATTTGCAGAAATTCGAATGAAGATCAAATTATTGACAGGAACGGAAGTCAACAACCCACTAAAGCTCTATGGTAACGATTGTCAATTTTAAAATAAGCCTTCTTGTTAGAAAATGTTGATTCAGAAATACATTTCCAATTAGTTTGCCGCTTAAAAATGTAGTGTTCTTCGAATTTTGTAATGAATCAATTATGTTTTAAACTTAATAAGGTTGTTTAATGCGGTTCAGATTTTTGTAAGGTGTTCCAATTAGTTTGCCGTCACTGTAAGTTTATGTATTTTTTTAACACATCTAAATTTATCAAATAAAGGATATATTGTTTTACTACAAAAAAAAAACACACAACGGAAGAAGAGTAAACTCAACGACATGGAAATAACATAGACCCAGTTGTTTACATTTTGGAGGAATCCAACATTAACCCTGGTTTGCCAAACCGTTACTGTGGCTAGATTATAACGGATATCATCCTTTATACTATTACCTAAATGAACAATGAATTCCAGAAATTTCCAGTATAAATTTCCATATAGAATATTTTAAAACTGATAATTAAATAGCTTATTATAAATAACTCAAACCGAATCTGTTTAAAATATAATTTAAATCTTCTGTAATTATTATTCTTTATTTCAAGAAATAAAGCCCAGAATAATCGGCAACGTCGGAATTCTACCTTTTTCGAGTATACTACAGATTTCTTTCGGGATCATTCGGAAGACGCCGAAGAGGGTCGTAGTCATTCATGATTTCGACCTATTTGATGCGCGGCGTTGTAAGTGTTCTGGTTGATGAAATAAGTGTTTTTCAGGAATCCAAGTGTTTTGTGTGGCTATTTTCAAGAATCTGTTTAAAAAAACTTTAAGAAAATGATGCGAACATGCTTTATTTGCAGAAAGGAACGATAAACCCACAAGTTTGTTTTCGAAGGTAAGTAAGGTTATGTCATACCAGTGCTGTAGTTGAAGGGTAAAATCACCATCTAATAGCGTTCTTATATTTGCAAATGAAGTATTGTTTTTGTATTGCACATTTCCGTTGGGCTTAAATTAATTTTTTATAACTTCAACTTATCTATAAAGTCGAAGACACTAATGATAAACGGAGTACAGCGTTTTACTAATTTATATATTTGTGAAAAGTCTCAAATATTCTTCTAAAATTTATCAAACCACCTTTTTTGAGGGGTTAATAAACAACATAAATATACTATTTGGTGAAGCATAGGTACTAAATTTTAATTGAGTAAGCTGTAAGACCCACTAATTTATATTGTCATTAATTACTCCAGGGTGGTTTGCATTTTGGATGAAATTTTCAAGGAATATTGAGGGTAGTGTCGGAGTTCTCATATAGCAAGCATATACAAAATATGAAAATAGCGCAATAGCGTTACTTTTCAATTTTTCATTTACTATAGATTGTCTTTAATGAATTTGAAATGATTTAATTTATTGCCTAAAAATTTGGTTTTTAAAAATAAGTAATCAAAAAAGTAAATAAGTACCATCCTGAAGTACATTATCCCAACTAGGGAGAATCTGTTTTATCAGGTGATTTCGATAATATAAATAATAATATAATATATTATAATGAATGTTAAAATATTAAACATCATGGCACAAAATATTTATATTGTCAATAAGTGAAATGTATAGCGGGGAAGGTGGATGGTGCGGAAAAAGGGGGTAAATTGAGGGATAAATACTGTAAAGATATTGCTTTTCATAATATGGTTTTTGTGGTTTTTAGGGACACGAAGTTCAATTTTGTATTCATATTAATATTGGGCATTGTTTATTGCTGATTTTCTGTAAATATGAATAGATCCAATACATGTAAAGGTGGTGCATTTTTATATAATATTACGAGCCGCGAGCCTGGCAAACTTTTAAAAGTAGTGGACCCAAATGTTTACCTAACTTCGCGTAAATAGAACTAAACTGTGTTGGAAAAAGGGTGAAATCAAAATGTTTTGAAAAGCAATCCCGATTTCAAAAAATAGGTTGCATTAAAAAATAATAAATTATATTTTATTACATATTTTCTTATGAAGTCGGTGATAAGCTGATAAAGAAAGGTATTAAATAAGCATTATACTCTTGGTATAGACATCAAAACACAAAGTGGGTCCATGTAACAAAATTTAGTTCTATCTTTAGTAACAATAGTAATAAGAACTCACCTTGTTATTGGTTTTTTTTTTCATGGAAATGCTTGTTCTTTAGTGACTAAGCTTATTGCTAATAATAAATATTGCCACATGAACCATTACATAAATATGTCTTTTGCAGGCACATAGCCAGGATTTCAGTTCTACGGGGATCCAACCCTGCCAAAACCAATTCAATGACAAAAAAATTACTAAGAAGAATGCTTTTTTTTCACTTGTTGCTAGTCCCCCTGCAAGTGCAACAAAATATGAAAAAAAGTTGCAAAAAAACTAGTTATTTGCCAATATCTATTAAAACATTGCAGGTAGAGCAATTATGAAAATGTAAAAAATTATAGGTATATCTTGAGCAAATAAGACAGGACGTTGACGGCTTTTGCTTAATATTTTTAGGTTTTATATATTTAATAGTATTTTAATAAATAAGTGCTTAGTCACTTTGTTAATATCGAGGTTAATGTGGTGTTATCTTCCATAGAGGGTCTGGAACCATATTGCTATATTAAAAATCTGGATTTCTTTGATCATAAATGTATTCATCTTTCTTTTTAGTACTTTCTCGAAATTCTAAAACTACTTTTAATGGGCGTTTGCTTAAAAGTTTTTCTGTTTTTGAGAATTCTAAATATTCCTCACTGTCAAAATAGAATATTTTTTGGAGGTAATTTTTTTCAATCCCCAAAGGTAAATTCTTATTCCTTAAATCGTGTTTTGTGTACGTAAAGATAAGAACTTCAAAATTGTGTGAAAATGGATCACGAATAAAGGCGGCGAAAAAACTAACTCTTGCAATTATCGCCCAATTGCACTACTACCAGTGCTATCAAAAATCATCGAAAGGCTACTGAAGAACCGTCTTATGCCATTTCTCCTGAAACATCAGATAATATCCCCGGAGCAGTTCGGATTTCTACCCAACAAGTGCATCAGTGACGCCATGTTCACGTTGCTTAGAGGCGTCTACTCATCTCTCAATAACAACCACCCAACTGCCTCAGTTTTTTGTGACTATGCGAAAGCCTTTGATTGTGTTAGTCATGAAATTCTGATAAACAAACTACATTTTTATGGAATTCGTGGTACTTCTTTAAATTGGTTCAAATCTTATCTTGGAAAAAGGCAACAACTTGTAAGGGCTAATGGTTCCGATTCTGATTGTAAGTTGATTACAAGTGGAGTTCCTCAAGGTTCAGTCTTGGGACCTATTCTTTTTTTGTTATACATTAATGATATCACGAACCTTAAAATTAATGGAAGAATCTCCCTTTTTGCTGATGACACAAGCATAACATGGAGTGATTTTGATACAACGTCTTTACACTCTAGTATCTCCAAAGACTTGGTTATAATTAAGGCTTGGTCCGATTCCAATATGCTTTGTTTTAACGTCGATAAAACGGTGGCGTTATCTTATAAGGGAACTTTACAACCACTTCAGGTACATAACAGCAATATTGAATACGTAGAGTCGGTTAAATTCCTGGGTTTAAATATAAATAGCAACCTAAAATGGTCTAATCATATTGACACCTTAACTAAAAAACTTTCTACCGCCTGCTTCGCCATTCGATCAGTTTCAAAAGAACTAGACGTTCCTTCTGCCAGACTTACTTATTTCTCTTTATTTGAATCCCACCTCCGCTATGGCCTTCCCTTTTGGGGCTGCTGTACCACCGAGCAATTTCGTAGTATTTTTATGCTTCAAAAGAGAGCCATTCGTTATTTGTTTGGTCTAAATAATAGAGCTCACTGCCAATACTATTTCAAAAAACATGAAATATTAACACTTCCTGCATTATTTATTTTGGAAACGGTATGTTTGCTGAGAAAACATATAAACACCCTCCCAGAAAGGCCACAACATGTATACCCTACCAGAAACTCTAGGCATGATATTTATCTTCCCATTCCTTCCACAGAATTAATAAAAAAATCAATTATTTACAACGCCATAAAACTTTACAACAATCTGCCAGTACATTTAAAATCTATCCCTATGCTTGCACAATTTCGAAAAAACACCAAAGCATACCTCATTGAGAGACCATTTTACAGCGTTAATGATTTTTTTTTCAGTGAGTAAGTCTCTTTAAATTGTCACTAAACTCGCTTGTTTACTTAAATCTTTTGTGAGTCATGTCCTAACTCATAGCATAGAATTTTGTAAATCATTATATAGGGAAAAGAACTGTCGAACATTCACTTAAAACTTAATTATTTTTGTTAGGTATTGGATTAAAAACAATTTAATTCTTTTTGTATACTACATTCTACACTAGTTCAATATACCTTCTGTTTAACATCACAATTATTTGTATAACTATAATAACATAGAGTTTAAGGTCGCATAGTTGCAATTTTGATTTCAATGTCATCGAAATTATTCACCTCGTACATGTGTGTTTGTTTACTTTTATAAGGTTATCATGATTCATTTACTGTTTGCAATGTTATGCTATATTCTAACGTGTGTTTTACGATTTGGTAAATTGATAATTTACATTTTTTAAAAAAAAAGCACTGACCTGTCGAAATTATTTTCGATTAATGTTTTGATATGTCTTATTTTTAGGTATATTTTGCTTTGTCCATAAAATTGTAGAATTTTTCTGCGGCAATAAAGCATACTTTTGTTTGTTTGTTTGTTTGAAGAGAAATTTTCAGCCCCTACCATATTTTCTAAGTTTAATAATAATATATTTTGTTGGAATTGTCATAAATTTGGTCTCGGCACGCATTCGCAATTTTACTTATGACTATGTAATAGACGAGTTTAATTATATAAATAATGAAATACTAAATTAATATGCTGTTACTTTTGTTTTGTCGATAATAATAGTTGTTTGTTATTATATCAAACCGTTTATAAATAAATTATACCAAACTTTTAAACTTTGTTTTATTTTTATAAACCACGTGTCCGGGTGAAAAATTTATAAAGTGCAGCACCACTTTCAATTTTGTTATTTAAATTTTTATAAAAAAAAATCAAATTTCAAATATAGTGTAAAATATCATACAGGGTGCTTCAGAATCATCAAAAAGTTTCGATGATTTTATTTTTAAACATCTTGCATTTTAATGCATTTATTTACTTTTTTTATTATTCATTTCTTGATAAAAGTTTGTGGTTCAAAAAAAATATTTTTGATAGTAATAAACTTTAGATCAGGATGTTCAAAAAAGTGGATTTCACTAACAATTTCAAAAAAATAAAATTTTTCTGACGGTAGTTTTAAGGGCCATAAAAATCGTAAATAGAAACTGAATAAAATTTTTTATATTATAGTTATGGAGATATTTAAGGTCAAACAGCAAAAAAACATTTTTCTATTTAAATCTTTCCTTGGCTATTACTAATATGACATAACTATTACCAAACCTTTATTTACGATTTTTTACGGCCGCGGCAGTCACAAGAATTTTAATTTTTGAAATACACTTTCGTTTTTTTTGAATGCCCTGTATATCTTACTTAAAGTTGAATATTGTGAAAACTATTTTTTCGACAAACACACAAGTTTTATCAAGAAGAAAGTTTTTCCAGAAATTGATAATAAAAAACTTTCCCATTTAGTGCAGACTTTTCCACGACATAATATCTAAATTAATTGTTTTCAAGTTATTATTAAAACTCTCACTTTTGCAATGTGAAGTCGTTCCTGTTCATCTTAGAACAAACAAACTGTCGTATCCACCATACTAATATTTGGGCTCAAAAAAATATAGCAAATAATACATTATCTCAAAAATAGCTACGCCACTGGTAAGCCTCGCGAAGATATCTGACAGCGTTGCAATTTTCACCGCAAACTATTCTTTATGCGATCAGTCCGTCTTTTTTCCACTCATACACAACAACAAATTGATGTTTGATTCTATTTATTTCATTTTTATGAATCAAATGTCGGGTCTATTTCTTTTTGACGTCATTGAGTAAACTACACAGTGATCTATTCGGAAGAGGCGGTCATATAATTAAGATCAAACTTGACTAAGTTCATTTAATCTTTTAATTTTGACCATGTTATCCTTTCTTTGTTTTCCTTATTCGCGGCGTATTGAAGAGTTCATTGGCGACAAGTCACTCTTTTCCTCATGCAAGTGGCGTTGTCCGACCGACATAAAGTGAAGATCGGTCGTCAACCAGTTGAGAGCGGGAAATACACTTGCCGCGAGCGAGGAATATTATTTTCTCTACGAGCCTGAGCACAATTACCAGAACCTAAAAAAGTATCACAAGCATTTATTTCAACTAAAGGAGGATATCTGTATATGATTATTATCTGCACTTTATAGATATAAGCCCGATTTAATAGATTGGACGATGAATACAAAACAGGATAGAATAAGATCGGCTTATTTAAAATCTTATTCCGAAGAAACTAGACGGAAAGTTGAGACTTATCTCTTTCGCCTTTTATTTCTAATGATTTGTTTGTTTTGGTTGCACGTAGAATATATGAGATCTGATAAATGGGTCTGCCACTTTATATATTGGTACAAAGATTTGAAATAAAAGGGGGATTTCAGATAATATTTTTAATACCTTCTAATAGATTTCATCAGAAACCATCTTAATAATATAAGTTTAATAATAACATGAAAGAGAACTGCTTTCTAGGTCATTATGTTTGCAAAAAAACCGACACATACGAATAGGTACCTATTTAGATTTTAGCTCTCATCTTCACCCATTTCAGAAACAGTAGGTTAAATCTTTATAAAATATATCAGCTTCAAATGTCAAGTGTCAGGTGGGCGCAGTTTCGAAACTTTTTTTAATGAAAAGGGGGTCGAGTGAAATAAAGGCCCATTAACTCTATAGGTTGCCTCGAGCGATCCTGACCTATCACAACTCGGTGTGAGCGATCTACGTCACTCGGCGACTGGCTTGCCTTAGCACGGCATTGTCCCTATTTCTTCTGCGTACGTTAATTACATGTATTTATATTTTTTTGTTCAAAACTGAAACTTTTTTGTTACAATAAAATGCAGCCTTCAAGATACAAGTTATTATAATTTTAAACTTACGTTTAGGAATGGTGGTTCAAATTTGGACCAAGTTTTTTTGCTGAGTGCCTTTTAAAAAGTTCGCATCGTATTTGAAAAAATATGAAGTATTTTTAAAGTTCAAAAAAATAGTTGTATAACTGTACTGTCCCAGTAGGATGTTCTCGGTTTTGGTGGTAATGGTTAGAGATAGAGAAAAATTTTATATATAAATATAAATACTTTTTCATATATGAAACACCCTATATTTTATAACATTTTTGAATTTCATCTAAAATTCTACGTCTACTTCATATAATTTCCAAAGGCCTAAGTTTAATTGTTTTCGAGATATTGACATTTTAAAACTGGGATTTTTTAATAAATTTCTTCTCTATTTCTAACCGGCACCAAGATATCATCCGAGAACACACTATGGGGACAACTTATGTGTATTATAAATATTTTTCATATTTTATTAACTATAGGTATACTATTTGCAGCAAACACAATTATTTGACACATTTTTTTAATAATAGGAAATACATTTTTTTCATTTTTTATACAGCTTTTCGTGAGGGTCCACTTCAGAATGGTTTCTTTTTTTCCTTTTGTTACCTTCCCCAGTTCATTTAAATATTTCATTCTTAAAAATAATCTTTGTCTTAAGAACACACTTGCGGCATCTAGATTTATGTTGTTGTGTCTACTTGTAATTATTCTCAATAGTTTTTTTGGTTATTTTGGTCACCTTCCTTATTAATTCCCTATTAATATTAATTATTAATTAATTAACACTAAAACGTTCACTTGAGGAAGTAAAAAAAAAACACAACAGACAACTATCGCACCGAAAACGTCATGCTGAATAAGCAATAAACTGGCCGCCTTGTCAGATCGGGTCGCCAGTCGACGTCACGATCTACGCCTCACCCGCGCAGGCCCCTCGCCCGATAGCTGCTCATCGAGGTAGCCTATACAGTTAATGGGCCTTGGAGTGAAACACCATTGGATAAAGGCGAACATACCGATTTTCTATTAACTACACAGGGTACTCATGTATATTTTAAAACCCATTTACAAAGTTTATTCTTTAAGATAGAAGAAAATATTGATCATAAAAGTTATTTGGTTCTACCTGAGCCATCAGAATCTGTCATCAAAATGAAATGAAAAATTGAGCATCGACTTATTTTAAATGGTACACTCTGTATAGAGAATTGGAATTTTATCGCTATTCCAATGAAAGTAACACGACAAGAATACAACGCCAGTGTCATATTGCATACCCAGAAAGACACACACGTACCGTCAAATAGTACCAGAAGATTTGTGGTAAAGCAGTTTGAGGCAAGAAAAGTTGTCGAACGTAAGAAAAGAACGTTTGAAAGAAATGTCGACGAAAATTTGGACATCTTACTCTTTTCGAAGATAAAATTAAAGTGTTTTTTTTTTGTACCCATAAGATTTCAAGAGTAGCTGGGGCTTTTACATAGACTCCTTCTTTAACATATTCTCAAATAAAGAAATCGAGAACAGGAGGTCCGGTGAACTGGAGGGCTACCGTATTGGGCCATTGGTTGCACTAATTTCATTATTAAAATGTTCAATGAAATAATTAAGAACTTCTCTGGTATTGTGAGGCGGTGCTCCATCTTGCTGGAAGTAAATTCGACGTCAAACTTCTAAAGGTAGATCATTAAGATGGTGCTCAATTTCATTTTGGAGAAAGCCTAAGTACCTAGCCGCTGTTAATTGGCCTTAAATTAAAATTGGCTCAATTATTCTGTTACCAATGTCACCAGCCCAGACATTGACACCAAACCTTTCTTGAAAATTTCCTACCCTCATTTCATGTTGATTTTGTTGGGCCCAGTAACGAGTGTTTTGCTTGTTAAACATACCATCATTAGTAAATCTGGATTCGTCAGAAAATAAGATATAGTTGATAACATTTGGGTCAATTCTACAATTTTGGAGCAACCAATCACAAAACAATACAGTTATACAAATGTTGGTGTAACTGGTACTTAAAAGCTCGATATCCGGGTTTCTTTAGTGTTTTTCTAGCTGAATCATGACTTAAACCCAGTCCGTGACTTTTCTTAAAGAAATAGTTCTATCAACTTCAACAATAGCAAGAACGTTAATTTCCATTTCTTCATTTTTAATAAATCTGCCTTTCACCACTTCATTTCCTTCTTGATGCTTAAAACGATTCTCGAGATCTGGAAATTACAGATGGACTGGATGTTGCTAGTCGGGGTATCTCTGAGCATACAACTCAGCAGCATTCCTCGAATTTTTATGACATTCTCCAAATATTAATAACATATCAACTTTTTCACTTTGAAGAGACATTATTTTGACTTAAAAAAAAAAAATACTGAAAATCAAGAAAAATAAGGAAATCATATGTCTACTCAGAAAGAATAGGTAAGTGTCACTGTCAAAACAAAAAATTCTACTTAATATTCAGCATGGCCATCCATGGGGGACTTGATAAAAGTAAATAATTGATTATCGAGTATTTTTCTTAGTAATATTTAATTTTTGGGCTTATTTTTAATCCAATCTCAAAAAAGTACCGCAAGATTCGCAAAAAAATACTCTTTTCAAAAAGTACATGTACATGGGTCGCCATTTGAGAAAAAAAAATAGTTAGACACAAAAATTCGATTTTATCAACTTCTCTTGTTCCTAGCTATCAGACTAATCACTAAAACTTAGCGATTTTATTATTCTCTCATCATTTCAGGTCATTAGATTAATTTGCATCTAGCCATGGCCACCTAGATGCAATTTGAAAAATGGCTATAAAAAAATCAAGAAGGCGTAAAAAGTTTTTAAAATATCACATTATGATTCAGAATTGTCTCAGGAATTCAAAAATGTAAAAATATACTGAGTGTTCCGCTTAAAAAGTCGAAACTGGAGTCATGTCCGGTAAGTGAAAAATATGCGAAAACTCTCCTCTTTATGTACCATTTACCTATACCAAATTTCGTTTTGATACATCAAATTTCTTAGTAGTAGAAAGGTCAGGCATTCTTCTGGTGATAAAATTTACGCGGTGTTCCGTTTAAACTGATCGAGTAATATTCATTAAATGAAATACTTATTTTAAAAAAATACCGCAATGAATTTGGAGATTTCGCAAATCCATCAAAAAAATTTTAGTAATTCTGTTCAAACTGTAATATATAACGTAATACTTTTGGATTGCACAGCCAGTAATAAAATGCGTCAAATTTTATTTAGAAGCACTGATC
This sequence comes from Kuschelorhynchus macadamiae, assembly GCA_030620095.1. Lineage (NCBI taxonomy): Eukaryota > Metazoa > Arthropoda > Insecta > Coleoptera > Curculionidae > Kuschelorhynchus > Kuschelorhynchus macadamiae. Next base: position 182,209 of record JAUTXW010005111.1, on the reverse strand, counting down.
AGTTTAATTTTAAAGAGATATATAGCAAATTATATATCTTTTTAAAGCCGAAGGGCAAGGCTATTTAACTGCTAATTAACATACAGGCTACTCCATTTAAAATAACACATTTCTATACTTTAATGTTGGCATAAGTATGACATTTTTACTGCATAAAACTTTTACCAAAATAAAATATCGTGGTACACCCGGTATTTCAACACGTGCACGCTAATATAATGTTTGCACTTTAAACATAAACAACAATAATTTATTTTATGAATATTTGATCTAAAAATAAAAGTTACACTGAATTAGTAATCGATATTGTGTCATATTTCTTAAAAGACAAAGATTGCTTTATGTTTATTTCATTAGTATTTTATAGCACCATACGCCGGGAGTGGTAGTTTTATTGCATATCTAAAGTTGCATTATTATCTTTAATTATCCCGCATCGTCCAGTTAAAGGTAATAAGGAAATTAGTGATGGATACATTTCAGCAACGCCTTTATTATTGCAGGACATTCAGATAATAGACGAATTAAAAATTATAGCTCTTCCATGACGAAACTGAAGGATAACTGATCATAAAAACATACCGGGTGACAACAGACTGATGTAGGGGACCTGCATTAGTTATCCCTTTTTACTTCCCCCGTAAAAGGGTAGTATTGTAATCGGGGTAATAAAAAACTGTTTAACCATTTTTGTCAAATTTTGTACAAAAAGCAAGTATTGTAGAAATCAACTGGTAAAATTTTGGTACGAATCCAAGATATCGGAACAAAATGGCAGCTTAATAAAAATTTAGATTAAAACAGCTACTTAAAGGACTGATTTCAAATTGTGTGCCATAAGTAATTGCGGTACAGAGACGAACTAGTAAAACTGAGTACTAATTAAAGATGGCGGAACAAAATGGCGGCCAAATAAAATATTTTGTTATTGTGAAAAAATCACCCTCTCTGGTTTCACATATTTTCGGGTTTTAGAGTCCTTAGATGACAAAAAATATGTTCATCAATTCTGTCGGTCCATGTGTCGGTTTGTCTGTCATTTCGCGGAATAACTTAAAACCTACTCATCAGATTGACTTCAAATTTTAGTCAAAAATTTAGGGTCATATGGGGATCACCTGGTAAAAATCCAATATGCCGAAACAAGATGGCGGCCGTTGAAACGTTAAAAAAATATTACTAAAAAAACTAATTATCCAATTTCCTCAATTTTTTCATAAAATTCAAGTGTTACATAGAAATGAACTGTTAATATTTTGGTATGAATATAAGATCGCAGAACAGCAGCAACCTAGTAAAATATTTAAAAAATCTGCCTGAAAAAACTACTTATTAGATTCATTTTAAATTTTGAGCACGCATTAAGTGTGATATGGAGAAAAACTTGTGGTATGAATTCAACATGGCGGAACAAAATGGCCGCTATATAACTTTTTTTCCCTCGTAAAAAAGAAGTATTGTAATCGTGAGAAAAATGATACGCTCAGTCTGTCGGTTTGTCCGTTCGCGACATGGCTAAAGAACTACTTACCCTATTTAACTTTTGGCCAAAAATTAATTATTATGTAGGAATCAACTGGTAAAATTCTGATACTAATCCAAGATGGCGAAACAAAATGGCAATTTAATAAAATATTTAAAATTCAGCCTGAAAAACTACATAATGTACTGATTTCAAAGCGTGTGCCAAAGATGGCGGAACAAAATGGTGGTCAAATAAAATATTTGGTAATCGTAAAAAAAAAACCCTCTAGTTTTACATATTTTCGGGTTTTAGCGTCCCTAAAAGGCAAAAAAAATTTTTTATCAATTCCCTTGGTCCGTCTGCCTGTCAGTTCGCGGCGTAGCTTAAAAATTACTCATCAGAGTGATTTAAAATTTTAGTTAAAAATTAAGGGTCAACCTGGTAATATCTAGGTAAAAATTCAATATGCCGGAACAAGATGGAGGTTTAGTGAAACGTTAAAAAATGATTACTAAAAAACTAATTATACAATTTCCTACATAAAGATACACTGATAACATTTTGATATAAAAAACGTAGCAAAACAAAATGGCGGCCTATTAAAATATTTAAAAAATTTGCTTGAAAATACTACTCTTTAGATTAATTTTAAATTTTGTGCAAGCATTAAGTGTGATATAGAAATAAACTGCTAAAGTTATGGTACGAATTCAACATGACGTAACAAAATGGCGCCCAATAAAAATATTTGAAAAGATAGTATATATGTGTTACTAAATGACTACTATGGGATACTATTTGTTAACTTTTCACCCTTGTTCGAATATTTTATTCATTTCCGGCTTTACCGGAAGTGGTGCCATCTATGAATAGTAAAGCTTAAATTCTCTACATATGACTATAGATTTTTGACATCGCGTAAAAAATGGCGGAACTATAGGCATAACAAATGCTTTAGCTTAGTTGGCCATGTCACAAAATTTAATGCAATTTTAGGTTCCCAAATCAGACTTGCTTAGTACCGTAACGAAAGAAAATTGCATAAAAAAACTTTCTTGTAATAAAATAACTTTTTAAGTGTAACTTGCTAAAATAAAAAAAAAATCTTTTAATATTTGGACCCATTTATTTTAAAAACCAAAATAACAACGATATCGTTTTATTGCATTTTTTTTTGGTAAAAATTAAATCGTTTTAATAAGAGAACTTCTACCTATAAATCCATAAAAATGTATTACTCATTACCTGATGAATTAAAAGTTTAAATTGGATTTCAAAAAGTATTTACTTAAACTTCAAAATCAGTAATTAATATTTTTTTTCTTTTTTTTACTGTTTTAGTGACATAGTCTCTTGTTTCTCCAAAGTTGTGGTAATCAATATTACCCTGATTAAAAATTGCTTCATTTATTTTCTTATAGTTGAAGTTTAAGTGATAATATTATTTGTGGCATATGTCAAAGATTTTAAAATTTAACATCTGAAGAAGAAATAAATAAGTGGAAGTTTTAAACAAGTGTTTTCGTTTACTTAGTCAAAATGTATTTCCATCAAGTAACGGCTAGTTCTGTTCGACTTACCTTTTTGACAAGCATATGTTTTCAGTCACACAATTTGATGTATTTTTGTATATATGTATGAATGTTTAGAACTATATATTCTAGGGAAGAATAGCTGACTGTCAGGTGTGTTACCATCAGCAAAACATTGCCCAAATTGTGATATCATGTACATATATTTTGTTATTATTATTATCGAAATTGACAATCAATTTCTCAACAAATGTTGGGTTCCAGGCCCATCCCGGATGCATGCATCAAAAGGAGTCGGCTGGTTTTTATTAGTTCTATGTGTTGTCCTGTAAGAATTTTTTCATTAAGTGGCAAGTACTGAGCAGGACTGCCTTCTGGATGTCGATGAAGGTGTTAGTAAGCAGTCCTATAATTTTCAGGTTCGGTTCTAGCGTTTTTGAAACTGGTCCAGTTGATGATACGATGATCGGTATCACATGAACCTTATTCAGTCGCCACATCTGCTATTTATCGATGGTCATTATTGGCCTTTTTCTCTCGATATTTATCCAACACGTTGTTATTGTTGAGTAAAGCGACAGCTACCAAATAAGCTGTCTTTCCTTATTTAACAGTATTACATTAAGCCGATTATTCGTCACATGTCTGTCGGTAATAACTTGACCGGTCGTAGTACAGTTTGAACAAATTATTTTCAAGCACTGAACTTGGGATATATAAAAGGACACAAAGGTGTTTAGGACCACGTATTAATTGGCAAGCTTCTGGTGTATGATGTTACACACCTGGTCACACAAGTCGCTGTATGTATGTATATTGTCACTTGCGAGATTGAGTGGAGAGTATGAGTTGTCACTTAGGGTCACTATACGGTGGAGGCTTGATGTTTGTGCCTTGTTGGTGAAACAATCTCTCAAGTTTTGCAATTGTCGGGAGTGCAAATTGTTCAAGTCAACAAGGAATCTTCCACCTTCTGTCCGTGGTAAGGTCATTCGGAGAGTTGATGACCTTGGGTGGTCACTTGTACTTGGTCATGAGTAGACGAGTAGTTTGTTGTACTCCTTCTAGCTCCATGTGAGTCCATTTCAAGACTCCGAAACTGTATGGCACCATGTGCACAGTCTAGGTGTTTGTAGGTCTCTTCTTGGTTCATCGCTAGAACTATTTCTCCATTGGGTAGGGTTACATTACCATTAACGACTTTACCTTTTACGATTGTAGCATTATATTTTTCATGAGCTAAATTGTTTCATTTGGTGAACAGTTTAATTCACGCAGATATATATTAGAAGTAATTTGGATGTCTGTAACGTAATATTTAATTTTAGGGTGGAAATGTCGTTTTTTTATGATTTGTATATAAATCAAAACAAGTAATTTACTTTATATTTATTTTTACGTTGCCATCCAGATAAAATCACAATATTTGCCAATCATTTCAATATTCAAAGCAGGTAAAGGAATTTTATATTTAATATGAACATATCCTTTTGGTACTCTCCGTCAAGGATTCACGGCGTCGAACTTTCGGTTTTCAGTTGCATTGTTGCCGAATTAAGTTAACATTTTTCAAAAAATTTGAATTTGCCGCATCTATTCACACGGTCTTCATATTGGTATACGTCATTCCGGTTGGTAGTCAGTGTACCACATTCCTGTGTTGATAGAAAAAGTATGAATATACAAATATACCCAGTAGTGGTGATTTGAATTTTTGTTTCTTCGCATGGATTAACTATTTGCTTTATCTGAGAGCCAAAGTAAAGTTTGTGTTTTGGAGAAAACCTGGATTTTTATCTTTGGCCATGCCGGAATCAATCAAAATCAAATTTTGGAGTTTTTTTTTTGTATAGTAACTTTAGGATTTAGGGACTTAGGGTTATTTCACATACCTTTTTCTTCGTTTTGAAAAATGTTATGTATTTCCCAGTTTTCGTTTTTTTTTTTGGAGTACTCATCCATGGTTTTCCCTCTCCTTTTAGAATCCACATGGGAGTCGACTCCTAAGTGTTGGCATACCGTACCGTACCATGAGTTATGAATTATGGTCTTAAAAGAACCGTAATCTGTTGTCCCGCCTAGACTTCTTTATTTGATCCAGTTCTGTTCGAATGCTGTTACTTCCAGACACTGTAACTGTTCCTGTGATTTTGAAGTGATCCTCTTTTGATGTTTTGATGCAGCCCTTGAAGTCCTGACATCCCTGAAAGGATTTATAAAGGCCAGATAATTAAATATTTCTTTCTAACTTTCATTTACGTAACAATAATTAAAGGTGTTAAAATTATTAATGAGTTATGTGAACTATAGTCAACTTTGGAGCTTATTTAATTTTCTTTATGAAAATATTGGCATATTAAATTCCTTTTTTTTTACCTATTTTGAATTATCTTATTTGAATTTGCTATATAATATATGGTGTCGTAAATATAGAAAATGTACCTCATGTTTTCATTTATCCTGCCTACACTCACCTAATTTTTATTTCAGTTTTTTTTGCTATAGGAACTAGCTTAGGCTAAAGTTTATTTATTTTGGTTTCGCAGTTTTCCTTTGTTAAATATATTAAAACAGCGCCCTTTTAGTAGTATACTTGGATTATGTAATGTATTTTTTTTAAGATTTACTTTTGATTTTAAAGAACAAACCAAAATTTAATAATTAAATTCTAATATCTACCATCAAAGTTAATTTAATAAAATTATTTTTCATTTACCGCTGAACTCACAGTGCTCTAGATGAAAAGCTGCCGTTAGCTGAGCGTTAAAAAAAAACAAGGGGTATGATACGCTACACGATATACGCACGTCAATAAACTTATTTAGTTGGTTATAGTTTCCACCTTAAAGCTTAATATCATCCAGAAGGTGGGATATGGTGCGGGAGTTGTCTCTATTGGCTTTGATGTTGAAGCCATGTCCTGTATTGTTAAGCAAAAGCAGACTTAATGAATCTCCTTGGTAAATTCCTCCATTGATCGCCATTATAGATCCTCAAGTTTGTTCTCTACTCGTTTGATAGTTGCCAGGGAATTAATGATCATAGAGTGAATTTTGTATATTCATACTATGTCTATGAGCCAGGAATGTGGTACACTGTCAAATGCCTTTTTATAGTATATAAAAGCAGTGTGTATAGTGCGTTGTTTTTTTTGTGTCAACTTAAGTTCCACAGAGTCGTTGATAATTTGTTCTTTGCATCCTTGACGGGTTCGAATGCATCCCTTTTGTTCCCGGGCTAATAGGTTATGACTGCCAATATGGTGATCTTGTATATGGTTGCAAACAGGCTTGTACTGGGACGGATTTTCTGTCTTATTGCTTTTGAGTAGCATAGATGTAGTGCTCAGCATGAGAAATGTAGGGGTTGTCTCTGGCTGATGCAATATTTTGGTAAAATGTTGGGCTATAGATTCATATAGGACCTCAAATTTCTTATACCTGAAACTGATCAACTCCTGGAAACTTCCAGTTGCTCGTTCCCTTCATTAAGCGGCTAACTTCCTCTTTGATGATAGAGTCAAATTCGATTTGTTGTGTTTGACTACGTTGAGATTGTATCCACGTAGTATTTCCGTTATGTTGTTTTGGGTTTTCCCAGATGTTCGACCAACACTCGGTCAAATGCTCTTTGCTCGGCAGCATCTCCTCCGTATTGGTTTGATCTTTGGTGTTATTGATATCATAGAACTGTCTTTAGTTGGTCCTGAAAAGCCAGTTCTGTCGTTTTTTCTTTGAACATTTGTCATATCTCTGCAGACGTTTCAGTTTAGCTTTTAGATTTTGCTTTAGTGTATCCTAATACTCATCTTGTTTGCGTTGATGGTTGAGCTCAATGGGTTTTGTACCTATCTTTGGAGGGGTGTTCATTCTTTCAAGATTCTGTGAGTCTTCCTAGTTCTTGTCTCAAATCATCAATTCTCTTCTCAAGTCTTTTCTGCCATATAGGTTTTTGTTGGTATGTAGCTTTGCTAGTTTTCTTCTGAGAATTTAATTGTTGTCTATGGCATCAAAGGACGGTGACGGCCGAGAAGTAGATAAGTGATTTTCAAGGGTGTCATACTATAAACTACACTCTGCTAGTATGGAGTTGAAAATCTTGAGGATGCTCCCGACTAGTTCGGGAGCTTAGGTCTTTGAGTTGGATACAGGCCGTTAAACTCAGCAAAGTTCTTTGGATTTCGTTGAATTCTGATATGTTTCCAATATCCTGGGTGTTGTTAGGTCTGTCAATGATGTCTGATTTTCTTCATTTCGATGTTCTGTTATAGGAGGAGTTATGGGCTCAACGCGTTCGTTCTCAAGTTCAAGCTGCACCTCTCCTTTAAGTTGATTCTAGATTGGTTCAGTCAAATGTTTATTACGGACAATTACTATGTTCTGAAACGGTAAAAACCACTGAAACGTTGGTTAATTTGGTTATTAAAGTGGTACATTTTCATAAAGGGGTTGCATTTTGCCTACTGCCAGGAATTGTTATACTCTGCGAACGAGGTTTGCTCCTCGGGAAGTGATAGGAAATATGAGGTAATGAAGAAAATGGGTTTTTGGAGACGATGAGGGAATAAGAGGTTAAAGGACAGCATAGAGCTGGCTAGAGTACCTCAGGAGAGCGTGCCCGTTCATAGAGAGTTACAAAAGAATTTCTCTATACCCCCGAGGTTTTATTATTATTAAGAATTATTTGGTATTTGGTACTTGATTTTCCAAAAAAGTATTCCAAATTTTTAAATCAAGTACTTTGCGTGTTTTAATTTGAGTTCAAGAAATAAAGATGATCGCTTTGCATTTGTCACTACTGTTACCTTATTGGCGGAAAAATATGACCCCTCTACTTGTGATTGATCTACTTGATAAACATTGTGCATAACTTTTAAACATGACAATCAGAAGCTACCCTTGATAAACATTAAAACATTGCACATAACTTATAAACGTCACAATCAGAAGCTACCCTTGTAGAATACCTATACAAAGGAAAGTGGTAGACATTTGCAAAATTAAAAACCAGTACACACTAATAAGTAGGTAGTTAAATGGAAATTTGCATCATAATCTGGAAGAGATGCAAATAATTATTGACCCGTACTTCCATGAAGATATATAACGTTCATTGAGTATTACAAGAACTAGGAAGTATTTAAAATACTCTAAAAATATGAACTGTTTATTTTATAGTTTACTATATTTTATCACTAACAACATTAAGTCCTAAATCATTGCAGTTCAACAGCTGCAACCTTCGTTAAAACTATGACTGAAACATATTTTGAAATCCAAAGTGAAGAACAATGTATTGTTTGCATAATTACTGTTAATCTTCCTAGATTAATTATCCTTGAAATAATTATTCATTGCAAGTCTTTTCTCCCAGGTCGAATTCGCCACTCCTCTTCAGAAATCGTCGAAAGCACTTGTCGCATCAGTTATAAACATCTCTTAACACTAAAATACATTTAACACCCTGTGAAAATTGCCAACCTTAGATATTGTCGCTCGTTAACTTCGGTTTTTATTGATATTTAATTGCAATGCGATGTTCTGGTAGGCAACGCTAAAAGAGTAGGTAGGTAGCGTCAAGGTGTTGAGTTTATCACTGTTTGTTTATTTAGCAGTTATTTTTCGAGGAATATCTTCCGAAGAATTCAATACAGGGTGTTCGGAGATTGCATGAATAAACTGAGGAACAAATCTGCCCCGAGAAAGTAAGAAAAAAGTTAAATAAACATGGAGTTGCAAATATTCTTTATAGGAGTTGATGACCTTTGAGGATGCTGTTCTAAGCAATATTTAATAAGACGCATATTAAATAAGTACTTTCAAGTAAAATTTAAATTTGCCTTATCACATTCTTATCAAAGAATTTCTGTTATTTTCTGTAAGCGTACATAAATATTATTTTGAACAATTAGGCAATTATATTATTTCTACGGAATCCTCAAATTTCATTTGCTTGAAGTTTGAGCTATGTAGAGGGTTTTCGCGTATATTTTTCCACCCACCTAGAGAGTTTATTTGAAAACAATTATGGACATTTACACAATAAATAAATAAACATATACACATAATTAAGGTTTTCCCACTAACTCAAGGTAAGCCTATTAGATTGTTTTTTCGGCTTTTAATCTAATTTATATCATTAAAAAGTGTTAATGTAACACGAAACGTTGCAATTGAAAATGTGGTTTCAAATTTTGACAGGTTGTAACCCACGTTTTCAAGTTACACTTATTCATTAGGGACACGAAATGCCTATATATAAATATTATTTTGAACATTTTATATTATTTCTAAATTCAAATTTCATTTGCTTGAAGTTTGAGCTATGTAGAGGGTTTTCGCGTATATTTTTCCACCCACCTAGAGATATATTAAAATGTAAATACATAAGTTTTTGAAATTTTTATGAAAAAATATTATATCATTAGTGCGAAAATATTATGAAAATGTTAAATTTTGGCAGGTTGTCAGTTTTTTTAAATGAAACACCCTATATATTAAATCATATTCTTGAAGATTTTTTTTCTAATTTCAAATATGTACTTTTGATATATTCTGTCAATTAGTTTTGGATAAATAAGCGTTTAAACATTAAAAAAATGGTAAGGTAATTTACGCTAAAACATAGTGAGCCATGGGTCAAGACAATTGCAATGAATGACGTCTCTTTGACGTTTACCGGTCAGAAGTATCTATTTACGAGCATTTTTAATATCTAATACGTTGGACGATGGGTTATTTAGAAGAAGAGAAACTCGACATGATAGAAATATTTTATTTACATGGTAAAAATTCATCGATAGCACGTAACAAATATCATAGACGGTTTTCAGATAGACCAACACCGACTCGTAGCATAATATTAAACATCGTTAAACAATTGAATGAAAGAAAAACACTTAAAGGAAAAGTTAGAACAGTGGAAAGAAACAATACCATAAAAAATCAATAATACAAAGTAGGTAAATAATAATATTAGCTTAAAAAACTAAGTTTTGGGTTTCTGTATAGCCTCCTTGATTTATAATGCATTTCTGAATATTTCTTCTAAATTTTCTGTATATGGATGCCTAGACAAAATGAGGTGATTGGGTGTTTAAATCGTCGATTGTTTGGACTATATTTTGCTCTAAAGCTTGGATGGTTCTTGGCTATTGCAGTATATCTTGTTTTTCAGATAACCCCACAAAAATATGTCCATTGGAGAGAGATCGGGACTGTTTGCTGGCTATCTTAATGGTCCATGTCTTCCAATCCAAAATGGATACCTGTCATTTAAAATATTGGTGACCGGCTGGGAATTATGAGGAGGGGCACTATTTTGTTGCCCTATCAAATTAAAATATGAATTAATCGGTAGTTGTTCTAAATGCCCCTCGATTTCGTTTTCTAATAACTCCTGATACCTTTGTCCGGTCAAATTCCCATTTAAAAATATAGGTCCAATAACATGTTTGTTAAGAAGGCCACACCAAACATGCAGGGATCTTCTTTCCTGAATTTTGATCGCCTGAGGAGCTCGCGGGATTTCCTTTGACCAAAAATGCTTATTTTTGGGGTTAAACATGCTTCTAGTGGTAAATGTTGCCTCGTCAGTGAAAATTATGTTTGACAGATTTAGTTAGTTCATCATAACTTGTTTTTCTATTTCATGGCAGAAGTGTAATAGGTCTATTTTATTTTGATCGGTTAATTCTTGAGTAGGTAAAAACTAAAGCTCAGGATTTTCTAAAACAAGAATAAATTATATAAATAAATTATTTAAATACAAAAATTTCAAAATTACCTTCAAAATATAATAAAATATTTACATCTTCTTCAGCGTTTCTTTCCACTATTCTAACTTTTCGCTTAAGTTTTTTCTTCAATTGTTTAACGATGTTTAATATTATGCTACGAGTCGGTGTTGGCTTATCTGGAAACCGTCTATGATATTCGTTACGAGCTATCGATGCATTTTTACCATGTAAATAAAATAATTCTATCATGTCGAGTTTCTCTTCTTCCGAATAACCCATCGTCCAACGTATTAGATATTAAAAATGTTCGTAAATAATTGCTTCTGAACGGTAAACGTCAAAAAGGCATCGTTCATTGCAATTTTCTTGACCATGGCTCACTATGTTTTAGCGCAAATTACCTTACCATTTTTTTAATGTTTAACGCTTATATATCCAAAACTAATTGACAGAATATATTAAAAGTATATATTTTTGAAATTAGAAAAAAAAAGATCTTCAAGATAATGATTTAATATACAGGGTGTTTCATTTAAAAAAACTGACAACCTGTCAAAATTTGACATTTTCAATAATATTTTCGCACTTATGATATAATATTCTAAATCTGCATAAGAAACCCAACAACTTTTGCATTTACGACATTTCCGTACCTATTCAAATAAACTCTCTAGGTGGGTGGAAAAATATACGGGAAAACCCTGTATACCACAAAATGAGGAAATCTAGTACAGTAAGTACCATTTTTGTTCAATTTATGGTGTACATTGCTCATAAATGAAGAATGACTATGGAAGTGATTTGCTCATATCATGAGCAGAAAATCTAAAAAAGCACATTAAGCATATCTGTTGCCGAATACTTTAGCTGGCCAGTCCTCTCGCCAGAGTTAAATCTTTTCAATTTCACTTTTTGAGGACTTTCAATAATTTTCTGAATCTTAGAAAATGTATATAAACATTTCTCGTTACTTTTTTTGAAATTTAATGGCAAAGCAATGTTCTGGTAAGCAACGATAAAAGAGTGGTGGCTAGGTACGTAGCGTGAAGTTGTTGCGTTTATCACTGTATGGTTATTTTATTTTTATTTTTTGAGGAACATATTTCGAATAATGCAGTACAGGATGTTTGGAAATTGCATAACTAAACCACTAAACAGTAAGAAAAAAATTCATATATATGTACATAACAATTACAATAATTTTAAAAAAATCTCTCAGTGATGCACAACTTCAAAATGTCTTCATCAGGGAAAGTAATGAAATTTTCATGAGGGATTCATGATTTCCCCGCTGGCACTAAAGTAGCTATAACTGTTTCCACTACTACTCTTTACGAGTTTTTACGTATTTATTACTAATAATCTTACTATATATCAATAAACACTTTGGGTTACACGTTTTTAAGTATTATGTATGTACAGGGTGTCCGGATTTGGTTGCAAAAGCAAGGTATCTCGCTTATTTTTAAAGATAGAACCTTGCGGTTTTCACGAACCTGAGCTAATTTTTTGTGAAACTCATGAAGCCGTAAACAAAATTTTCATAGCCTTCTTCGTTTATGAAATACAGGGCGAAATAGAAAATTTTGCATTTTGGGACCCCCCTCGTATCTCGGTTATCCTTTAACTTAACACAAAGGGAAAAATTGCTGCTTATGCAGTTTTTACGCTGGATCCAGTGGCGTAGTCATATTTTTCATTTGAGTTGTTATTTTTTTGATATGACCCAAAGTTATGTTTTTTTTTAATGGGACACCCTGTATATTGGTCCAGAAATTGATTTGTCCTTTTAAAAGCTTCTCAAAAATATATAATAGTGTGGGTTAATAATTAATTAACAACAACAAAAATCCTAATTTTTATAATTATCATCCCAAATTTTGCAGTAGGCCATGCAAAACGATGCCGTTTTCTTTTGTTTTCTTGGAAGCAAATGCCATTTCCCAATTTTTTAGGCGTATATAAAATATAGCGCTAGTTTTTTGTATTTATTTATTGCGTAAAAATATATTTGTATTATTATGGAAGAAAACCAAAACATTATGAAAAGTACGATATGTTAGCTTGTTTTATATTAAGTAATGAAAATGTTGAAGCGGCTTCTGAGATATATTTTAACAGGTAAATAGTTAATTTTTAGGTACGTTGAAATACTATTGCTTAATTTTTATTTAGATATCCAGAAAGGAGGCAACCTAATATATCCACTTTTTGTCGGATAAAAAAGAATTTACTTAATCACGGATCATTTATCAAACCTCGTACGAAAACATATAATAAAGAAAATCGGGAGGCTGAGGAAATTACGGTTTTGGCTAATGCAGAAGCTTACCCTACAAACTCTTGTAGGGCTAGTGAAAAGAGCATAGGGATTCCAAAAACTAGAGTTCAAGAAATTCTAAAAAAGCACAAATACCACCCATACAAATTTAGGCTCGTGCAGCACTTACAGCCAGGGGATGCAGAGCGTCGGGTAGTCTTCTGCAATTGGTTTCGAAAAAGGTGCGATATAGTTAGAGATTTTGAAAGGAAGGTTATATGGTCAGACGAAGCACAGTTCAGTAATTCTGGTATATTCAACAGGCGCAATAGTAGATTCTGGTACCGGGAAAATCAACACCAAATATTTCCCAGAAGACAGCAGGGCAGGTTTGGTCTAAATATGTCCTGCTTCATATTACGAACACATATAAAATTTTATATATTTGAGGGAAATCTAACAGCCAATCGCTATATAGAAATTTTAGAGTCAGCTTTACCTGAATTACTTGACGATGTTCCTCTAGCGCAAATTAACGAAATTTATTTTCAACAGGACGGTGCTCCTGCACACAATTCTGGAATGACGAGATTATTTCTGGACAATAATTTTACCAATCAATGGATCGGAACAAATGGACCTATAAGATGGCCCCCTAGGTCCCCAGATTTGTCGATTTTAGATTTCTTTCTATGGGGATATCTGGAAAATAGAATTTACAAAGACCACTATGATAATGTCCAAGATTTAGGAAATGCAATAAGAGAAAATTTTCGCTATTTACAAAATCATCCCATTATTTTGCTTAATTCCCTAAAACGAATACGAAAATTGTGCGAAGCATGCATAGAACAAAATGGAAATCAGTTTGAACAGTTCTTTTGATTTCCTTGGTTACTGTAGTTCTTATACGACAGTTGATTTTTGCTGAAAGGCTTGTTACATAATAATTTGTTACTGTTTTGTTCTTGTGTTATGTAAATCTAGGTAGGTGGTACTTTTTTGGTGCGAAATTATCAATACATATTTTGATAAATAGATTTAATTACATATTTATTTTGATTTATTGTTAGGATGTAGATATTATTAACAACTTTAAATAAAAGGCAGCATTGTTTTGCATGGCCTACTGCAAAATTTGGGATGATAATTATAAAAATTAGGATTTTTGTTATTGTTTATTAACATAGACCCATACTATTATATATTTTTGAGAAGCTTTTAAAAGGACAAATCAATTTCTGGACAAATATACAGGGTGTCCCATTTAAAAAAACACAATTTTGGGTCATATCTAAAAAATAACAACTCAAATGAAAAATGTGACTACGCCACTGGATCCAGCGTAAAAAATTGCATAAGCAGCGATTTTTCCCTTTGCGTTAAGTTAAAGGATAACCGAGATACGAGGGGGGTCCCAAAATGCAAAATTTTCTATTTCGCCCTGTATCTCATAAACGAAGAAGGCTATGAAAATTTTGTTTACGGCTTCATGAGTTTCACAAAAAATTAGCTCAGGTTCGTGAAAACCGCAAGGTTCTATCTTTAAAAATAAGTGAGATACACTGCTTTTGCAACCAAATCCGGACACCCTGTAGTTGTTACTGCGAGTAATTATTTATAGTAATTTTCCATGTAAAATTAATTATATAATAACTACTGCCAGGCAACTACCTACGGAATTGACTCCAAGGTGGTCATTTCTTTTCCGTGACATAATAGTAATTATTTAAAGTTACTGGTTCTAACCTATTTACTAAATTACAACTTTTAAGTATCAGTACATTCCTGAACCTTGCAGAGACTACTCCATTAGGTTTAGATGTATTCCTATAACGTTGTAGAGTAGAAAAGGTTATCGTCTAATGTTACTTTAAACTGGCTATTACCAGTCGTTATTCTTCTGTTGCAACTTTGAAGTAAGAATTACAGTAATTATTTATTACAATTAAACTATTACCTTTTTACTTGAGGTTCCTGGTAAGAGATTCGGTCTTCACTCACTTTATAAGGACAGTGGCGACAATAGGGTAACCAATTTTTGGTTGGTTCGGCCATATTGCTGCTAAAATCGTTTTGTTTACTTTTTGCCCACGTGGGTTTCTTATGAGGTTTGTTGTTTGGGTGTATTTTTTTTTTAGTTTTTGTGAGTATAAATGTGTGACCGTAAATGTCTTAAGCTTAAGTTTATTCCAAGAACATTATTATTTTTGGTTTTATTTTCCTGTAAAAGGCCAAATATTGTTTCATGTCTTAGTGTATGTTTTACTTCTTTCAGCACCTAAATTTGAGGGAGAAGCTCTCAAAGATTAGCATAAAAGAAACTTTATTTTGTAGGCCTTCTTTAGTACATATTACATTACTAAATTCACTTGGCAGATAACTCTCATTAATGGCTTGCACAAATATTGTTATTTGTTAAAAATCTGAATGAAAAAGTAGGTTTGCACTAGAAAGTTAAAGTAAAACATTAACATAACCCTACATTTACAACAGACGCTGACTTAAATTTCGAATTTTTTTCTGGGGCATATTACTTCTTGTAGACTGAAATTAATAATACTCTCATTAATTAACCTTTTAGCTGAACCAGTTTTCTTATATTAATGTGCTAAAGTAGATTCATTTAGTTATATTTGAGAAAAACTAACGATAATATGTGCGAGCCCATTTAAACGTTTAGAAAAAAAAGTAGCTTTCGTCATTCATTCACATTCTATAGAAAATTAAAAATATCACAACCTGGTTATGCCATGCCTAAACAAAACTTAAAGCGGTATTTTAAGGAAACGAAAAATAAGAACCAAACAAAGGGATATGGTAATGACAGAATTATAGAAGTGACTCAAGTACCGCAACTCTCCGCATGCTTCGACGCTATGGGCACAACGCAAGAACCAGCGGAATGTTCGCAAATCGTAACCGCTTGGTAATAATATATAGCATGGGATTAATGGGAACTTTGTAGATAACTAGTAGACTTCAAAGTAATTGGGTGAAAGTCACAGTTGCGTATTTAAAGTATCCATAACTATAAAAGTGTATGGATACAGTCGTAGTCACTTGATGTTAAGTAATTTCCTCAGTAAAGAAGTGCAGCTAACTCAAAAGTTAAAGTCCAATAGAACGTCGTTGTTTATTATTATTATAATAATAAAGACTTTTATTAAGAAAATAAATATACAAAATATATATAATAATAATAAAGATATATAAATCACAAAATATATATTGAAATCATGAAGAGAGTGGCGAAGTCTAGCCTAAATAGGCTACTCCTATTCAACCAACAACTCGCCATGATTGGCCTTTCACAGTTTTTGAAGCCGGTAGTTTAACAACACAACAGATGGATGAACCGTAATAATAAACATATAATCCTACAAACGAAATAGTGATATTATACTAAATAGTTATATTATATCTCAACAGTTGGCCCCTACGCGATCCGATAGCCCAGGCGGCAACGCAAATTATTATTTACAAGTCTTTAGTCATTGCGTATTTAGCAAATAAGAACGAAATTTAAATTTAAATTTGTTCATGTTAAATAATATAAACTCGCTTGGTATAGAATTGTATAGTTTAACAGCGATATAACTGAAACTTCTTTGAAATGTTGCGGTTCTATGACGAGGCATTGTAAAAATATTTTTATATCGAATATTTCGATTATGGACATTGCTTCTTGGAATGAATTTTTTATTTAAAATGTTTGATGTATTTGACGAGTTTATGTACGAAATTACCAAGATGGCGAGTACACATGGTACGCATGTTAAGCCAATTACATTCCTTTATTTTATGGGACATGCGATTAGACTTTCTTACTCCATAAATTAGCCTACAGCAGGAATTTTGCATTTTTTGTATCCTATTCCTCTCAAATTCCACAAGACATGGCATATAGATAAAATCGCAATAGGAGTAATGAGAAAGAACGAGACTATCACAAAGGATTTTTTTTTAAATTACGGTTGAGAAAATGACGATTATTGAAAATAAATTTTAAAGAACCAAAGGCTTTTTTGTTAATATTTTTTACGTGTTGTTTAAATCGAAGGTCTTCGTCTAAAACTACACCCAATTTCTTAGCCGACTCCGCGTAAGAGAGATTAACGCCTCCCAACAAAATCTTAGCGCTATTTTTTAAAATTTGTCTATTTACTTTATTTGAGATACACAGAAGTTTAGATTTTTCAGAGTTTAGATTGAGGTTATGTGTTTCAGACAGGGATCTTATAATTTCCAAATCGGAATTAATATAGTCTACGGCTTCTGCAGAATTTGAAACTTCAAAGCTACAATAAAGTTGAGTATCATCAGCGTACGCAATCGCCTGACAAAATTTAGGTGAGGTTATAATGTCTGATATATAGAATAAACAATAACGGAGATAAAATGGAGCCTTGTGGCACCCCAGAAAGAATATTCATTGTATTTGAATAAACATTATCCACAACCACTTTCTGAGAGCGATTACGCTGAAGTGACGATATAAGGTTGACTGATTCGTCCGAAAATCCGTAGTAATGAAATTTAGAACAAAGGAGTTTATGATCGAGCGTGTCAAATGCTTTTAAAAAGTCCAAAAGCACTAATAAACTTGCGTGACCCTTGTCATAGGCTCCGATCACATCATCCGTAACCGACGCCAAGGCGGTCGCAGTGCTAAAATTTTTTCGGAAACCGCACTGATTATCCGGGATAATATTATTTTCTGTAAGAAACAAAAACATTTGATCATGAAAAACCTTTTCCAGTATTTTAGAGAGTAATATTTTTATTTTATATTTCGCCAGTGGCTTTCCAATGGCAAAATCTGGAAAATATTTATATTCAATGCAAAAGTTAATAATGTGTAGAATGTAAATATCAATGAAAGAACTGCATAATTTAATCATATTAATTGAAATATTATCAGTTCCGCAGCATTTTGTTTTTATGGACTGAATAAAATATAATATTTTAGACTAAAATTAAACTGACAAATTATTTTTGTAGAAGTCGATTTTATCCTTACCTTTATTAGATATGTCTTGCAAAAGAGACCCAAAATAATTATTGATATCTTCAGGATTTGATAAATGGTGTGGCAGATTATAATATTTATAAGTACGGATATTGAGATCTCTTAAAGTTTTCCAAGTTTTATATGAGTTATTTTCAGCACAAATAGTTTCAAGATAATGTTTTTTAACTCGCCTAACTAATGACACTGTTTGATTACGCAAATTTTTATATGTATTTTTATTTCCTTCAGTAGGGTGTTTTTTATAGCGCTGCAAGGCTTTAGACCTATGTTTTTTCATTTGGTTTATTTCATATAATGATAATTACTATTTAAACCAAAGTTCAAAATTACATTTTTGAGACTTAATTGGCACATATATTTGGCCAAAATTTATTGAAAATTAAGAAATTTTAAAGGCGCGTAATTTTTTAACCATCAGCATATTCACTAGAGAAATTACCTGCGTTTTAATTTTAGGTCCTTAGCATAGCTAGAAAACTAAGTGAAACGCATGTATTCTACTTAAAGTACCAATAACGTATCCTATACGCTGTTCGCCATATTCTCAATTTGAGTGTTTGTAGTCGCCATAACTGTTTTGTTTGTATTAAAAAGAACCATACATATTTTTAAAATGGATTAAATAAAAGGAGAAATAAGGAAGTAACAAATAGGGTGAACTATTACTATTCGGCTACTTAAATGGAACTACAAAATTCTGTACTATCCACTTAATAGCCAAAGTCACAGTTACATGTTATTCACGAAATAGTTACCCTAAAATTGTTCCCCATTTTGGTGATGACTACGTAGTCTCAGCTTAAACAAAATGTGGCTACACCAAGTTCCGGTCACTTCAACGAAAATACTTGTGGTAAGAATGACGTACTCATGATTAAATGTGCTACTTGGGTTAAGAAGAAAAAATTCTAGATTCGCTCTTCCGGATAAATTTGTGATATATAAAAAACTAAGAATTTACTGCCCATCATTAATTACTGAAGACGGGGACAGACACTAGAATTTCCTCCAAAACGTCCTAAAAACTAGATAGTTTCCAGTCTTGTTCCTCGGGTATCTTTTCAGAACTCAGGACTACAGCTTAGAAAACATTATTAGACCGCAAAAAGAACACTCCGGCCTCTACTGACATTTAGAACAGGAGTTCTAGGTTCAATTGAACAATCTGTGTTGCGATTGGCAGGTTCAGTCAATCATTTAGGGTAGGTAGGCTTTGCTTAGCTGAGTGCGTAATTTCGGAACTTAATCAGGTCGTGGGCCGTAGATAAGAAATAAGTAGGTAGCAGTGAATAAAAAAGCGATAAAAATTCACACATTTTTTTATTTATTAATTATAATAGCATAATCAAACATATAAAAAAAAACAAATTAACAAAAACAGGTAGAAAAATCAAATGAAAATTAATGAGAGTTTGAAGCTGAGCAATAAATGGGGTCAATATTACTAGTCCATAGGCGAAAGTGTTTTCAAAATTAATATCTGTAACCCCAGTACGATGCTTATTTTGATTAATTTTCATGATTGAAAAAAGCCGCTCACATTTATACGTGCTACCGAATGTACTACTTATTTTTCGTGCAAAAACTCTCAGCTGTGGATACTTTTCTTCGGCAATATATGTTCTGTAAAATTCGCCTAATTCCACATAATTAAATTTAGACCTCAAATATAAGTCTTCTTGAAGCTCGATCAACTCCATTTGTAGGTGAAGCTGAGCATCTTCCACATTGCACTTACGAGGATTTGCAAAAATATTGAAAGTGCTATCCATTTCCTTAAAATCGAAAAGCCGATCAGTGAATCGCTGTGACAGTAGTTTCACTTCTTTAGCATAGCGACCATATTCAATGTTTTCGTGACTGGATAATGTTAAAAATTTTTAACTCCTCATTTGTGTTTCCCCCAAGGGAATTTTGTTTTGAAATGCTTTAAGATGACTGAAAGCTTCAAGTTCAGGCCGTTTAGGTGTCCTATGATGCCTACCAAGAATGCCAAGTCACAAAGCCATGTTGGATCACAAATTCGCGGCTATGTTTTTTCTTTCCTTTCCATAAAATAAGTTATTTCTTTTTTGAGGTCATAAAATCTTTTTAGCATTTTACCTTCACTTAGCCACCTTACTTCACATCATCGTGTTCTGAAGAGAGTTCATCCAAAAATGCTTTAAACTGGCGATAGTTAAACCCGCAGGATCTAATGAAATTAATGGTACTTACTACCACATCCACAACTTCTTCAGTCGAATGGACTTAGAGCACAAGTTTTGCTGGTGAATAATACAATGCAGAATTATTAAATTACATTCTTGTACATTCGTAGCGGTTGTTCTTTTCTTCAGAATTCTGATAAAACCTTCTCGTGAACCCACCATTGAAGGCGCACCATCTATGCACACTCCAACTAATTTACACCACTGGAAACCATATTGCTTAAAAGTACTTTGCACCTCGGGAAAAATATCTTTTCCAGTAGTGGTCTCTTCTAGTGGCCGTAAAGTTAGTAATTCCTCAGCTAATCTATCAGTCAATATTTTTTTGATATCACTAACCAAACCATTATATCTATACGTCGAATAACAATACGTCGCGTTAAGCTCACTTTCTCAAACTCTTTCTGAGTACAAAAGTTCTGCAACATCTAAAGTGCGGGACACGAAAGAAAACCGGGCGGTCCTTAAAATAAAGGTTCATAGTCTTAAGCAAGCAGAAAAGTGAAATTCGTGTACGCAAATAAAATTTGTTATTTTATTTGTTTTAATAGTTTGCCGCTTCAAATATAAAGTGCGCCAGCTAAGCGGTACGGAAAATTAATCGAGGATTAATTGGGATGTGCCTAGAGTCTCCATGCACTTGCCGCTAGAAGGTTCAAGCTATTTCCAGTGGCACCTATACATTTCGTTTGTTTTCATTTCTATATAAATATAATTTCTATATAATTTGAATTATTATTTCGAAGTAAGGATGGCAAGCAAAAGAGGAAAAACAATTCGCAGCGGTGCACGTGAAGTTATTGCGAGCGTTATAGAGGCCTGTACTAGAGAAGCTGAAAATAATAGTTTGACTATTCCAATTCAAAATCGAACAGAACGCGCTGCATTTTACACTGGTGTTTCGGAAAGTAGTGTAAGAAAAGTTCATAGAAAACGTAATGATCGCTCGTGTTCTACTTCACCTTTAAAATTTCCTGGTAAAAAAAGATCCCATTATCATACAAAGATAAAATTGACGATGTTGATTTTCAAGTAATTCGACGAATAATAGAGGATTTTTATGTAAACTTGAAGAAGGTTCCGACCTGCAAACCCCTACTTCGTGCTGTAAAGAACAAAATAGATTTTCCGTACTGGTATAAAACCTTAAATCGGCTTTTACGATCAAATGGTTTTGTTTGGCGCAAGTGCCAAAATAAACAAAAATTGTTCATTAAGAGATCAAATATATTTCACTGGCGGGTATTATATCTATCAACTGTAAGGCAATATAGGCAAGAAGGACGTAATATTGTGTCTCTGGACGAAACCAGGGTAGATAATGATATGATAGTGAACAAATGCTGGCAAAGTGAAAGTGTTACAGGTGTTGTTCAGGGAATCCGCTCTAGTAGTCGCGTTATTATAGTTCATGCTGGTTCAGAAGCCGGATTTGTTCCAGGTGCTTCTTTAGTTTTTCGCTCGGGACTAACAACTGGAGACTATCATGGACAGATGAATAGAGATAATTTTGAAAAGTGGTTGCTCGAGAAGCTTCTACCTCACATTCCTCCCAAATCAGTCGTGGTAATGGATAATGCGTCTTATCATTCTCACGTAGAAGTACCAACTAAATACTAAAGCTCATATGATATCGTGGCTTAAATCGAACAATCTTGTATGTGATCCAATATGGAGAAAATATCAATTATATGAAGTAGTATCAGCCAACAAGCCTAGAGAAAAAAAGTATACAATTAACGGTCTTTTACGTAACCTCGGTCATACACCTTTAAGGCTGCCTCCATACATGTGCGACCTCAACACTATTGAACTTGCATGGGCAGGAGTAAAAAAATATATTCGAGAGCGCAACACCGATGAACTTTCAATTAAAGATTTAAATAAAATAACATTAGAAGCGATTGACTCAATATCGGCTAAAAATTGGAAATCGTATGTTAAACACGTTCGTTCTATTGAAGATAAAAACTGGGAAGTAGATGGCAAAATTGAAACGGTTATTGATGATTTAGTTATCACACTAGGATCTTCAAGTAGTGACGACGAAACCTCATCATTTTCAGAGGAAGACAACGATTTAGAAGGAATCGAACCATTAGAATCACAGCCGTCAACCTCAAAAATGGCTTAGTTTTTTTTCATATATTTTGTAAAATTGTTCATAAAGTAGCTGTCAATAAACTGCTTCAAAATAATTAATTTTCTGTTCAATACCGGGTGTCAAAAATATCTAATATTGCAATTAATATTTGAAAAACTACGGAACTCATATTTTTTCAAAATTAATACATCAATGTAGTTATAGTAGGGGAGCCAGCACTGATTCCAGTGAACAAGATTTATCAAAATTGAAACTTATGCGGTTTGACTTTGGGCTATTCGGGTATGCCAAAAGTGACCATTTGTCTCCGTCTGTCATATTACTTTGTACAGGGGGCGTCATTGTGAAGTACTATACAGGGCGTTTCCTAATTGCGGGCTAATGTTAAAGGGGGGTGATTCTTGGACCTTTTTAAGAAAAAAGTTTAATATGAACCTAAATGTCTTAACTTTGGAGATACAGGGTTTTAAAAAAAACATTTTTTTAAAATCCTAAGTCGGATGCTATTATAGATAAATAACTGTGTGAAATTTGATACACGTCTTTTATGCATAAAAGGGCATTTTTTTATTAACAATTTTTTACAACAATCAAATTTTATAACAACAAATTTCATGCAGTTATCTACAATAGCATCAGAATTGGGATGACAAAAAATGTTTTCTTTTTAAACTTTACCATCCTGTATCTTAAAAGTTAATACTTTTAGGGCATAAAAACACCCCCTTTAACATCATCACGCAATTAGGAAACGCCCTGTATAGTACTTCACAATGACGGCCCCTGTATAAAGTAATATGACAAACGGAGACAGATGGCCACTTTTGGCATACCCGAGTAGCCCAAAGTCGAACTGCATAAATTAAAATTTTGATAAATCTCGTTTACTGGATCTGATGCTGGCTTCCCTTGTAAAATCTGGACTTGTAAATCGTGTATCACTATACTGGGTGTTCCAATAATAGTGGGCGTAGGCAGTAGCCCGGGAACCGTTAATGACAGAACTCAAGAAAAGATATATTTATAGGTAAATCGATCAAGAAAAATCAAAATTAAATCATTTTAAAATTCGAAATTTCGCCGTTTTTTGGCAACACAAAAGTGATATAGAAGTGCGGTACACGAAAGTAAACAGACAAATATAGATAAAGGTTATTAAGCATAGTTAAATTTTTTAAATATCTGAAGTACGTACAGTCAAAAAGGAGTGCCATATTATTTAAAGAACGACGGGACACCACTGGTTTAAAAAGATTTCTTGGCCGACCTTCCTAAACAGATCGACTCCGGCCGGTTTTCTTTCGTGTCCCGCACTATACTAGGCACTCTTATACAAACTCTCCCTCAGAAAATACTACTATACTATAAAAGTATCTTTAGCAATACTGTCTAGATTTGATCTTTGTGAATGGAACATTTGTTGCTGTTTCCCTAAATCGGTAATGAGTTTTTAAATTTTATCCTTTCTTAACTGCTCCGTATGTAGCGAAATACCTGCTGGAGTAATGCCGCTTTATATTGCATTCTTTTAAAACAGAAATTGTTTCATTGCACAACAAACACATAGGTTTACCACTGAGCATGATAAAAAAGTATTTATCAGTTCATTTGTTTTGGAATTGACGACATTCTGTGTCCACTTTCCGCTTTTTTTAATCAGGCATCTTGATAGATTTTTTGATTTCCTTATCAATTGTTAAGAAGTTATGAATTGACATGCGCGCTGTGCGGTTTATTATGAACCGCAAAAAGCAGCTAGAATACTCTCGAACCCAAAGTCTCGATCGTACGCGAATATGCGATGCGAGCGCTCAGAGCCGACTGTTATTCATAATGCATCAGAGCACTTCAAGGTCATCGGGTGGCTTCTCGAATGTTTATCTATTTGTCTCTTTCTAACAAATGTTTCTGACTCGATCTGTGGCGTCTTATACGCTTGGTAATTGTCACTGCCTACTAAGTATCTAAATCTTCATAACAGACATCTTTTGTACATAAAGATCAATTTTTACTTATTAGTGCTGGTACCGTAAAGGTGAAGAAAAAAAAGTGTACCAGAAGTGTATAAACATTTTCATTTAAATCGTATGCAACGATTTTTTTTCACTGACACTGATACATGGTTACGAAACTGAACGAACACGTTACTGATATGTTTTAATCGTTTTTAAATCAGGCAATTTTGCAATGATTAACATCGACGACATTGCCACGAGTCATCTTTGATAAATTGATGCAGTTAATGCATTCTGAAACAAAATAAGAGCTGCATTCCTAGAGGATATGTTCCTGTGAACACATAGGACATGCATTTTTAAAAGTACGATTCTTAGAAGTCTGGTTACACCCTGAATAGTTAAAGTACCTTAATGGTTCAATCGCGTCTATCATTAACAGTTGAGTATCTATCACGACCATTTGATATGTTGTCCGCGAGATGGCCATAAGTTAAAAAATCCAGCTCAACAATCACTTAAAAATTTCGTTATCCTTCTTAGTGTATCAGTATTTAAGTATTTTACACCCAAAATTAGTACAAATAAAAAATTCAATTTTGAATTTCAGGCATGAGAATCAGTTCTTTTTGCGAAAGATCTTGTGTTATACACACAAAATTTAATTTCTTGTTGAGGATCCTCTACTTCTTTAACTTCGATATTGATAACTAGTATGTCTTCGTCCAAATTGCAGAACTTTACAACAGTTTCATCATTCTTACAAAAAAAACACAATATAACTAACGTTAAAGTAACCAATAGTTTCTTAACGCAGTCTTGCTGATTTTCAATTACTCTGATCTTACACAAAAAATAATATAGAGTATCAATCTTTAACCTCTCGGTTTAGTGAAATAATGAATCAATGAATTTTATTTAATAGAAAGTTTATATTTCTTTTGAGAGGGGGTGTCACCAGTGGCGTGCAGTCCATGGAAGCAAGGGAAGCAGTGCTTCCCCAAAAAAAATTACAAAACATCTTCTAAAATGTAATTTTTGAAATAGGAAACCCATTAATTTAGTTTATATTAAAAATGCTAAAATATTATCTTAATTATCAAGCCCATAATAAATGCGGCCTTGACTCCGACCCAGCCACCAAGTAGAATATCGAATAGAACCTATGCGTGCCGCTAGCTTCTCTGCAGCCAAGTTCTGTATGCTTGATTTCCTGTGAATCGAGCCAGAGGTTATTGAACTTTCCACCGGCTGTTTGCAATTTTTGCATTTCAGTCGCGTGCTTTAAGTGGTGGCGGAAGCTATCGTTGGAGTAGGTTCTTTGTTTGAACGGCCATCCGTGTGTTGTGTGATACGTAAGTCGCGTGGTGCATGGTGCGATATGGAAGACAATAATACGGACGTGGATATGCCAATACAGTCAACTTCGGCCGTCGGTAATAACGTTGAAAATGTTGGAGAATTTAGTAAGAAGAATGTGTGGTGTGTGTCTTAATAATAAATGGATTTTCAAGATTAAACTTCGCTGATAAGCTTCAAATTATTTCCAAAGAAAGGGCAAAACCGCCTATGAAAAATTTAACCACAAAAATGAAAAACTGTATTAGACATTTTTATCCGGAAAAACAATACGAACTATCTAAATGGCTAACAGGGTGTGAAAATATAGGTAAATTATTTTGTTGGCCATGTTTACTTTTTGAAAATGAAAAAGGTCTCTGGAATAAAACTGGTTTTTCCGATTTAAACAATTTCCATAAAGCTGTAAAAAGACACATTATGTCCAAAGCGCATTTACAGGGCGTCATAAAAGAAAAAGTTTTCGGCAAAACCAGAATTGACACGCCCTTAATAAACAGTTGGAAATTAGTCACCGCCAACACAATGAACTAATTGGAATTTAGAGGTCAAGACGAAACAAGGGTTTCTTCAAATAGAGGAAATTTTCAAGATTTACTTAGTTTAATGGCTAAATATGATGATTGCTTAAAAAATCATTTAGAGCAGTCTAATGGTTTTTGCGGAACGCTTCATTTAGAATCTAGAATGATTTAATTTCCGCTGTTGAAACCATTATTCTAAAAAGAATTAAGCAGGAGATTGGCGAGTCGCGGTTCACTGCTATTGTTCTGGACGAAACAACTGATATCACTAATTTTAGCCAATTATTTATAGTAATACTCTACGTTAAAAAAGACGGAAGTATTCAAGAGCGATTTTTAGGTTTTAAGAATAATGTGTCCGAAAATCGTTCAGCAGATGCATTAGTAGTTTATAACGTTACTAAAGAAATTAATGGAGAGAAAAAATTAGTTGCTCAAAGCTGTGATGGAGCTGCAGTGATGGCAGGACAATTAAGGGGCTCTGCAAGCTAAAGTTCGAGAAACTTTCCCAAGTGCTGTGTTTGTCCATTGTTTTGCTCATAAATTAAATTTAGTTTTATCCCAGTTCATCAATCACATTAAAGAGTGTAAAGTATTTTTCGTTACTTTAAGTGACATGGCTTCTTTTTTTTCTAAGTCAACAAAACGTACACAAGCTTTGGACTCCATTGTCCACAAACGATTGCCCAAAGTTGTTCCTACTAGGTAGAACTATAATGGAAGACTTGTGTTAACAGAATCTAAAAATCGTGAATCACTGGTTTTAACTATTTGAGAATATAATAGAAAATAATGAAACGTGAGACTCAGAAGCAATAAATAGTTCGAGGGGGTTTTTGGACTGTTTGAAACAAGATTTTAATTTTAATTATTTGTTGAATATATTTTCAGAAATATTTCCATTTCTACAAAAAAAGTGGATGATTTTTAAGTCCATGTTAAGCCAAAGAAGAGATGACTTTGACCTATTTTTGGAGAAAACGATGACGTTAAATGTAGAGCCACAAGCCAAGCGTCTTCGAACAGACAAGGTGGAAGATGTTCAAACATCATACATACTCTTTTATGAAATAATCGATCAAATTCAGCAACAAATAAACTATAGATTTAACGGTTTAAATGATTTTAAACTCCTCGAGCTCTGCAATTTAAAGGAAAAACTTGTCCAGAAGATGCGTTCAAATCTCTTCTTCTTCATTATGGCCATTTCTTCGACCAAGTGTTACTGTGATCTGAACTAAAAGTGATTTACGAAACTGATGACATTAGCGCAAAAAATAACGCTAAGGAACTAATGCAATTTTTAAAAGACAAGGAGCTGGAAAGTGCCTACACCGAAGTGTCGAAATTGTGTCAATTAGTATTGACAATACCTGCCACAAGTTCATCGGTAGAACGCAATTTTTCAACACTTAAACGTATAAAAATTTTCGTGAGAAATTCAACGGGGCAGGAGAGACTTTCGCATACATCGCTGTTGTCAATTAAAAATAAACTTCTCCAAAATATGTCGGAGCATCGACGTTTTTATGATGACGTCATTGACGAATTTGTAAAAAATGATCGAAGAATCGAATTACATTACAAATAGATAAGTTTCTAAAAATTGCTTCCCTTTCTTAAAATTTCACCGCACGCCCCTGGGTCTTACAATGGTGATTCTTACACTGAGGTTAGAAAAACTGTTTTAAATTACGTTCGATGGTATTTCTTTATTGTTCGGAAAAGTTTGGTTGTAGAACAATTGCCCCAAAATTGTTTTTCGATTAGTTTGTCATCCTAAGCATAAACGCCAAACAGCAAGAATCCCATTCAATTGGAATTATATGGAAGCAATCCAATTATTTAATTACCCTTTAATTAAGAGTTAATTCCTGGATTTGTACCTGAGAAATAATGTAAAGTTATTTAAACTTGTAATCAGGGACTTTAAGGAAATTAAGCTATTTTAGTACCGCTATATCAGGCAGATAATAGTTTGCAGATAACGAAATGAGAGAGACGACCCGTTACGAACTTAATTGCCTATTAGAGCTATAATTTGATTTAATAATAAAGGAATTTAATCGCTTTTTGCTGGATCGTCAAGTAAATATATCTCGGTTTTTATTGTTTAATTAAATTGCAATTTTCAATGTATTTTACATTAATCAAAAGCAGTTTGTTTACTTAAATAGTTGTTTAAGCATAGGCTATAATACTATTATTAATTTTTATCTAAAATCACCCTACGTGTTTTTCTAATTTCCCTCGGTCTCTCGGTCTATCTTTTGCTCGGTATCGAGGGTCCCATTAGAATGGAAAGGTTAACAACTTGAAAAATAAATTCCTTACACCGATCTACTTTCGCTTTCTCCGCAACATATACGAGGAATACATTTTGAGTATATTTCCCAGAAATGCCTTTTGTCTTCACCCAATTTCACAAACTTGTCGTAAGCAATCTCATATTGCATTCGGGATTTTCCGGGCAATAAATCCAAAGTAGCTCGATTGGCCGCTTCATTTATATTTATCAATGCGACTCATTTATCGCAACCATCATTTTCTTCTATATTTTCTTGCATTTCAGGCAAAAACCAAAACAACCATTTAAGAAAGTGACGAGATATTTCAAATTTTTTTGAAAAATGAATTCCTTACACGAATCTACCTTCGCTTTCTCCACAAAATATGCGAGGAATACATTTTCAGTATATTTCCCAGAAACGCCTTTCTCTTCACACGATTTCATAAACTTATAGAATAGAATAGAATAGAATAGGATATATTACCAGAAAATCATACATTTCGTACATAGGATCGTCAAGAAATATACAATAAAATAAATTATAGTCAATGAATAAATACAACAAAATAATATAACCAACCATAAATTTTCCAAATACTCCTTCGTTTTCACTCCTTGTAATTTATAAACTCCGCTGTAGAATAAAAAGCCTTATCCAGGAGAAATTCTTTTACAACATTTTTAAAAATTTTACCTTGAAACCGTTTGAATCTTTGTGACAGTTTATTGTATAAATACACGCAGTTGTATAAAAGTGAAAACGTTTTTTTATGTTTAGGCATTTTAAGTATCTCAGTATTTCTAGTAAAATGCGAATTAGCTTCGCCTAGCCTTTCATATTCAGAAGCATTATCTTGAACAAACAACAGGCATCTCAGTATATATAAACACGGGACAGTTAATATTTTCTTTTCTCTGAACAGTGTTCTACAGCTCTCCAGCGGTTTAAGATTAAATGTTAATCTTAATATCCTCTTTTGAGACACGAATATGCGATCACAACCCTTGTGACCCCAGCATACTATATTATTAGATATATGGCTGAAAACCATTGCGTAATATGCTGTTAACATACCCGCTTCGTCAAGTGAATTTTTAAGATTTAAGATAGCAAAATATGCCGAATTTAATTTGGAACCGATATGGTCAATGTGTTTTTCAAAAGATAAGGTTGAGTCAATATATGTGCCTAAAAACTTTGTACCTTCAGAGAATTTTATTTTCGCGTCTTTTTGAAATATTAAGGAGAGAGGGTTCCGAATAAATATATTAACAAATACGGTCTTGTCTGGGTTTACGATTAACTGATTCTCTCGACACCAAGCATCCATATTAACACATATTAGCCTTATCGACCACCGTCGTGTCATCGGCGTACATAGTAACGTGATCAGCACCAAGAGCATTCGAAAGATCAATAACGTACAACACGAATAGCAACGGACCCAACACTGAACCCTGTGGTACTCCAAGTTTTATTTCCTTAGGTATCGACAAGGTATTACCACACTTTACTTTCATATCCCTATCCGATAGGTACGATTCAATCCATAGCAAAAGCATATTGAAAAGTTTTCATATAAGCATAGTTTTGTTAATTGTATCGAAAGCTATGGACAAATCAAAGAATATAGCCACAACATA
The DNA here is from genome assembly GCA_030620095.1 of Kuschelorhynchus macadamiae. Lineage (NCBI taxonomy): Eukaryota > Metazoa > Arthropoda > Insecta > Coleoptera > Curculionidae > Kuschelorhynchus > Kuschelorhynchus macadamiae. The sequence goes on along the minus strand of JAUTXW010005111.1, from coordinate 152,093 downwards.
TTCGTGCTGATCCAGTTTCGAATATACAAAATTTAAGAAACTCCTAGATGCAGACTCAGTTGATTTGCTGGACAAAAATCCATGCTGACATCTGCTAACAATGTATTTCGATAAAAAGGCAGTAATTCTGGAATGTATTATTTTTTCGAACATTTTTGAAAAAGAGCTAAGTATCGAAATTTGTCTGTAATTTTCAATGTTTTCACTACAGCCTCTTTTTAATATTGAAGTTACAATTGCTGTCTTTAATATCCTCGGAAAAATGCCATGGTCAAGACTAAGATTAATTAATATTGCCAGTGGGTTACAAATATATTGTTTAGCTGCCTTGATCAAACCAACGTTAAGGTCATCACTACCACGCGAGTTTTTGTTTATGATGGTATCAATGGTATTTAAAACTTCACGTTCTGTTACACCTAATAATATCATCGAGTTAGGTAGTAATTCAGGAACTGTACCAGGTGCATCCACTCCATGATATTTATTTTCTAGCTTTTTTGAAGCCATCGTACTAAAATAATTTGCAAACTCGTTCGCAACATAAGATGGTTCAGTAATAATATTGTTTTCAATAGCTAGTTTTATGTTTTGTTATTTATACTGTTTTTATTTAAATTAGTGTTAATGATCCTCCAAATTTCCTTAGGTTTATTTTTTGAATTTTGTATTTTTTTACCAAAAAAATCTTTTTTGGCAGATTTAATTTTTTGTTTATAAAACGTTTTAATACTTTTGTACATAACTACTATGTGTTCAGTCGGTGCAATTCTCTTAAGAAAACCAAGATTATCAAGTTGATTCTTTATATCAGCCAGTTCACAATTGTACCATCCATTTCTATTTCTAGGAACTGGAAAAGACCGATACATACATCCAGACAAAAAACAACAGATGCAATAAAATGATTCCATGCTACATCTACATTATAATAGTTAACACAGTAAATGCGAATCTCTAATCATACCAGAGAAAATATCAATATTGTTGCGAGACATAAGTCGCGCTGAAACTGTCATGATCTCCTCCTTAGAAGCTTGAACACCAAAGTTAAATGTATATATAAATTTGTGGCCAGTGGTCACTAATATGGGCATCCTCAATATGACATTTATAACAATCAGGGGAAATGTTAGTAACAAAATAATCAATCTCGCTAATGCTAGTACTTCCAAGTAGTAAAAATTCTTGTTGGACCTTTGATCACCTGGGTAAGCCGATAAGAGCTAAAGACATCAAATAAACGTTTTTGATATACGTTTCTTTTAAACAGTCTATATTTAGGTCTCCACACAAAACCACATTTTTAGATCGCCCACAAGCAATAACCAGAGCACTACTTATTGAATTTAAAAACAGATCTATATCTCCCTGAGGCGGACGATAACAACAGACTATGGCTAATTTATCAAGTGCGATTGCGCATATTTCGCTATGATTCTCAACAGAAACATTCTCAATGGATATAATGCATTTAATGTTTTTGCTCATGATATTTTTTACTAAAATCATTGATCCTCCATGCCTACTTCGCATTCGACCAAAACACGACATTATTTTGTATCCCGTTATGACTATATCTGAAATAGACGAATTTTGAATCCAATGCTCTGTCAAACACATGACGTCGACACCCTCCTTAAGTGCTAGAAGCTCAACTTCATCTAATTTGTTTGTTATACATTAATATGATAGAAAACATATTTTATATAACTATTTTTTCAACCTGTTTTGTTTTCAACACTCCTCTAGATTTAGTTGCGATAGGCGAGGGTATAAAAAAGTCTTATCATTATGATTTAATTGAAGATTTACCGATTTACTTTCGTTCAGAGAAACCCTATCCTCAAACGGTGGTAGCACAATTAATTTGGATGGTGACTTGACTGGTAAGCAATATCATATTACATCCGGGATTTTCTGGGCAACAAATCCAAGTAAAGTGAAATACTAACTAAGAATTTGCATTAAGAAAAGCGTCATCTAGCGACTGACAGCACACCTAATATTTTCAAGGCGGGAGGTTTAAATCATAGTTTTCATGGACATTAGCTTTTTAATTTGATTTTGTAGCAAATTTTCAGCTTTTAATTTTTTAAAATACCTATAGTGTTTAATATAGATATTCAAAAAAAAATACACTTCGTTCCAAAATTATGCAATATTAAAAAAACATAGGTCAAGTTGAAGCTTCGATATGTTTCTTATTAATAGATCGATTTAAATTTTTTTCGGCTGTTTAAAAGATCATTTATTGGCTAACAACAGGCGTCATTGGAAAGAATAAAAAAATTATTAGTCTACTGGGAAGTCGGAAAGTCAATAAGTACGAAGCCATGTCAAATTGACTACTTTTTAACTACAAACGTTGAAATCTGGTTTCTCTCTCTGTTTTAGTTACTACATAATCTATTAACAAGTTTCGGTAAACGCTCATATAGGGTAAAAAGGAAAAAATGCGAAGCTACAACGTTAATCTAAATTTAATTACATATTAACAAAATAAAAATGATCAGTAAAGAAAATTGCAAGAAACAAACATTAAAAATGCGTATTTCCCCCTTAGGGGTTCGCGAGACCGAGACCGAGACTGAATCAGTCTCGGTCTCGGTCTCGGAAAATGTTTACGGTCTCGGTATCGGTCTCAATGCTTCGAGACCGAGACCGAGACCTACTTAGTTTCGGTGGTCTCGAAAACAACATTTTAAAAATAATAATTGTTCGCCGAGATGTTATTTAGACAAAAGTACATGGAAGCCTACGTTCGAAACACAGAGTTTTTCCAATCTTAAAAATGTAATGCAAAAAAACCAATGTTTGAACATTTCAGTAAAGTAGAAAATATGTAGGTATTTTTATATAAAAAATTATTCCAAAAATCTATAATTCGAAATGATGTTGTCAACAGATCAGTAAATGAAGATATATGGACAACAGTAGGTGTATCAAAATAAATATCACATATCTCTTGTTACATCACATATACTTATAATGTATGTTTAGAAATTTAAATTTTTACTTTGTTATTAGAACAGTTCGTTATTTTTTAAGCGTAATAGTTGAATTAGCTTTATTGATCATCTATTTAAAATCCTATGCCAAATTCTACTTTGTGTTTTGTTTGTTGAAAATCTTGTCCGTATGTATATGTATTATTTTTATTATACACATATAGTTAAAAATTTTATATCGTCCATTATTTTCAAATACAAACAAAATCAATACAAAAATATTGTTCTATAAAATACGTACCTTCTTTAATTAGCAAGCCATCGAAGCGGTTAAAGAAGAAAATGTTAAGAAAAATTTTCACTTATTTTTTTAACAATTTTTTGTTTATTTTAAGTCGGAAAATTTTGAAACAATAATCACCACAATTACTTCATTCGAACCAACAAACTAAAAATTTTTTAATTTTAGTTACTTCAATAATTAAACATAAAAACCGATTATAAATTTATAAACATCACAATATCAAAATCCTTTATCGTATAGTTGTGATAAAGTGTCTCTTTTTGAGAACAGGGTAGCAATTTACGGTTTTCGACATGTGAAGTGGAATTTCGCTACTAGAATTTCTAAATTTGAGAAATTCTCTTTTTGTGGTTATTTTTATCGTTTTTTAAATGACTATTTCACTAGTATCATTGTTATATGAACATATACAATGCTAGTATAATATATTTGATTATAGTAAAATTATTTTTTGCATCAATTAATTTGGCCCCAAACATATATTTTTTGAATTATTTTGTCAAAACAAATAATTTACGAACTTTTCCTATACTTCACTTTGAGATCGAGACCGAGAGTCTCGATAGGTAAGTCTCGGTATCGGTCTTGGTCTCGAACACCAAGTCTCGGTCTCGGTCTCGAAATACTTTTTCAAGTCACGGTATCGACTAGTCTCGTGGTCTCGCGAACCCGTATTCCCAGTGTGATAACTAAATCATCAATAACCGTTTCAATTTTGCCATCTACTTCCCAGTATTTATGTTCAATAGAACGAACATGTTTAATATACGTCAATCGCTTCTAATATTATTTTATTTAAATCTTTAATTGAAAGTTCACCGGTGTTGCGCTCTCGAATATATTTTTTTACTCCTGCCCATGCAAGTTCAATAGGGTTGAGGTCGCATATGTATGGAGGCAGCCTTAAAGGTGTATGACCGAGGTTGCGTAAAAGACCGTCAATTTTATACTTTTTTCTCTAGGCTTGTTAGCTGATATTACTTCATATAATTGATATTTTCTTCATGTTGGATCACATACAAGATTGTTCGATTTAAGCCACGATATCATATGAGCTTTTGTAGAGTATTTAGTTGGCACTTTATCTTCTACGTGAGAATGATAAGACGCATTATCCATTACCACGACTGATTTGGGAGGAATATTAGGTAGAAGCTTCTCTAGCAACCACTTTCCAAAATTATCTCTATTCATCTGTCCATGATAGTCTCCAGTTGTTAGTCCCGAGCGAAAAACTAAAGCAACACCTGGAATAAATCCGGCTTCTGAACTAGCATGAACTATAATAAAGCGACTACTAGAGCGGATTCCCTGAACAACTCCTGTAACACTTTCACTCTGCCCGCATTTGTTTACTGTCATATCATTATCTACCCAGGTTTCGTCTAGATACACAATGTTGCGTCCTTTCTGCCTATATTGCCTTACAGTTGATAGATATTTCACCCGCCAGTGAAAAATATTTGGTCTCTCAATGAGCAATTTCCGTTTATTTTGGCACTTGCGTCAAACAAAATCATTTGATCGTAAAAGTCGATTTAAGCTTTTATACCCGTACGGAAATTCTGTTTTGTTCTCTCAGCACGAAGTAGGGGTTTGCAGGTCGGAACCTTTTTTAAGTTTATATAAAAATCCTCTATTGTTCGTCGAATTTCTTGAAAAACACCATCGTCAATTTTATCTTTGTATGATAATCGGGGTCTTTTTTTACTAGGAGATTTTAAAGGTGAAGTAGAACATGAGCGATCATTATGTTCTCTTTGAATTTTTCTTACACTACTTTCCGAAACACCAGTGTAAAATGCAGCGCGTTCTGTTCGATTTTGAATTGGAATATTCATACTATTATTTTCAGCTTCTCTAGTACAGGCCTCTATACCGCTCGCAATAACTTCACGTGCACCGCTTCGAATTGTTTTTCCTCTTTTGCTCCATCGTTACTTCGAAATAATAATTCAAGTTCAACCCAACGCATTTATATAGAAATGAAAACAAATGCTCGAAATGTATTGGCGCCACTGGAAATAGCTAGAACCTTCTAGCGGCAAGTGCATGAAGACTCTAGGCGCATTCCAATTATAAGTGGACCAGTGCGAAATTTACTAAATCCTCGATTCATTGTCCGTACCGCTTAGATGGCGTACTTAATAGGTGAAGCGGCAAACTATTACGACAAATAAAATAACATTTATTTAAAAAGCCTAAAGTTAAAAGTAAAAATACGTAAAATTAAGTTTATAACATAATTTTTTATGTAAAATCACTATTTCTTTTTAACAGTGCGTTATATAAAGATGCGTTTTTGCCTCCAAATTAATTTTGACCCACATCATCACCACTGTAATTGACAGACGTCTTAAAATGACATTGAGAATATCGCTAATCAGGTCTGCGAAAAACTTTAAGACGTCTGTCATTACTCTAGAGACAAAAACGGGATTCATCGCTAAACAAAACGTTACCCAGTTGACCTGCACCCCATGAAAATGCTCTCCAGTAAACTTTAGCCTTTGACGTCTATTTTGCGGTAGAAATTTGGGGCCGATATTCATATGGCTACAACTGAACTTTGCAAAAATCAGGTTTTTTCATAAAGCGCAGAGTTGTACCAAAATGATTACACTTATTAATAGGTTATGTAGTAACTAAAACAGAGAGAGAAACCAGATTCAACTTCTCTCCTTTTCTACAGGTTCGGTTAAAAAGTAGTCAATTTTACGTGACTGGAATGTATTGGATAGGTACCAATCTCGAAAACATTTTTAGACGTAATGTGTGAAAAAAACAGACACATTCTAGGCACATTATGTACACGAAAGGCAAATAAAACTCAAACTCAAACTCAGTTTATTCACTAAAGTTCACAAACATTTGATATAATGTTCGTCATAAAGTAAACCTGTACTATTGTAACTTAAGTAAATTACTGTCACATTCATATCCTTAAATATAAGTTAAAAAGAAAACTGGAAAATTACACAAAACTAATAAAGAAGAAAGAAAGACAACACTAAAATATACAGCAATAAATTAAATTAGATGAAGAATACGTGCATACTACCAAATCTCAGCATATATGCTCTACTGTTCTGGGGTCAAATAGTCTTTAAAGCAATAGAAAGTTCTTTCATTTAGAAATTTTTTTAGTTTCTTCCCAAATATTCCTATGATTGGGGCTTGCTTGATTTCTTATTATAAATTCTGATACAAGCATAGTTTGGTGATTTTTCATACATTGTTGTGGTATGCCTAGGAATGATTAGGTTGGTAGCAGAATGTCTTGTAGAAGAGTTGTGGTTATCGCGACTGTCCTGGAATTCAATCCTGTATTTAAAAACGTATGTTGCACACTTTAGGATATAGATAGATTTAGTAGTGAGAGATTTTATAGTACCTAAAAATATCTCTGCAGGTTTTTAGTGGCTTCAGTCTAAACATCATCCTGATCAATCTCTTCTGAGCCACAAAGACCCTACTTACATTGACCGCTTGACCAGACAGAATTATATTGTAAGTTAAATGGGGATACGCCAAGGCAGAATAGGATGTTATTAGGGTGGACTGTGGTACTGTTTGCTTTAACTTAAATAGTGCAAAGTAGGCTTGTCCAAGTTTTGCACAGACGCAATCTAGATGAGATTCCCAAGTCAGCCTAGAATCCAGAAATGTTCCTAAGAATTTTGTTGTCGTCTCTGTATGGGTAAGATCAACTTTCGGGTAAATTTTATAGAAATGAACTTATATTGTTTTTTCTGTGTTCAGGATAAGTTGATTCGAAAAACACCATTCATTCAAGTCGTTATAGACATTTTGTGCCTTCTCAAGGGTTCATCGGTCGCGGATATGGCAACAGTAGTATCATCAGCAAAACTTTACAGTCATTCCAGGCAAAGACAGATCGCTCACAAACAAAAATGAGGGGTGCAGTAAAGATCCCTGGGCTGCTCCAATGTCAATGCTGTACTCTGACGAACGGCAGTTTCCCATCTTGACCATAAGTTTTCTTTCAGATAAGAAGGGCTTTATTAAACATAGCGCATTGCCTCTTATACCAATGTTGTAGAGCTTTGCCTCCACAAACTGCAGATTCAATGTTTTTGTATAAATTGTAGTAGCTGGAATGCTGCTGTCTCTGTTGATTTTACTTTTCGAAAGCCATATTGATCGCCCTTTATGAGTTTAGCCCAAGAAGTTCACCAATCTGTCACAAAGAGCACGCTCAAATATCTTTGAGAATATGCTGAGCATCGACACTGGCCTGTAGTCAGTGTTTCCATATCAAAGTGGTTGCCATTTTTAAATATAGGAAACACAGTGGCTAGTTTTAGTGAAGATGGGAAGATCCCACTCTCAAAGGCACAGTTTATTAATATTGTAAGTGGTTGTTCTATCTCCCAGCAGACTGTTTTGATTACTTTGGTAGGGATACCATCGAAGCCAGTTGATTTTTTATTTATTAAGCTACCAATAATACTTCTTCTTGTGTTACAGGATTTAAAAACATTGTGTTTATTTGTAAGTCCATGACTGGTGGATTTTTAGAAATGGTCCTTGAAATGTTCTCTTATTTTGTACAATGTTAGTGAAGTATTTGCTAAAAGTTTCTGCGATTTCTTCATGCCTAGTTAATTTACGATCACCAACCATTAGTTCAATTGCTTTGTTTTTTTTTACTTCTGTTCAGCTCTTTGTTTACTATGTTCCATATCTCTTTGGATTGGTTACTGGAGATTTCTATTTTGGTTTTATTAAAATTGATTTTAGTATTGGTCACAAGTTTTTTATATAAGACCTTTTCATATCTCGATACTGCTGCCACATTTCATCAGTATTTACTTGTTTTGCTAAGTTATAGGTGTCTTTTAATCGAGTTTTTCCGGAGGTGACTTCGGCTGTAATCCAGTGTTGTTCTCTTTGACGATTTGACACTTTTCTTTCAGGGCTGTATGATGTTGCAATGATTAATAAATCCTATGTCACAAATCCCAACAAATATGCGGGTATGCGGATGATAGTGATATAATTGAAAGGTCTGTCACGGCCCTTAAAGAAACGTTTCAAACATTTGAGGCAACGGCTAGGGAATTGTGACTACGCGTCAATGACGAGAAGATAATGCTAAGAAATATATCAGGGCAAAACTTAGAAATGGAAACCTACAGCTTTGAAGTGGTGGAGCAATTGAAATACTTAGGATTTGTCATTACATCAACAAATGATGAAATGGTAAAAATACGAAAGAGAATTGCAGCAGGAAATCGCACTTTCTTCTCTCTCCCGACTGGTATGAGATGACGATATGTCCACAAAGCGAAAGCTGGACGTTGAACACTATAGGGCTTCAGACTTTGAAGGAAGAATCCATAGAAAGATCTACTGACCAAAGAATGATGGCGGAATTTGGAGAATCAAATATAACCATGAATTATAACAACTCTATAAAGAATCCAAATTATCCCAGTTCATTAGAATTAAATGTTAGCAATGGGCCGGTCATGTCATGCAGAGCGAATCCCAAAGAAGGTCTTTGAGACATGTCGAGATGGGCAGACTGGTAGGAAAATCCAGGTTTCGATGGGAAGACGGCACACAATGGATCGAAGCATAAGAAAATACGAACATTGGCTGTTTTTTGAACCTTTTTTACACATTTGTGTTAAAAACGTACTGTGGTGTTTTTTAAAACATATACGGTATTATCTATTTGTAATTTACTTCTGAGCACGTGAGCCCCATTTGAAGCAAACTGAAGAATCATTCAAATTGGTAGATAAAGCGTCTTACATTCAATTACGATTTTAGAATGGATGTAAAATGTATTGTATGATTATATATAATGACCTATTAGAGGCGTTCGTGAGCAATAGTATTCGACTGTTAAATAAAAAAAGTCACGCTAGAAGTGGTACTCATTTGTTTTTGCTCATATCTTAAGACTTAAGGTAAAAGTATTTTTGACTTACAAAAAAATGTAAGCGGATGTATGAGGATATTAGTAGTATACACAGTAAAAAAATTGGCTACTCTAAAGTTCCACTGCAAAAAATATAAGGTTTTTAATGTGAAAATTCTTGAATTTATGAAGTTCACTAGGCACAGTGCACGCCTTTAATGCCCCTCTCCTCCGAATAATTTTTAAACTGTATTTTTATTTAGCCAATGGCGAAAGTATACTACTTTTCGACGTAAAAATAACAGTTCTGACTAACAAAATGGCGGACGGGCGACATGTTGAAAAAATTAATAAAAAAAGTGATCTTGCGTTGTTATTCTAAAGGTTTTTAACTTTTGACATGACATCTAGGATTTGGGAAGTGAAATTAAAGCAATTAGAAAGTTAAAGAGTTCTGCTTCAAAAGCAAAATAACTTAATATCAATATTTATAATTATACTAGAACTGCAAAGGTCGGTGGTAGGTTCAAGTCACACTTGAGGCCAAACCTTTTAGTTTTTTCATTGCTTTAATTCTTTTTTTCTTTATCTAGGAGATTTAAGGAACGTTGTCTCAAATAAGTTGATGCTTGACCACCGCTAGATAGAAATTTATACACATAATTTTTGAACTGACCGCTCCTTTACCGACCATAAAATAAATGTAGCACATTCGCCCTTTAATTTTTTTCCGCTGTTTTTGCGGCTGCTTACTTGGTACATTTGAAGGCCATAATAATTTAGATTTTTGTTATATTTATTCAAATTGTACATAAAAAGCAACAAAATACAAGTAGTAATTTTGAAATACGTCAACGTCCTATTTTGCTATGCTTCGATCCATTGTGCTGAGTAGTAAAGGATGTCCAAGAAATGCTCAACCTCAAAAATTAGAGGAGAGCCACAATAGATCGAGAAGTATGGAAGAGGGAAATAGAGGAGGCCAAGACTCAGTTTGAGCTGTAGCGCCAAAGGAGAAGACATTTTTTGAGTAGTTTAACAGCAAAAAAACCCTTTTAATCGGAATTATGGAAGCGATCCAATTATTTAATTACCCTTTAATTAAGAGATAAATTCCCGGATTTGTACCTGAGAAATAACGCAAAGTAATTTAAACTTGTGATCAAGGATTTAGTAAAAATAAGCTATTTTAGTACCGCTATTTCAGGCAGATAATAGTTTGCCGATAACGTAATGAGGCAAACCACTCGTTTCGAACGAAATTGCCTATTAGAACGGTAATTTGATTAAATAATAAAGGAATTTAATCGCTTTTTGCTGGATCGTCAAGTAAATATATTTTTTGGTTTTTGTTGTTTAATTTTCAATTATCAAAATTTACCGAATTAAATAAATAATTCGGTAAACTTTGTAATTATCGAATTTTTTTGGTTGATTTAAATTAATGAAAAATAATATTTGTGTACTTGATTGTTGTTTAATCATAAGCTATTCGCTAATTTTACCATGACCTAACCAATTATTTTAAAACAAAGGAAATTATTTGTTGTGGACTATTTAGAGGAAGTTTTGTCTATTTTGCAAAATAAAAAATATATAAATATAGTTATCAACGACCCCTTTTTACTTCACTTGTAGGAGAGAAGTAAGTAATCGTAAAAACATGACCATCCTGGGCATTTGTAGATCTTTCGCTTTTAGGGTCCCTAAAGCTCAAAAACAAGTTATTTCACTTCTGTTGGACTGTCGCTTTATCGGTGAGAGGTATAGCTCAAAAATTGCTTACCCGGCTGACGATGGTCAAAATATAAAAAAAATTAATACGGAATAAAACGCCTAATGAAAAGTTTATAAATAAAAGTAATAAAAATACCTGCACAAAAGTCAAGTGTGAAACAGGGATAAATTGGTAAACATTTTAGACCAAATCCTAAGGTTAAGTTTCTTATCTTAGGATTTGTTATTAAGTTATCGGATGCTTAAGAGGAAACCTTACTTTCAACATTAATAGATATCCATATACGAAAACTTTCACGGTTGGAGTAAATTAAGAAAGCATGGTTTTTGGATATAAACCATTCCAAATTGGAATTACTTTTCGACGTCTCACCTCCGGTTGCACGAGACATCCTCACTGCACAAGATTAGAATACTGAATGAACTCCGTTGAGCAGAGTTCAGGTATTTATACGCGACCGTGACTCACTGTGATGGTTGGTTTCCACACATGATGCAGCACATAGCCCGTGTTTTTATAGAAATTTTTGGGGTGCTAGATAATTTCAATTAATTCTCTAATGTTGCGTTTACAATAACCAGAGATTGACGTAAGAACCTTGGTATCTTTTACATTAATCATGTGTCCGGTTGTGTGCTGATGTTCAACGACAGCGGATTGAACAACTTGTTTCTTGCTTATACATCTTTCTTGTGCCTTAAATCCAGTACACACAGACCGTCCAGTTTCACCTATATACACTTTACCCCAGGAAAAAGGAATTTTATAAACTTCTCCTGAGAGTCAGATGCCATTGTTTCGTCCGTTACAGCCTCGTCGTATTTTTCCTTGTTTGTTTTCTGGTGATTGTTTCTCAAAGTTTTAATTCTTCTCGGTGCTTTTTTTCCAAGAACACTTTCTTTCTTCCAATTTTCTTGTCTTTTTTGAAAGTTTTTTTTCTCATAATCCTTCCATTCTTCCGAATCCGCTACTGCTGGATCGTTTTCTTTGTATATTTTTTCTCATCGGTTTGGTTATGTCAGAACAAAGCTTTTTTGAATAGTGTTAGGACATCTGGAGACTCGTTTTTGGGTTCAGCCTTAGATGCTTCTTTTCTATTTCCCATTAGGACTTCTTGTAAAAGTTTGGATTCTAGTTTTTCCATTTTATTTTTTTCTTTCATTCTCTTGGTTTCCTAGACTATGTGATAGGTTTTCTGTAAATTCGAATTCGTTTAAAAGCAAGTTTAGGTCTATGCCATCACCGGTCGTTTCTATTAGAATAATTTTTCAAATATATTGATTAAATCTAGATTTTAGTGATATTTGGCTCTTAAATTATCTTATACTATCAGTAATTAGAATACTTACAATTCTATAAAATCGTATGAAACTAATCACATTTACGACAGGCTACTGTTAATCTCACTGCAATAGATGCAGGCTTGTCTTAAATTTGATATAAGAGTGGGGAGGTCCACGTGTGACTTACAGAATGTTTCAATATGAAAATATCAACTTTTAAGGATAGTGACTTAATATTAGTGAAACTGTTATTTTCGGGTAAAATAAAATAAGAGAAATAAGAGTTTCCGATAACTGGAACATTTACCTTATATAGCAAAACAAACTGGAGGCACAGTAAAATGTTTAAATATTTGATAAAAATTAAGATATGATAGACAAATAATATTAATAATAACATGATATGAAAAAATATAAATATAAATCAAAAATGCATAAAAAAAATTCAAAAATTCGTCTATGCATAGAAATTTCTTCTTACAGAATTCCACTACGTATAGATAACATAGTATATGCATATAATCATTTGGTAATTACTTTATACGAATCCTATAAACTGCAACTTATTTTATTTTATTTAAGTTATTAAACAACATGTAAGATAGGTACCTGATTAACATGGTATGCGCAGGATGAAGTAAATTATTATTATTTCTATCGAAATTGACAATCAATATCTCAACAAATGTTTCTATTAGTTCTATGTGTTTTCCTGTAAGAATTTTTTCATTAAGTGGCAAGTACGGAGCAGGACTGCCTTCTGGATGTCGATGAAGGTGTTAGTATGCAGTCCTATAATTTTCAGGTTCGGTTCTAGCGTTTTTGGAACTAGTCCAGTTGAAGATTCGATGATCGGTATCACATGAACCTTTTTCAGTTGCCACATCTACTGTATCTCGATGGTCAGCTCAGCATATTTGGCTTTTTTCTCTTGGTATTTATCCAACACGTTGTTATTGTTGGGTACAACGACATCTACCAAAATAAGCTGTCTTTGTTTCCCTATTTCTGTCGGTGATAATTGCCAGGTCGTAGTACAGTTTGAAGGCATTATTTTCAAGCACTGAACTTGGTTGGTATATATAATAGGGCACAATGGTGTTCAGGAGCCTGTATTTATTGGCAAGCTTCTGGTGTATAATCTTACCCAGCTGGTTATGTCGCTGGAGGTAGTTCGTGTTTGCTAAGTAAGTGCAGCTAGTATTAGTATAGTTTCTGAACTCTCGTTACATTTTTGACACTTATCGAATTCAATGGACTGATCTTTGATGAAGAATTTTGTGTAATTCCGTATGTTAATAACTTGGTCCTGTATTGCCATCACAAATCCTCCTGTCTCTGGGAATAGTTGTCCATCCCTCAGCCACCTTCTTTATCTATGTGTGGCTGATTTAAGTCATTTTGATGTTGGCTGTGCAGTGCCATTTGAGACCACTGTTCTTTTTTGTCGGCGTCTGAAAGTGACTGATGGAGAGTATGAGTTGTCACTTATGGTCACTATGCGGTGGAGGCTTGATGTTCGTGCCTTGATGGTGAAGAAATTTTGCAGCTGTCGGAAGTGCGAATTGGTTAAGTCAACAAGGGATCTTCCACCATTTCTTCGTGGTAAGGTTAGTCGGAGAGCTGATGACCTTGGGTGGTGTGACTTGTACTTGATCATCATTAGGCGAGTTGTTCATTGTAGTCCCTCTAGCTCCGTGCTAGACGATTCCATGATTCAGGAACTGTAGGTCAGCACAGGCACAGCATAATCCTAGTATTTGTAAGTTCATCGCTAGAAATATTTTTCCATTGGGTAGGGCCACATCACCACTAATTACACTGCCTTTTACGATGTTTAAGGCATTATATTTTTCCATTCCAAATTCCATATGGATGTCTTTCGAGAAGATGTATGTGACGTTAATAAGCTTTGTTAACTAGTTATGGTTTCCACCATAGAGCTGAATATTATCCATATACAGAAGTAGGGATATGGTTTGGAAGTTGTCTCTATTGGGTTTGATGTTGAAGCCATGTCCTGTATTGTTGAGCCACGTGGTGAGGGGGTTCATCGCTAAGCAGAATCAAAGTGGACTTAACGAATGTCTTTGGTAAATTTCCCTATTGTGATGTATCTCATCGGTGATAAGAGATTGATAGCGATTATAGATTCTCAGGTTCATTCCCCACAGGTGTTTGATACTTGCCAGAAAATTGATGATAACAAGGGTGAACTTGATATATTCCTGGTAAGTTCATGAGCCGGGAATGTAGTACACTGTCAAACGCCTTTTTATAGTCTATGAAAGCAGTGTGTATGTTGCGTCGCATTTTCTGTGCTTGCTTAAGGACAACAGAGTCGATGATAAGTTGTTCTTTGCATCCTTGATGGTCTCGAATGCATCCCTTCTGTTCCTCGGATAATAGGTTATGACTGTTAATATGATGATAGATACGATTTGCAATGCTGCATTCTGTCAGGATCTTGTACATGGTGGGCAAACAGGTGATGGGCCTGTATTGGGATGGGTCTTCTGTCTTATTGCTTTTGGGTAGCATAGTTGTAACGCCCAGCATTTGAAATACGGGGGTTGTCTTCGGATGATGCATTATTTTAGTAAATTGACGGGCCAGAGCTTCATGTAGAACCTCAAATTTCTTGTACCAAAAATTGAGCGCAACAAGAGGTTATGGTGGTACAATATCGATTCACCCATTTATTCCGTAGATGGTACATTTTCAGTACAGGTACAGTAAGGGAAAGGTTTGCTTATCGAGTGATAGGAAATATGTTTGGTTGTTGGGGACGGTGAGGAAATAGGAGGGTAAGGGACAGCATAGTGCGGGCTAGGATAACTCGGGAGAGATACAAAAGCACCTGTCTATACCCCTTAGGTTATAGACATATTTATTATTATTATTATTATTATTATTATTATTATTATTATTATTATTGTTATTATTATTATAAAAGTTAGGACAAGCAAATTGACTTACACACTTATTCATTATTATGATTTAAATCCCATTATACTAGAAATTAACAAATTATATTGTATTTTTGCTGTTCTTATTAAATGCAGTACTGCATGTATTAGATATGCAGAGTTACACTCAAATTTTATACACTTGTTTTCGTATTTCCGCTTGGCGTTTTATAAAAATAATCTGAATATGAATGCATATTAGGTCTGCCAAAAGTTGTCATACTGCCAGCGCTTCCGCAATATTAATATTCATTTGGCTATTATATAGATGGGGAGTATCCCGCTGCTTTTCGGCGAAAATACTACTTAATAATTTAAGCTAAACCACAGCTACCAGATTCGGGGAGATTAAATTATTTCGAGTCGTTCGGAAGAGAACCGGGAAATATGCAACCCACTGCTGACACGGTCATTGTGTATGCATATAAATCCCCACGGAGTTGGAAATTTCTTAAAATAATGTCCTGACGGAAACGAGCATTGATTCAATTTTAGGTGTTGCATGCATGAACTTTAAGTATTTTTGGGTTGAAATGAAGAAAATTTAAAACTTAAGAGAATTGCAAATAAAATTATATTAATTTCCAGTAGCGGAACGTGATCTTTTCTTTTACAAGGTAAAACGGAGGTTAGATTTTCTCAAAAAATATAATTGCAAGTTTTTATTTAAATTAACTTGTATGTATGCAGAATTTATTGGGTTTCTTAATGTAAGGTATTATTGCAGGTGAATGAATATGTGTAAGCCAATGGCGACTCGTAACCTGTTAAAGACGTAGTGCTGCAGAGTGTAGGTATCAACAATAAAAATTTTAAAAAATTAAAACTGCGCTTTTATACCTAGTCGCTTTTATATGTCGTAATAAAATATATTTAAAAAGTAGGACTCACCAGTTTTTGCGAAAAATTCACGGCTCGCTTCATGGTGTACAACATGAAACACAATTACTTTGGTATTCAGTTTTTGCTACTAAACATGAGACTAAAGAATAAACACTTATGTATATTATTTTTTTTTTGAAAACAAGTCAATGCGTCTGTCTCCTTTTTCAAAGCAAACTTGTCAATAACCCTTTCGTTAAAGTCAGCTACCGGCCGAATAAGTTTTTGTTCTATTGATAAACACGCTAAAACATTTAGTCTATCTTGTGACATAGTACTCCTTAAAAATGTTTTAATTCTTTTTAAGGAAGAAAAATTTCTTTCTGCCACTACGGTGGTCATCGACATTGTGACAAGTATTTGTAACAATCTTAATGTTTCAGTAAAAACTTCCTGAAGGTTAATTAAAAAATTAAGAAGCACAGTACATGAGGAAAAATTACAATATTTCATAGTAGAATATAAAACACAAAGCTCTGTCTTTAATCTGTTTTTTTTCCCAGCATTGGGTATGACTGAATAGTTTTTTTTAAATATTCGTAGGGGAATAAAAGGTCGTACTACTCAAATTTTTCACAAATGAAAAAGTTTGCCGCGTTTAACTGATTAGTATATGCGAAACGATCTTCTGCCGCGTTGGTAATGACATCAATAATGTGTTTTTCCAGGTATCTTAAAAAGAATAACCTGGACAGTCTGGCATTAAAATATCATATATTTTTTGATTCCTAATGTTGAAAAAAAATTTTTAATAATATAAATATAATTTCCAACTAATGTGCTTTTGAAGTTCAAGCCTTTGGTTTGCTCCAGCCTGGTTTTTTGTTGTCATATGTACATCTCGAGTTTTCTCAGTTTCCTCCATGTACTCTATAATATTCCACTTTGTAGGAACAGATCTGGGAATCATAATGGTGATATTATTTAAAGCAATTCCATTGGAAAGCACGGATGGTGAACGCCTTGAAAAAAACCCAGACTGCTCGCAGCCGGGACTGTGTGTGAATCCATATCATATTAATGTGGGAGTTGGACCTTTATTTAGCAAATTTTATTAATAGTCATGAAATACTGAGTGGAGTTTGTTTTAACAATAACAAGAAAGAAGACGAAAGTAAAAACAAAGTTACAGGTTTTACTCACAACCCCTACAACAGCGTGATATGTAACGATATTATATTAGCAACAGGAGTCTTTTGCAGGAGTTGTGGAAATTATCAAAATCTTCAATTTTACACGAGCTGAGCGAACATGAACAACGTAAAACTAGAACGTTTAGCGTATTACTGTAATAGCTATCCAGAATAATCCATGGTTCTTGCTGAAAGATCACCATCCGTTGAGGTTATGGTTGCATCAGCAGCTTACTCAGTGCCACAAAATACTACCATGGTATCTTCCAGTTCACATGCTAAACCAAATACTTTATATGACCAGCATGTGCGATCGACGGAATTATCCAAATGGGACACAGGGGTTGATCGTAAATTAGGTTGCGTAATGCAAGAAGCATTGTTTTCAGAATTAGCAGGCAAAAGGCTACGAGTTTCTAAATGGGAAGATTTTAAAAAATGCACTAAGGTATCATGGCGTTGATTACAAGTTTTGCATGTCATCATTGATTTACAAGTTTTAATATCATGAAAAGTACTAAGACAATTAAAACAAACATGTTTACTACGGCAAAAATAAAAGCGATCGGTGTTCAGTACGGTGGAGAGCAGAGAAACGAGATTCTCCTTTACTAGTGCTGGTAGGGCAGTTTTGTCTAATAAACTCTTTACCAATTTAATGCATTCGTTGGAGGGTATGCTGGGGAACAAATTTTTTACATCTAAGGAAATTAATATTGCATCATGCGGAATGTCAACATTTTTGAGGTACTGCGCCAAATCTACCGAATTTTTTGTGGAGTAAGTATTCTGAAAACCCGTAACCTCTCTCAAAACTTTGAACCAAAATTTTTTCAAATTTAATGGCTTATTTTTTAGACAGTTAACGGGTCTAGCGATGGGTTCCTGCCTTTCCCCTTTTCTTAGTGAGATTTTTATGAGTGATTTGGAGGCAACGATTATGAAAAGCCGTTTTGCCAACCATCTATTAGCTTACAAGAGGTACGTAGATGATATATGTATCGTGTGGAAAGGAAACAATCAGGAGTTGACTGATTTTTTAAATTTTGTTAACTCCCTTCATAACAAAATAGATTTTACTCTAGAGATGGAGAATGAGGGTAGATTACCTTTCTTAGATTTAATGTTAATCAGTTAATCAACAATACCAAAATGGAATTTGAAATATACAGAAAACAATCGTCTACAGATAACGTTATTCAATTTAGTACCATTTCTCCTCACTCACACAAGTTTGCAGCCTTCAACTCATTTTTCTATCGGTTGTTCAAAATACCGCTTTCCAAAAAAGCTTTCAATCAGGAATTGCAGATTATAAAACAAATTGCTTTCAACAACGGTTTTCCTATCCACTCCATCAATAGACTTTATTTTAAGTTCTTCAATAAATACAAACTTTCCTTTAATATTATTCACTCTAAACCAACACTTAAAAAATTCAAAGGTTTAACATTTTTTGGTAATATTTCAAAGCAGGTAGCGAAGTTTTTCAAACATTTAGATGTCTCAATTGCTTTTAAAACAGTGAACTCACTTAAGAGACATCTAGTAATGATCAAAGATAAGACTGAACATCTCTCAAAATCAGGGGTGTACTCATTGGGCTGTGGTGATTGTTCTGCTGTATATATCGGACACTCAGGGAGCAGGATTTCCACTAGGGTGCGGGAACATTTTAGCCTTTTCGATAAATATAAAAACACTGATATCACTGAGACAAAGTCGGCTTTTGCTAACCACTTGCTAACAACTGGACACCATTTTTCTATACCAAACAATATAAAGATACTACACGAGTGTCCAATGAGTAAAAAACTGGATTTGTTAGAGAAGATGGAAATTACAAGGGCTAAGAGAAGCCCAGTTTTACATCGTGTTAATGATGTCTTCAATTTCGAACCTCAACTAATTTTTAATAATCTAGGTACTAATATTAATCAGCAGGAAGATAATGTATAAACTTTTCATTGGACCTGCTGGTAGAGTGGTGGTCGTATTTCGGTGTGTCACGCCGGAGGCTCGGGTTCAATTCCTGGGTATATCAATAACCTTTTTTTATATTTTTTGTTTATATATTTTTTGTCTTTTATTTGATTCAACTTTTATCTGCGCGTGTCAATACCTTAGTTTCTTAACTTCATCTCAGTGTGTATTTTAAGATGTGACGTTATAGTTGTTTGATTTGTTCTTGTGATTTTAGTTAATGTCGAAGGTCTGTTTGAATTTTGTATATTTATAGTGATAATTTTTGATTGTTATATTAATTGTAGGTCTGATGATGCCTGAAAAGGCGAAACACGTGTAACCGCATTATACTCTTTTTGACTGAGACCGAGACTTTGTGTCTTATTTCTGGTTTAGTCATTTGAAACTTCGTCTCTTAGAGAATATGGACGCTTTCTTACAATTTATGCAATGGGTGATTGTCTTTGCACAATATACAATTAAACTTTTGCTTATTAGAACTATCTAAAAGAAAATTACGATTATCGCCACAATCTTTGGCGGCGTGTTTGCAGATAAATCTAAAGTATTATATGCTATTGAACATTTTTCCAAAAAATCAATTAAACCTTTAAATTTGGGTACTTCATTTGAGGCATGATGTAGCTCAAATTTAGTTGCAGTCATGATCCAAACGTTTTAAAAGCATCATTACAAAAATAAAATCCCATGCCTCAACAGGAAAAGGAAGATTTTTAAGAGCGCTTAAGTTTTCCAGTCCGATGGAATTCTTAGAAGACAAAGATTGTGTATTTTCGATAACCTGTCTGGCATGCGATCTAGTGTAAAAAGTAGTATTCTGTTGGATGGAATTTGTGTCATTATTGTGGTCAGGATCAACTAGTTCCATATACATGGTTTTTACGGTGAAAAAGTCACTAAAAAAACCATCTCGTATTATATTTTCTGTGTTAAGACCAGCGTCATCATCGTTTAATAAAAGTGAAATAATGTCGTTATGACTTTGAAGAAATTCATCGCGAATATTATTGATTTCTCCAGCTCTAATTTTAAATAAATTTATTAAACTAGGATCATTTTGAATGCGCTTACCTAAGGGTACTAGCAGTTGAATTTCATTCAGACGTGAATTTCGATTATATTTAAATTTTTTAAGTTTCTTGGCATCGGCGATTTTTTTACAGTTAATTTGATTAATTATTTCAGATAACCAATGAATATTAATACGAATTAATTTAATTCTAACTTGGTAAAATAAGCAAAAACAGCTTTAAGTTAAAAATCAAAGTTAATTAGCTTAACACCGAAAATAACGTTATAGTACTACAGCACTCTAATCAGGAATCAACATTTTATTAGTTTATTTTTAACCATATCGATATCGATATAAAGGCTAATCCTTTTTTTGCTAATAAATAAATATGGCGTATTGGAACGCGAATTTATTTCAGGAAATTATTAAATATAACTTTTTAAATACAAACGGAAAATTCCTATGGATATAAATGTACGAAAATAGCGTTATTCACAGAAAAAATCAGAGAATTGAATAGCAATAATTTAATTTAACAAATATGACAACATTTCTTGAGAAGCACCAAATAGTACAATTTTCTGGAGAATCCGGGTCGATTAGGACCAATGTTTTGGATCGTAACTCAGAAAAAGTTTAAAAGGAGAGATTTAAAAGTAGACTGTTTTATAGGTTTATATTAAACTGAGATAACTGTTTTAAAAGACCAGGAGAACCACTAAATTGATTTACCCAATTATCCAAAGGGATATCACAATCGGTGAACGATGGGCGAGTTTTTTTGAGGTACTTCTGGTCTCGCTGAACGGCTATCAATTCACGGATTTTGCTTAAAACTTTACACTAAAATGTCTTGTCAATAGTTCACCACACGGGTGCCCTTCACCAAGCAGGAGTAACCGACTGTCCAAAAGGGACAGTCAAGGGAAGTTTTTTAAAGCATACTGCTTCTCAAAAAGTCTTGTAAGAAAAAGGGTATATTAATTTTCTGGTGAAATCAGTGGTTTTATGTGCGCGATTTTTTTGAAATAGAGATCTATTGCTTACATACAAATAATAAGGAAACGTTTAAAACTGAACAATATTCCATGGGATTTTTGTTTTATTCGTGGAATTGGCGTATTAATTATCATAATAGGGTTTTCTTAGCTGAATTTTTTTGTTTAAATGTTTTTTCTAAGACTGACACCCTCCCCAAATCGCTTTCACATTTGTATGTTTTTTCAACCAGTTAAGCCTTTTAAGTTCCTCTAATTGATTATATAATCCCTGTGAAAAGACAATTTTTTTGCTTTTTGTCTATAATTTTATTTTTTTTAGTATTGAAAATACTATTGGGATCGCTTTAATGCAAACTTAACACTGCATGTCGTAACCTCGACATGAGAAAATCCTGACACCGAAACTGCGATAATGTGTTTAGTAAAATATTACGTATAGATTATGAGTGCGGACGCACTAAATGAATAAATAAGATAACATTATAATATGAGGTCATTGCCCATCCATAGATGAACACATTTTATATAGAAATAAAATAGTCCATTGTTGTGTGTAACAAAATTCTGAGTCTCATATTAAAATAAGGTAAATACGGATTGCCGATGCATAGATCAACAAATTTTAGTAAAAACTAAATAGTCTATTGTTTTGTGTATATGTACATCAAGGCTTATAAGAATAAGGCAGCTATCAATAAATACGTACGGAAATGCACGAAATTATGATTGCAAATGATCCCAAAATTAATTTTTTTTTGTTAAAAAAAGGTAAATTAGATATATTATATGTATGTTGTATTTGAACCGATTTTTACCACACATCATTTATTTAATTTTAACTCAACAAAACTTCCTAGCTTTCCGACTCATATTTTATTATGTAATGTCAATGCTAGAGAAATTATGAATAGGTAGAGATTTATGTGACAGCACGACAATAAAAAATTCTCAAGTAATAATAAATAAATCTAAATATTAAGTTTTAAGGCCATAGGCAAAGGAATTGCTTACACGAGTTACATGTATGGAAACTGCTAACAGAAGTAATTCCCACGATAGCGATTTCAAGAACGGATGACGATTTGCTGATGCAATTCACGTATTTTAATCAGTTTTATGTAATTCATTCTTATCTTTAAGCTCTTACTGTTAAGACATATTTTAAAAATAATATTGTTTTTTTGAAAAATGACTTTTACCTTCAAAGTATTTAAGTGGCGCAGTCGGTAGGATAGTGCCGTGGTAATAATTTCGAATGGCCCGGAAGAACTGTTGCTTGATGGTTTCAACCTTTGTCGCTATCTATTGAACCTACAGTGAGTGCAAAGAAGAGGATCGGAAAGAGAGAAGGTAAGTGCTTTTCACTTTTGCCCCTCCTAAACCCTCTGTATAAGGATTTTTGGTTAGGGATAATTTTAGGAACAGTGCATCGAACACATTAGGTTAAATTATCTGTCTATTGAAGACACTGAAAAGATTTTTTTCCGTTTTTACTCTATATTCGTTTAAGAACAAAATATTTACAATAACGTTTTTATATTTTCATAAATAAAAGAGAGGTGTATCGTACGACAATATTCATATTAAATAAAATTATTCATATATAAACGATTTAGAAATTTTGTAAATAAGTTTAGTTCAATTAAATTAGTTCTTGAAATACAGAAGCCAAAAATTACCGAAAAAATGAAAGGCAGTGTTTCAGGACAACCCAAAGTAAATTGGGAAATTTTCAAAAGTAAAATGGAGAATATTAAGCCTTTTGATGGCGATAGTAATACTCTAAATAAATTTATTAAAAGATGCGACGATTTAGCTAACAAATATAAAGCAGTAAATGACCGCGATTTAAATGAACACATATTCGAATGTATCCAAGAGAAGCTAGTTGGCAGGGCAGAAGGCATGGTCGGCAATCGTGTCGAACTAGATTCTTGAGATAAATTAAAATTAGCTCTAATACAATGTTTTTCTGATCGCAGGGACTTAGATTGTTTAGTTCAAGAACTAACAAGAACAATATTTAATTAATTTTGGTAGTAGGTTACAATTAATTAGAAGTAACGTAGTGCAAAGAATAAGTAATGACGTAAATTTAAGCGTATACGAAAAATTATGACACATAAACTATTAAGATAAAACCGCTTTAAATACTTTTATTGCAGGCTGTAGTGGTACATTAAAAAACAATATACATCTAAAAAAGCTCGCATCTTTAGAAGATATAATGGCATATGTTAGCGAATTTGAAAATTTTGAAAGACTTTACGGTGGTATAGCTAATAATGATAGAAATGTAAGAAATAATATTAATCAATCTATTAATATACCCAATCATAAATCAAATAAAAGAATCTTTAACTTCCAAATTCTATTGGCCCATTATATCTCAGGACATAGAACATTTTGTTAATAACTGTGAAACATGTTTAAAAAATAAATATGATAGGAACTCACCAATAATAAAATTTAACCTTACACCCACCAGTTCAAAACCTCTTGAACACATACACATAGATACTTTTAAAATATCCAACGAATCATTTTTGACAATAATCGATACATTTTCGCGATACGGCCAAGCGTATCATTTAAGTAGTCTTACAGAACCGGCAGTAATCGAAAACGTCCTAAATTTCATTACTCATCACGGATTATCTCTAAAAACTACTACAGATTGCGGAACCGAATTTAAAAATAAAGAACTTGAAGATTTTTGTAAATTGTACAAAATAGAACTTCATTACACTACACCGAAAAATAGTAATTCAAATTCACCCGTGGAAAGATGTCATTCTAGCTTGATAGAGCATTATCGATGCTTAAAAGAAGAAGGTAAAAATTTCGCTCCCCCTCAATTAATAAAAAGAGTAATCTTAGCCTATAATAATTCTATACACAGCGTTACCAAATATACGCTATTTGAAATAATTAAAGGGCATATAAATAACACTAACCCTTTTGACCTTAATGATCACATAATCGTTTCAAATTATGTACAAAGTCATAAGAAAAATGCAAAAATTATGTACGATAAAATTCCAAAGGTAAACGCCAACACTAAAGAAAAAATAATCTCGAAAATAAACGAAAATCGAAATGACCCCCCAGAATTCCCTGAGACTGACCCTGTATATATAAAAACTAAACTTAGAAATAAAGTTTGTCCAAAATTCAAAAAATGTAATATAAAAAACCAAACGCACGTTAAAGTTACAACAGACAAGGGTACTTAACATAAAAATATAGTAAGGAAACCTAGAATTAAATATAAACCAACTTTTCAACTTAACAATGAAAAGGATGTTACCAATGCTGCTATTGACGTTCCTTCGCCTTCAGAAATCAATCAGTGACCTGAACGATATTCAAATAACCCACCTTAAAAATCCCATTGCCCTATTCAATTAGGCGAAGCAAAACTTGTATATAATAAGCATACTTTTATTCATTATGTAGATTTAGAAGCTATAATAGTACAATTAGGAAACATAGAAAAGTATTTTATAGTAATTAAGAACTATTATACAGAAAATGTAACTAATCCTATACCTTATCAGGGCTTATCCGAAAATGCTATTCTACGAACTGAATTCTTAATAAAATTAACACAAGATAAACTTGAGAATTTACACCCACACATTAGACATAAGAGAGGTCTCATAGACTTAGTGGGAAAAGCGAATAAATGGCTATTCGACACTTTAGATGCGGATGACAGCGAACGTTAGGATAAGGCAATTAAAAGTTTAGAGCAAAATCAGAAAAACATTATAACCGAGTTAAATTCTCAAATTTCTCTTTCTAAACAACTAATCAATAACTACAATAACACGATTTCGATCATACAAACAAACCAAAAAAATTAGAATATAGTTTAAAAATATTCAAAGAAACAACCGAAGGTAAAATTAACGATATAATCGAATATGTTAGTCTCCAAAGTATAATTCATCAAATTAATTTAGACTGTCAAAATTTAATAAATTTTATTGACAACCTAGAAGATACTATTATGTTTGCGAAACTAAATACGTTACATAATTCAATAATGTCTGTATCAGAATTACAAGAAATATTAAAAGAATTAAAAGTCATGTATAAAATTAAAGAAATACCAAATTTCCGAGATGTACTCTCGTATTATCAGTTTCTAAGCACTCAACTCAGTTTTTCAAATAGAAGGGTAATTTTTGCTATTCATGTTCCTATAATTAGGCCCGAAAGCTTTACCTTCTATCGCTTTTTTTCCATTATCCAAAATCAACAAATGTTTGTCCCACAATATTCTTACCTAGCACAAACGACAGAGAAAACTCAATTTAAAGAAGCTGCATGCCCCTTGCTAAATGAAACGTACTATTGTAACGAAGATTTCCACCCCCACGATAGTTGCACTCTCCAATTAATGCAAGGTTCCAAAATGGAGGACTGTCAAATTTTCCGAATAAAAATCGAAGAGCCAATTTCCGAGCAAATTACCCAGGACGAAGTACTTATTCTACCTGTGAAAGAAGAAAGAATATTTTCAAAATGCAAAACCGACCAATACATCGAAGTTAACCATCCTATCCTACTGAAAATTCCGAAAACGTGCCAAATTCAAGTGAGGACCAAAACATTTGTAAATAGCAGAAGTATCCGCCAAGGAAAACCACTATTATTGCCTGAAATTCACATTCCAAAATTAAAGACAAATAACTCTTTTCAAACTCCGAACCTTACGAAGATAAACTTTGAAGAAATTTACCGTCTTAAGGACGAAGAAAGAAAATCAATCAATACTTCTCCAATAATCAATATCCCTACAATAATAATAATCGCCATTTGTATGGGATTAATTATATGGAAACGAAGAACACTGAAGAATTATATCGCTACCAATTTTCAAAGAAGAAATCCCAATGATCGAAGAATTGAAGAATCCAATGCCAATACTTCGCAAATAGACTCCGTCATTTTCTCAGCTTACCGAGGGAGGAGTTACATGTATGGAAACTGCTGACAGAAGTAATTCCCATGATAGCGATTTCAAGAACGGATGACGATTTGCTGATGCAGATTCCCAGGCCCGAAATTAACATAGTTAATCATTTTTATGTAATTCATTTTCATCTTTAAGCTCTTACTGTTAAGACATATTTTAGAAATAAAATTGTTTTTTAAAAAATAACTTTTAACTTCAAGTATTTAAGTCACGTATGTATATTATATCTAACATCTAAATGTAAATGGAGTCTGGAATTTAATGGAATTTAATCGCATCCAATGTTTTTTGCAAACATTGGGACAGGGAGAAGGCCGACAAATTAGGAAAAAATAAGGGGAGGTCTATCATTTTTGACATAATTACAATAGTCACATTTAACCCATCTTTATTAATGATACTAAAATGCTATAAGTGTCACGAACTCTGATAAAAAAAATTGGAAATGGAACGATTTTTATCTTTTAATATATCGGGTGTTGTTTTATACGGCTATACCATTTAATTTCAGGACCTCTCTTCTGAAATTTCTTCCATCTTCCATTCCAATGTGAGATATAAAAAAGATTCCATTTGTATCGAAAATTTAAATGGAAAAAAATGGGACATGCAATGTATATAGATGAAACATTTTAATAAAAACAAATATTTGAGCAAGGGTAATTACCATTGTTATGTGTATATTTGAAATGTTTAACAACTTTTTTTCTTGACAAAGGTAAGTTAGATACATTAGATTTAAGCCGATTTTTACAATAAAAACTACATTTGTAAAATTTAAAATATAAGCATTATATATTATACGTATTAGTTTAATTTGATCCATTTCTTGACCCATCTGACACTAAGATGTTCCTATTAAAAAATCGTAAAAGATTATAACGGCGATAAACAAACTGTCCAAAATGATCATAGAGACCCGGGTCAAAGTTGTTACATTTATGATCATTTCCGGTTTATCAGTTACCACATTATCTGAAACTCCCCGCTTACAATAAAAAGATGCTTACAGAATATCAATCCGCTTTATTTAAATCAGTAAATAATTCTATTCTAATTCGAAATTTATCATTAGTTATATATAATCTACTGTATACTAGAACAAAACAATATATATGCATTTCCCTTTATTGAATTCTCTCGAAACACCTGTAATTATTAACTCTCTAATCACATATGATTTCAAATAATAATCAGAAATTAATGCAAATTCAGCCCGTGTATAAACGTACATTCTATACCGTTATCTGAGAATGTACCTGAAATAACTTAAACCCTCTCAAATTGGCGGCTTGCAGAACTGAATTGGTTTGAATCTCAATTACCACGTGTTATTTTAGAATCTGCATTAGAGAAACATTCGTCGAATTATATGGCAGAGATATGATACGGAATATTATATTCCTGTCACGGTATTACATTTAATCATAAGACAGATTTGCATGCATACTTGAAGAGGAAACTTGATGAAACTACGAGGGCCTTTCAACAAAGACTAGGACTAGTACTGCCAAAACTTTATTTATTAATCTTAAACAACATTACTTTTATCACGCTCTATATAGTCGCCCTGTAATGCAATAACCTTATCCCAATGGTGCTGTCATGGTTCAAAGACATGGCGGAAGCCACTCTTTGAGAGCTTCTTCAAAAGCAGCTCTAAAGCCTTAACAGCATGCGATTATGTTTGAAATCGTCGTCCTTTGAGGTTATTTTTTATTTGAGGAAAGTTTCATGGGGCTATGTCAGGACTATATGGAGGATGCGGTACAGACCTGATATTTTTAGTGTTCAAAAACTGTGTCATTATATTCGCTACGTGGGGGCGAATATTATCATGATGAAGTTTCCAATTTCGAATCAGCTCAAGTCGTTTTTTGGGGATGTGGTCTTTTATCAACAGAAACAAAACTTGTTTATAATAACTGGCAGTTACTGTACCACCATGTGGGACCATGTCCGTATACACCATGCCTTTGTGATAAAAAAATGTTATGACCATAGCTTTAGCGGTAGATTTTTGCGCACGATTTCTACCCACTGCGTACTCTGTTGCTTCATATCCGGATTGTAACTATACATCTAAGTTTTATCCGCAGATATAATGGTCTTCCACCATTCTTCGCCTTCTTCTTCCTTCAACGCACTGTTTCCAGTATTCACAAACCGCTACCCTATTCGCTTTTTGATCTGGTGTCAGTATACGCGGAATTCAGCGAGCAAAAACTCTAGACATGTTTAAATGCTTGTGTAAAAGAGTAAAAACACTTCCAACAGATATTTTAAGAATATTTGTTGTGGGGCGTGAATCTATGCGAATAATTACTGCTGCGATATTGATGGTTTCCTCAGTTAGTGCCACAATAGGAGCACCTGGATCGCCTTGCAACTCTCAACTTTCCTTGCCAAACTCTTTATGCCATCGAAAACAAGCAGGTCTTGCCATGGACGATTCCCCAAAAACTGTATTAATCATCGAAAAAGTTTCCATGGCTGATTTTCCAAGACGAACACAAAATTTGATCGCAAATCTTTGTTCTTTCAAAATCAAATAAATAATTTATGACAACTGAGATTTCGCAAAACGAAAGAAGCCTACTTGGATGATATTTTCTGATTTTTGGCCGTATGTAGCTCGTTGAACTGGGCCGTAAAAAATTTCAGTCCTAGTCTTTGTTGAAAGGCCCTCGTATGTACTATAATTAGGGTGTCACGGATCACTCAGCAATAGCAAGAATAAACATACCGATTCATAGTAGTAAGACTAAGTGGTAGTTTTCACAGGAAAACGTTCCGGAAATTTCTTTCTCACCTGTTCTGTTTTTGGTATTGTCAATTCAAATTTTATGTTTTCATCTTGGCTTCACGTTGTATCGGAAATATACATAGTTATATACAAAATTGAAACACAACATTTCGTACAGAATGAATGAAATAACAATTTTTGATGAAAGGTTCAGGCGCCAGAGCGCCCTAAAGAAGATCGGGTTTTTGGACTTTAGAACACAGTTTTCTACATTATATTTCGGTTAACACAGTTTTCACCTCCACTTAGACTTCGTACACAGGAGCGAAGCGATGAACCCAGTTTAAGATGATTATTTTTTTCAATACATGGAGCGTAATTTTCATTGTTTAATCTCAATCCATCAAGGGTGCATGATGCGTTAGCATAGACGATTAATTTTAAATAACCCCAGAACAACTATTCTAAAAAACTTAAGTCACAATTTCGTCTATATTGGGCCGAAAATTGCCTTAACATCGATCTATAGCACTCAAATGGTCCGCTCACACCACGTCATAAACTATATCACACAGTGATCTTTTACGGATTCGAGAGCTTCTTATGATTCCCCCGAGGATTGTTTTCACACCAAAAATGAAAACTGCTTCACTTAACCAAAAATGTCGGTTTCCAGTTGCTCTAAAGTGCTAGCAGTAAAGTTCCGACGGTTAGGATGGTCCAGTCAACACAATCTTATTCGGGTGTAGGGTAAAATATGCAAATACCGGTCAGTGGGTGATGGCGATCATAACAATTGTATAACAATTCTAATACACTTGGTAGCAATGCTGCAGTGCCAAAGCATACCGGCCTACAACCATAATTCCCCAACTAACTTACAATGATCAGTTCTCGCTAAGAGTTCGGAGAATGCAGATATACAGTGTGTCTCAGATTCGTTTCTCTATACAGGGATCTCGGCTCCTATTATACCTACACCAAAGGTTAAATGGGTAAAGTTTTAGAGAAAACTTATTGCATTCGACATCCGGCTTCAGCTTTATGATCGATCAATTGTTTTTGGGAATATCGGGGAAAAACCGGATTTCGTTTTGGCCAGTATATCCAGAACGGTATGACAGCTGCCAAAATGTGACATTATTCGGACACATTTTTAAGACAAATAAGATGGCGTATACGACACGTCTTCATTGTTTTTTTGTTAACCCGCAACCCGCCTCAACTTTCATTTTTCTTATATTGGCCGCCATATTGGATTTTTCGATTTTTGGAAGGAGCCTAAAATTTCCAGTCTAGTGATATCTCAAGTGCATTAAAGATTTTAGTATCATCGAAATATTACACTTCGTAAAGTTAGGTTTCAGTTTTTTCTAAGGAGACCATGATTTAAAGTAATCTTATCTCTCAATGCTTTTTTAAGGAGGCCATGATTTATCTGTAACAAAATTGGATTTTGACTTTGACGTTAAGTTAAATAGTTGAAAGTATCAAAGTTGTGTTTTAATAAGTGGTAGGTACGCTTTCATCCCAATAAAATCATAAATCTGACACATAAATTGTCAAAACCTATAGGAAATTGCCGGCATTCCGTATTCAAATGAAGAAAAGGTTGAGATGTTAGCTCTGTACTTTCAATTATACAGAAACGCCGATGTTACCTCACCAAGGTATTTGGAGATGTGCCCCGAACGACCGCAGCCCCATAAAACCCAATTCAGGAAAATCGTAGTTAATTTAATTAACCATGGTGCCTTCGAACAACCTAGAAGCGGATACAATAATAACAATGAAAATCGAGACATTTTACATGCTATCAACGAAAACCCTAGTGCATCGGTAAGAACTGTAGAACAGGAAACTAATGTGCCAAAATCAACAGTACAGAGAGTTTTAAAAAAGAATAAGTACCATCCATACAAACCTATAATAGTACAAGGACTTAAAGAAACTGATTTTCCAAGACGACTACAATTCTGTGAGTGGTATACTAGGAGATGTAATGAAAATCCTGATTTTGTAAATTATGTCTTGTGCTCCGATGAAAGCAGGTTCACGAATTGTGGAGTCTTTAATAGGCACAACCGTTATTATTGGGCTGTGTAAAATCCTCACGAAGTGGCAGAGAGACGTCTACAGATCGGATTTGGAAGTAACGTTTGGTGTGGGATCATTGGTAAGTTAATCTAACCAATCTTTTTTAAATAGGCACCAAATGATGGTCAAATCATATTCTTTTTTTTTTGTTTAGTTCTTTAATGATACTAAAAGAATTTAATCTAACAAAAAAAAAGTAAAACGTTCTACTCTAGTCAGTCAACTTACTTTTTTGATATTGTATTACATTTTTATTCAATCATTGTGTATTGTAGTTTCGAAGAACCTATAAAAATAGAATTGGCTTCTATAAATTTATTAACACTTTATCTAAATTTTCTGCAGATTTAGCTAATTCTCTAAAATTATTTTGATTGTCTGAATTTAATGATTTATTATTACCCGGGAAGCCTAGTTCTTGCGTTATGAAAAAAATACCATATTAATCAAATGTCGAATTATTTTTCGATTTTCATTATGATTTATAGAAAGGCGTTCAGCTGTATTTCCGAATAATTTAAATTTTAAAGCGCAAGGGGTTCGTTCTTTTGATATTTTATGTTTTATTAAGGTACGGTGTACTTCTTTCAGATTATTATATCACTGAAATAAATTGATTTAGTATTTCCGAAATTAATATGCAATACCAACAAAATAATTTATTACGGCTATCACTTCCCGCTAACCAAATATGTTTTTATTTTCATAATAAAGCTGAATAGGTTTCAACTGTATACAAGCTTATTCATTACGGGATGTTTCGATAATTATTTTTGGAAAGAAAATATCTACTTTTCAATAAAGATAATTTTCCCTCTATAATTTATAGTTTCTAGTACCGACCCTGCCGTTCTTGACTGTTGGGCACCTATTTATAAATTATTAATCATTTCAGGAAATCGACTTATTGTACCATTTTTGTTTGACTACAACCTAAATGGATACAGGTACCTAGAGCTTTGCGAAACCAGGTTGTACCAGCCTTACGAGCTATTCTAACGGAAGATGAATTAAGAAGAACTTGGTTTCAACAAGACGGATGTCTGGCTCACAATACCATTCAAGTCAGGAGCTTCTTAAGAGAGCAGTTTGACGAAAGAATAATTTCTTTAAATGGTCCAATATCTTGGCCTCCTAGATCCCCTGACCTGTCGCCCTTGGATTTCTACCTCTGGGGTCACACGAAGAATGAAATCTAAGAATTTGATCCCCCCGTGACCGTAGAAATCCTGAGACAAAGAGTTTTGGACACATTTAGAAATATTAAACGAAATACACTTACCAGGGTTGTACGAAAAACAGTCACCAATTGTCAAAAACGTCTCGATGCAAATGGACGTCATTTTGCAGATTTGTAAATTGATGTTACCCAGTTACAAAGTAGTTAAAGCTCATTTAGATTTTTTAAGTCGTTATTTACGTTCATGTTGTATTGAAAATTCAATGCGTTCAATATATTTTGATGACACTAAAATCTTTAATGCACTTGTGAAATATCACTAGACTGAAAATTTTAGGCTCTTTCCAAAAATCGAAAAATCCAATATGGCGGTCATAAGAAAAATGAAAGTTGAGGCAGGCTGCGGGTTAACAAAAAACAATGCAGAAGTGTCGTATACGCCATTATTTGTCTTAAAAATGTGTGCGAATTATGTCACATTTTGACAGCTGTCAAATTTACCGTTCTGGATATACTGGCGAAAAACGAAATCCTCCATTTTCGATTTTTCGCCGATATTTCCCAAACTTATTGATCGATCGTAAATCTGAAGCCAGATATCGAATGCAATAAGTTTCTTCTACAACTTTCCCCATTTAACCTTTGCTGTAGGTATAATAGGAGTCGAGATCCCTATATAGAGAAGCGAATATGGGACACACTGTATATGTTTACGGTGAATCTGATATAATATTTTCGGTAAGTAAAATAAGCAATATATCCTAACTGCTTAAATTTTGATAACAAATAAGAGGTACTGTATCAAATTTACATATTTGGCTTTAAGATGATGTATGCTAATCATAGTTTATATGTCTTTTTCTTGCAATAATTTTGGGAGAAACTTATTTTGTCGTAAGGGATCGGCATTGTCCATTTTGTCACCGCCATTACCTTGACAATGGTTATCAAACTTAATTTGTCATCTTAATGCTATTTTTTATTATAGATGACAAGAAACCGACCCAGAACGACAACCAAAGCAAAATGGACGAAAGACAATTTAGAACAAGCGGTCCAAAATAGCTGTCTAATAAGGAAAACTGCTAAAAATTACATTATTCATTTTGCTACTCTTCAAGAAAGGTTAAAAAATAATAATGCTGAAGCACCTACTTTAGATAGAAATCCTGTATTTTTAAAAGAACAGGAAGTTGAAATTACCAATTAAATTAAATACTTGGCATCTATATTTTATGGAGTAACGGCAACTACGGAGAGAGCACGTCGAGATATTAACATCCACACCTATAATAGAAGATCTGCAGGACAAAACAAAACATAGAACGGAAGCTTTCACGGCTTTGCTCAATTAAGAAATCGTGGTTCTTGGGTTTAGACCATGTCAAATTGGAATTACTATCCGACGTTTCGCCTTCGATTGTACGATGCATCTTCAGTGATCTTTACCCTACGAGATCTGAACACTCAGTGTTCAAACATATGAAGATTTTTGGATGCTAGGCATATGTCTGTTCCAGCCCAACTTAGAAAAAAATGGGACCGCAAAAGCCAAAAATTAACGTTTGTAGGATACGAAGGTTATTCTGAAAATTATAGATTATGAGATATATGCGCCCGGAAAATTCATATTAGCCGAAATGTGAATTTTGATGAAAGAAACATGAAAGAATATAGTCCAAATAATACGGTTACGATTCCACTGACTTTTGGAAACCATGAAAATGAGGCTGAGCAAGAGCTTGAAACTACCTCCCAGGAGGAAGAAGTTCCTGAAGAAAACATCGAAGAAGTTCCTGAGGAAATCGTCTAACTGCTCCGCCTACGTAATCGGAAAATTTTAAGTCGTCCAGATATTTATGGTCCTGCTGTTTATTGCTCGGTAATAGAATCAAAAACATATGATTTTTTTAGCCAACTAAGGTCGATTTCCTTGTTACCTACGCTCTCCAAAATTTCGGAAAAATTAATGAAATCTCAAATATCTTCATATGTATCCAGTAATAATATCATCCCTTATAAACAATCTGGGTTTAGAACCGGGTACAGTTGCGCCATTGCCTTATCCAATATTGTAGATGATATTGTCAGAGCACAAGATTTTAACCAGGCTACTGTTCTCATTCTATTAGATCACACAAAAGTTTCTTTGTTGTTTCTTCTTTGAGTATGTTATCTATACTTTCATTGTTGATTGTTTCACTCGTAGGGTGGTCTTTCCACTGTCCCTTGTTGATATGGAGTAGCTTGCATTGACTTATACCAAATTCCATGTTGATGTCCAGGGTAAACGTTTCTGTGATTTTAAGGAGTTAGCTGTGCCTTTGTGCTTGCATATAATTTTAGATCATCCATGTATAAGAGATGGTTTATTTTGTGTAGGTTATTTTTTTGGCGTTTAATTTGGAATCCGAAGTTTGTGTTATTCAGTGTGTTTGAGAGTGGATTGAGACAGAGGCAGAACCATAAAGCGCTGAGTGAATCTCCCTCCAATATACCTCATCTGATGTATATCTCTTCTGTTTCGATGTGCTCTTTTTGTGTTCTCAGGCTGATTTTATTTTTCCACGTACTTATGATTTGCGTAAGAAATTGCCTGATGTTTTTATTAACTTTATATAATTCTAGCACTCTGGTTAGCCAACTGTGGGGTATCGAATCAAAGGCTTTTTTATAATCTATGTAACCAGTATGAAGGTTTCTATATTTTTTCCTGGTTTGTTCCATGATGACGCTGTCTATAATAAGCTGCTCTTTGCATCTTCAGCTGTTTTTCCTGCACCCTTTTTTCTCTTCCGTTAGAATGTTTTTGTGTGCTAGATGTTGTTCTATTCTCCTGATAATTGTGGCTGTGATGATCTTATATAGGCTTT
Organism: Kuschelorhynchus macadamiae; assembly: GCA_030620095.1. Classification (NCBI taxonomy): domain Eukaryota; kingdom Metazoa; phylum Arthropoda; class Insecta; order Coleoptera; family Curculionidae; genus Kuschelorhynchus; species Kuschelorhynchus macadamiae. The sequence continues at coordinate 117,058 of JAUTXW010005111.1, read as the reverse complement.
GAAGACACGTAATAGGTATAATAAAGTAAGATATTCCTTGGGTGAGAAAACTGGGGAGTGTGCTAGGTTTTAAAATAATTTCATTAATTTGGCGAGTGAGAGCTTCATGTGTGGAGGTAAACTGTTTGTATGAATGTTATCTAGTCCAGGACATTTCCAGTTATGCGTGTATTTGATTGTTTCTGCAACTTCTTGTGTTGTCATTGCCAAGTCCTCTTGTTCCTCCAAGCACTTGTGACTGTCTGTTTCCGCTTTAATCCCTGAAGCGTTATTATTGTGTAATTTCGGTTCTGACCAAATACTTTTCCAGTATTCTGTGATCTCTTGTTTGGTCGGTGGTTCTATTATTCGTGCCTCCTTATTGCTCATGATTTTTTAGTAGAACTGTTTTTCGCTTGCGGCATACATGGAAAATTTTTGCTTCAGAGTGTCAAGGATCTCTGTAAGCGTGTGATCAGGAGATGCAGATTATTGTTATTATTATTATTAATATATATCAAAAACTAATACCCAGAATTTAATAAAAGTATACATACTTAAAATCAGGAAAAATTAAGAATTCAAGATAATATGCAGGGTGTTCAATTTAAAAAAAATTCCGACATGTCAGAATTTGACATTTTAACCAATTCTGATGTCTCATCAGAAACCCTGCATTTTTTTATTTGTTTACTTATTTCTATTGTAATAAACTCTAGCTATTTTAATAAATTCTCTAGATAGGTGCCAAAATATAAATAAATATAAGGTAAAACCTTAGATTATGAAACAAAAGGTAGACTCAACATTCATTCATAAATAGTTTTGAAAGTTGAATCTATTATTGTTTTTCGCGTGCTATGGGTGCGAGAGAAAACGTATATCTTCCTCTGCGTAGCCGGTCCGAAAAATAGCAACCCTGTTGGCTCTCTTATAGGCTGAATCAGCAGCGGCTTGTCTCTGTTTAATTTAATATATGTTTATAGCAAGCAATTTAAAGTGTTTTTGCCAATATTAACCCTATTTAAAAAATGACGAGCAACAATAAATTGAACACATTAAAACAAGAATAAATAACATTGTTTAACTTACCGATACCTCACGTGAGGTAAGTGTTAAGTACAATTTCTGACATTCCAATTAGATAGATTTATCATAGTACGACCGAATGTAATGTGTCTTCTTCTTTTTCTTTATTATAGGCCCTTGAGAAAGTGGTGATTGACCACGAAACGTTGGGATATAAATTACCATAGTGGTTTTATTTGCCTGCCCTCTTCCCACTATAATCCTCTACATTGCATAATTTAATATTTAAAAAGCCAGTAAAATTCCATTTCTTACAAAAAAAAAAATCTTTTTTATGTATATTTGTATGTTCCTAAGTACGTATGTATGTATATATGTATTTATGTATGTTAGAAAAATACATTTTAAAAAATCAGAGCATTGTTCTTTCGCCGGAACATCCCTCATAACAAATTCCACCACAAACATTGTATTTGTAATTTCTTATAAGACTTGGGTTCAAAAATAAGTCCTTTTAATAGAACCTTCCTAGTAATAGACACATATTGATATTTATATATTGTGTTAATTTATTACAAAATAACTATTAAATAATGCTGCAAAATGTTAAAAGGTTATTACATTTTTTCATGAATTTTCGATTAGTTTAGTGTCAAATATTGCAACCAGTTGTTGATTTGGGTGACAGAATAATAATAATAGTTTTACTAGGAACTGAGCAGGTACGTAAACTACGAGTATATACCATTGACACTGTTGACTGAAGGGTATATTGAAATATTTTTAAAGATGAAATTAAAATTTAAAAAAACAATTGGAAATATATGAGACAATTAAAACGAAAAAAATATTATTTATTTATTTATTTATTAGCCCAACAGACATACATTTATATATATTTACGAAGTTTAATTTGAATATGTTAGGCATTTATTGTCGCTCTACTAGAAAGTTCAATAACAATTTAATATGTTGTTCTCGTCCTGGTTATTGCCAAAAACCTGATTTACTTATACATATACATAATTTGGATTGTCTGTACATGAGTAATTAAAAAACAAAATATATATGAGGAATACATTAAACTTTTGAATATTAATAGCATTGATATATAACAAAATTTAAAGGACTTATAAAATAATTCTTTTATAAGCTTTTACATACTAAAAAGGTTAGGTAGGAATTGTACTATATTTTAATTATATATTAGATAAAATCCGAGGAACTAAGTAGTTTGAAATATAGTACGTGGAGGAATAAGGTGAGCTACTTCCTCGTAAGTATCTGAGGATTAAAATCCCAATATGATTCAAACAAAATGTTCTATAACCAAGTAGCATAATAAAAATTCGCGAAAATACGTTTATTTTTACATAAAAGCATTTAGCAATAGAAATATAGAACTTATTTACATCCAAAGTAGTATGTTTGTATTGTAAATAACGCATTTAAGCATTTGGAGAGCTAGTACGTATTTTAATGTTTCCTTTATGTAAACCCCAACCCAAAATTGGCAAGATATTTGATTTTGTTTAATTAGTACCCATTTTATTGTTTTCCAGCCGACTAACATACTCGAATGGCTTAAATATCAAATAAATATGTGTAAATACTAAAGCCTTACGGTTCGGACACCACTGATATCTAACCTTTATTGCGTCAAGACTTACTTGTGATTTGATACTCCCGTACTTAAATAGTCTGTATTTCCACAAACAACACACTTTCTTGCCATACACAGAACTTACAAAATCATTAAACAACTAAAAAAAATACATAAACAACAACGATCAAACGCGGTACCAAAAATGACAACATTGCAGCGTCTGTTTTGTAATTAGACTATAAAACCAGAGTGCTATGATGATTGCTATGAATGAATATTTGGAAAACTGCTCTTAAGGGACGTAAATTTGGCGTAGCGTCGTTACCAGTTCTATTTGGTAATATTTTTATTATTACATTTTTGTAATTTTTTAAAACCTTAATTAATTACTTAGACAATAAAACAATGTTTTATAGTATAAGGCTAATTATTATGTGTAATTTTTTGATATACATATAACTGTGTTATGAAAATATATAAACATATTGGAGTAATTCGATAAAACTCCCGTGTTAAATGCAAATAGTTGGGTCTCTCTTGTTTTTGTAGTCTGAGGGTAAAACTATTGTATGCCTCATTTAAAGGTGCCTTATTTTTGCTTAAAAACTATGTAGAATGCGTTAGCTGTCAGGGCTCAAATAAAAGGTTAATTGTATACAGTTGTATACAAATAATTTTGACTACCCACTCTAAGATTGCCTCGTCCGATAATTTTTGGTCTAATAAACTAAAGCCTGCAGACAGACCCCCTTCAAAATGTAAAGCAGAATTCCTGTACACCCTAAAACATTCTAAGTTTATAACCGAGCTTTAAGTTACCGTCATATGTTAAATTCAATATGCTCTTGTAAGTGATACACTAATTTCAGCAACGTTTGAGCGGTGCACCCTAAAGCCGATTAAGTTGCAAGAGCATCGATTTAGTCAAACAGACAACCTCGACCGAAAACGTCCTTAGTTTTAGTTTAAAACGACCTCTACTTTCCTTTGATATCTGTTTCAGGAAAATGACATTTTCCAGTTGCTCCTTTCGAGGCACTTAAGATAAAAGTAATGTGTTTTTAAGCTAGAGATGATAGCGTAAAAGAAATGTTCTTAATTAGGAAATTAGCATACTAATCAACGAGCTCCCCTTGGGCAATTTCACTTTTCTAATGAAAGGTATGTTTATAGTGCTAGTGTTATCTTGTCTGGGAATTAATTTTTTTGGATTCTGATTTTTTTCGAGATACTTAATTACGCCTCTCGACTTTGAATAGGAATAAATACAAACACTTTTAATTTAAACTGTTATTATTGCCTCAAGTCAGCGATACTAATTTTGCATCAAGCATACTTTCTTTATATATATCAAATCAAATTAAATCAAAATGTTTTTTAACAAGAAATGATACAAATAACAATTGAAATGGTGGCGAGACCACATAGCTGTTCATATCTAACCACCTTGAAAACTCTAAAACCTGTTATCTTTAATAAAAATAAAAAAAAACTATAAAGATATATTATAATGAGATAAAAATAAATATTTTTTTTTAAGTTTTGACTTAAACAAATCTACGGACGGGCTTGCCTTGATGCTATGGGGTATCGCATTATATACCTTGGTCGCATTATACGTGAATAAACGCTGAAAAGCAGCGGTGCTGTGCGTGGGAATCTGATACAGACCTCGATGGCGTGTAATGATATTATGGACATTTAAATCCTTTGACAACCTATCAAGAAGATACGTGGGCTCTTGGGACAACTCAATTTTAAAGACTAAACATGCGAGATGTAGTTCATACCTATACCCTAAAATCTAATGCAGGAGTTTTGAATTCTTTGAAGGATGGTTTATTTCTTTGCGTGAAAAAACACCAATAGACTACATGGGCATAACCCAAGTGTGACAGAATAAGGCTGTCACACAATCTTAATCTTACATTGGTCAAAAGAATATCCCTGTAAATATAAAGAAGTTTCAACTTAGCAATTGATTTTTGAATCAAAGAGGCGACGCGTGGCCATCAAATCGCAGACTAGTATCCAGTAAAAGCCCAAGGTTCTTGCAAACATTGGTAGCACTTAGTTTAACATTATTCAGGTAGAGACAGAAATTAACATTATTCCCAATAGATTCTCTATCACGACCAAATATTAGAAGCTTGGTTTTATTATTGTTTAGAAGTAGACCATGTGCCAAAGAAACTTGAGAAATGATTTCCAAATCATTATTAATGTGACCGCATACTGTTTACAGATCATCCTTTGCAAATGAGCAATAAAGTTGCACGTCGTCGGCATATTGATGAGAGAGACAATAATTCAGATGAGATGAAAAGTCAGCAGTGTACACAGAAAACAACAAGGGACCCAGAATGCTCATTTGCGGTACACCCCTAGTGACTGCCCGAAAGATAGAGGCTTCAAAATAATCTGCTCAACTTGTCGTTCAGTTACTTCGGTGATATATATATATATGTAATACATATTAATATAAAGACTTACTATCTTCAGCTAAGACCTTTAATATGATTTGCTTAAGGAGTATCTTCATTTAAGGCCGAGAAGTCTCTGACATAACAGTGTAATGTCTTGCGATATAATCATGTCTGTTGTTGTGATGTAAATTTTCTTTCAATAGATATATTTAAAAAAAAAATTACTTGTGATGGCAGTACAGGACCAAGTTATTAACACACGGAATTACACGAAATTCGTCATCAAACACCGGTCCGTTGAATCCGATAAGTGTCGAAAATGTAGCGAAAGATCCGAGACTATACAGCATATAACATCTGGATGCACTTACCTACCATACGTGGACTACCTCCAGAGATATAGCAAGGTGTAACATCATACACCAGAAGCTTGTCAATAAATACAGGCCCCTGAACACCTTTGTGCTCTATTACAAATACTAACCAAGTTCAGTGCTTGAAAATAATCCCTTCAAGCTGTACTACGACCGAGCAGTTATCATCGACAGACGGGTGACGAATAATCAGCCTGATGTGGTACTGTTAAACAAGGAAATAAAGGCAGCTTATTTGGTAGATGTCACTGTACCCAACAATAACAATGTGTTCGATAAATATCAAGAGAAAATGGCAAATATGCCGAGCTGGCCATCGAGATACAGCAGATGCGGCGACTGAATAATCAACAACTTTACTACTTCTAAAAACAATAGAACAGAACCTGAAAATCATAGGAGTGCATATTGAAACCTTCATCGACATCCAGGAGGCAGTCCTGCTCAGTGCCACTTAGTAAGAAAATTGTTACAGAACAACACAAACAACTAATGGAAACCAGTCTACCCCTTTTGATGCATGCATCCGGGAAGGGTTTGGAACCCAACATTGGTTGAGAAATTGCTTATAAATTTCGATAATAATATTAATAATAATAATAGTAATTTAGAATGACAATTTAAGAAAACATAATAGCTACGCGGAATTACAAAAAATATATCATCAAGAAGACAATACACAGGTGGACAAGCAGAAGATGCCACCAAAACTGAAAAACAACAGAGCATATAACCTGCTGGATTTAAAATTCTTGCAGGTACGGAATATACAGAGATACATAATATAGTAATAAAGGACAGAGATACACAATATAGCGACAAAGAGCATTCATTAAGGACTAGCAATCAAATAGAATCTGCTACAAAATCAAACACCATACTACACATACCCATCAGGAAACATAATAGAAAATAATGAATTTCAACTCTGTTGGGACATAACTTTATACACATATAAAACATGTTATATGTAATAGACTAGATATAACTTCAATAAACAAAAAAGATAACCGAATAGTCATCATCCCAAATGACACGAAAGTATTACAAAAAGAACAAGAAAAAATAACAAAATTCACTATACTTCTTAGTAATAAAAGAGCTCTGGAACCATCAAACAGTAATAATAATACCGATCGTAATATCAGGTACAGGAATAATGTCAAAATATTTGAAAAAGCAAATTGAAACCCTGAACTTGTGTCTATATCTCTACAGCAGCCACGTCAAACATGCGGCCCAGTGAGCATTTTTCTGCGGTCCAAATCAGTTTTAAAAACAGCCAGATAATGCTGCCCGCAAATAAGTTGAAAAATGTTTTTGAAAGCGCACGCCGTTGCAACAACGATTGGTATAATAAAATGTACAATTATACATAATGCCATCTATGTTTAGGAGGATGAACTACATATACTCAACCTAAAGCCAAACGTTGTCTGGCTTGTTCCATGAAATTCTATCGCGCAAAACACAGATGACGCTATTTGAACATTCTGGAAAGAACTCGAGAAATCAAAATCCATATATAAGCCGTGTTCGATTGAGTTCAGTCGTTCAGTGTTTAGTCAGTTATGAGTCAGTTGCGATAGAGTTTCGAGTTGAGTTGAGCACTTATTGTTACAACACTTAACAATACTTATTATAATTTATTTCGGATACAGTTTTTAAAATGTCTCTTTAAAAAACAAGTGGAAGTAAGAGGAAACTTGTAGATGAACATCGTATCTTTCAAGAAAAGTGAGAATTAGAGTTTTTTTTGCTGTGAAGTAAAAGAAAAAAATATTTGTTTGATTTGTAATAGTACAGTCCTTGTCCCAAAATTATATAATATAAAACGTCACTATGATATTTATAAAACTATGTTTGACAAGTATACAGGCATGGTCAGAAACGAAAAGTTAAATAAGTTAAAATCACGTTTGAAAGATCAGCAGCTTATGTTTACACGTCCAAAGCAAGAATATGAATCTGTCCTTCAAGCGAGCTACGTACTGTCGGAGTTGATCGCGAAACACTCAAAACCATTTGTTGATGGTGAATTTATAAAAGAGTGCCTTGTAAAGGCCGCGGAAATTGTAAGTTCCGGGAGCGTGAAGGCATTTCAAAATATATCCTTGTCTCGGAATACTGTCGCTGAAAGAGTTACTGACTTAGCTGCCAATATAAGTGATTAGATAAAAACAAAATCAGACTCTTTCATTGCATTTTCTATTGCCTATGACGAAAGTACGAACGTGTGTGGTGTGGCGCAACTCGCTGTTTTTCTTCGTGCGGTTGATACAGATATCAATGTGTATAAAGAATTACTGGAATTAGTTCCATTGCATGATACAACAACTGGGAAGGATATTTTCAACGCTGTTTATAGACTTCTGCAAAAGTACAATTTAGATTTGTCAAAACTGTGTTCCGTTGTAACAGACGGAGCTCCTTCAATGACTGGAGTAAAAAATGGCTTGGTTAAAATATTACAAACAAAGATCAGAGAAACGGGCAGTGACAAACCAGATTTTCATCATATTCATTGTATAATCCACCAAGAAGTTTTATGCTCAAAAGTTGAAAACTGTTTTAAAGTCAGTGAAAAAAATTATAAACTTCATAAGGTCACGAGGCCTTAATCAGCGACAGTTTTCTGCATTTTTACGTGATTTAAAAAGTGAGTACACTGGTTTACCGTATTATGCAGAGGTGCGATGGCTTTCGTGTTCTATGGTACTCGACCGGTTTTGGAAACCCAAAGAAGAAATATGCCTTTTCATGGAAACAAAAAGAGAAGATGTCAGCTTATTATGCCATGTACCTTTTTTACAAAATGTTTCATTTATGGTAGATATCACAAAACACTTGTCGGACTTAAATACGAAATTGCAAGGACCACGTCAAGTTATTACAGATATGCATGATCATGTGAAAGCTTTCAAGTGTAAGATAATGTTGTGGGAAAAACAGTTATCAGAGGAAAATCTGTCACATTTTCTGACTTGTAAGGCATATCAAGAAAGTACAAGTGTCCCAATATCATAAAAAATATATTCAGAGAAAATGAGAAGCCTTCTGGCAGAATTTGAGAAGCGTTTTCAGCATTTTAAGACCCAAGAAAACAATTTTTCTCTATTTACTGATCTTTTCACTATCGATATTGATAAAGTTTCCCCTCACTTGCAAATGGAAGTAATTGAGATTCAGTGTCAGACCCATTTAAAACAAAAATTTGATAGTGTTGGTACATTCGAATTTTATAAGTACTTGCCTGTGAGAAATGAGAAAATTTGCCTGTAAAATCCTGTCAATATTTGGAAGTACCTATAAGTGTGAACAACTATTTCCTTTGATGAAAGGAAACAAATCTCCCGCAAAATCGCGATTGACGGACGCACACCTGGACGCAGTTTTAAAAGTTATTTCCGTTGATAAATTCGCGCCACAAATATACAACTTAATTAAAGACAAAAGATGTCAAATATCTGGCAAAAGAATTTAATGTTTGTAGTTTTTTGCAATGTCCTTATTATTGGAAATTTAATAAACAGACTTGTCATATGACAGTACTTTTTCTTAAGATTTTCAGTAGTTTGTCTTCTTTAAGATAAGGTTTTGTAGCCCAACTAGTCGATGGTCTGTATGCTTTTGGTCCACCAGTGACTTTGAGTTTGACATGGCTGCTCTACAGAAGTATCCAGAAACCGTCATACTCAAAACAAGAAATGTAGTTCGAAAATGTTTACAACTATAGAATAAACATTCTGACTTGGTTTAGTCCATCAAATGTGAAACCGTAATTAGCGAGTAAGGATGATATTAATAATAATAATAATAAACACAACATTAAACACCAAAAAAATAACCTACATAAAATAAACCATCTCTTGTACAATGGACATCAACATGGAATTTGATATAAGTAAATGCAAGCTACTTCATATCAACAAGGGACAGTGGAAAGACCACCCTACGAGGGAAACAATCAACAATGAAACTATAGATAACATGCTGAAAGAAGAAACGTATAGATACCTAGGCTTCCATCAAAGCACCAAAGTTAACCACAGTCATATCAAATCAGAGCTCAAGACGGAATTTAAAACCAGACTCACACAGCTACTAAAAACAAAACTTCCAGAATTCCAGAAATCTAACGAAAGATATTAACATCTTCCCCATACCTATTTTTACGTATTCGTTTGGTACCATTAAATGGTCACACACAGACATAGAAAACATTCACATTCTCATACGCTCTGAATTTGCTAAACACAGGAAGTTAGAACCCAACGCATGCAAGGAAAGACTCACCATCGAGAGAAAAGAAGGAGGAAGGGGAAACAAATTTACGAACTCAGAAAATTCTTCCACAACAAACAAACTAACCTCCACAAGGCAATAGTGAAGGCAGACAAGAATTATACATCGCTCGATCTGTCTCAAACGAGCCACGCAGCAGACACACACAGTCACATCCAATTACGACTAGAAAAGATGGATACCTGGTCTGAAAAAACACTTCACGGAAGACACAGATACCACATAAAGCAAGACCATATACATAAAAAGCTTTCATATACGTGGTTACAAGAAGGGCAGCTGTTCCCTAAAACAGAAGGCTTCCTGCTTGCCATCCAGGACAAAGTGTAGGAGATGTCACCAGCAGAGAGAAACGATCGATCACATAACGAGTGAATGTAGAATAATGGCCGGAACTGAATACACCGCGAGACACAACTCACATGCACGAAGGTCATTCATCAAGCATTGGCCACAACATACAAACTAACGGAGAACACAGACCCTTACTACCATTATACACCAACATCTATACTTGAAAACGAAGACTACAAGCTCTACTGGGACATTGACATCCACACAGATAAAACAATCCCCGCAAATAGACCCGATATCACCTTTCAATCCAAAAAAGAGAAAATCACTTATTTAATTGACATGGCTGTCCACAACGACGAGAACATCCAAGCGAAATACAGTGAGAAATACACCGACTTGGCAATGGAAGTAAAAAGGCTGTGGAAACAGGAAAGAGTCATCATTCTTTCTCTCGTCATATCAGTAACAGGTCTCACCTCAACAACGTTTACACCGCATTTGGCTCAATTGACTTAATACAGACATTCACAGGAACATCTAGAAATCGGTCATTTCAAAAACATGTAGCATAGTTAGATCATTTCTTAATACACAATAGTTGTTTTTTTTTCATTTCCTTTTTTTTATTTTTATTTTTTGTACTGACTTGGTATAATCCCGTCAGTATAAAATACAACCACAGGAATACTGTGAGACAACAAATCATAAAAACAATAATAATAATAGTAATCCAACCTCCAAGAACTTCATCTCTATATATAATGCACAGCGTTGGCCATAGTGGTCTTATGATCAAAAACAAGCCAAACAAAAAAGCACAATAACAACCCCTTCAAAAGAACGCAACCGACATGGGAGTGAAGAGTAAACTAAAACTCAGAAAAGACATTCGAAGAACTCAGCAAATGGCTAATAGCACATCGAACAAAAAAAACCAATCTGTTGCACGGTAAGACCAAGCAGGAGAGCCACGTAGTCATCATTGTTTATTTAGATACACTAAAGCAGAAGCTGGCAGCTCTCTTCTATCAGAGAAAAGTACAGAACAACCTATTTATGAGCAGCGAAAGTCATTGGATCAAAAAGTAAATATGAGACACCGGCAGTGGATGTCGCGAACTTTGGCAAAGTAATCTGGTCAAATAAGAACAATCACCGGGAAAATATCCCTTGAATTCGCGCACGAGAATAGAAAGTAAAAGAAAATCCCATGAAGCCAGTTACTATCACGGCTGATGATGTAAAAAACGTAACATCGAAGCTAGCAAACTGGAAGGCTCCAAGAAAAGATTGGATTCAGAACTTTTGGTTCAAAAAATTTACTTTGGTGCATCACAATTTTATAAAGTCCTACGAAAACCAGAAGACCTTCCAAATTTCTTTACAAGTAGTCATTTCTTCCGAAATTCGAAGAGACCAAAGATCCATCGCAATACGGACTGACCACCTCTCTACCTACGATGTAGAAGACTCTCTCTGCTGCAATCTGTAACAAAATTGCTAACTACTTGGAACAAGAAAACTTAATAACAGTAGAACAAAAAGGCTGTTGAAACTTAGCTATAAAGGAAAGATTACCATAGATACCCTAATCTTAGAGCACGTTCTCTAGAAGAAAAGAAGCATATGCAGGGCATACGTAGATTATCAGAAAGTTTTGGACTCAATACCTCATAGCTGACTTCTGAGAGGTCTAGAGATTTACAACATCGACCACGTCGTTAAAGAAACGGGTTATGGTTTCACTCTAAAATACGGAAGAGGTTTTAAAGTTATCAGCCACTTGATATTCATGGACGACTTAGAAATTTATACAACGGAGCAAAAGCAACTAGATACTGTCCTAAGACTAACCCAACAAATGAGCGCTGACATTGGCATGGAGTTCGAACTGAAAAAATGTCGAAATTCATACCAGTTTATCCCTATATCACATTTAATTTGTAAGCAAAATTTTAAGTTATTTGCATTAAAAGATTTTGTTACGTTGATTTTTTTTAGCCGCCATCTTGGACTCATCACACAGTTTTACTAATTTATCTCTGTATCACACTTAACGCTCGACATTTGAAATTAGCCCAATAAGTAGTTTTTAGACTGATTTTTACATATTTTACTAGGTCGCCATCTTGGATTCGTACTAAAATGTCACCAGTTAATTTTTACGTCTCATTTGATTTTTGTACAAAACATTTTGATATTGGCTAACTAGTTTTTTAGTAATAATTTTATTAACTTTCACCGGACCGCCCTTTTGCTCTGTCACATTGAATTTTTACTAATTGTTGCCAGGTGTGTGATCAAAATTTGAAGTCAATCTGGTAAATAGTATTTTAACTGTCAAGATTAACAGACAGACCGACCAACAGAATTGGGAAAACATGATCTCTGCCATCTAGCGTCGCTAAAACGTGAAGATATATTAATCCAGAGAGGGTAGATTTTTTCAAGATGACAAAAAATGTATTTGGCTGCCATTTTGTTCCGCCATCTTGAATTTGTTCTACAATTTTACCAGTTCATCACTTTATCACACTTAATTCTTGAACAAAATTCGAAATCATTCTGATAAGTTGTTTTTATAGGCTGATTTTATTAAGCCACCATTGTGTTTCGCTATCTTGGAGTTGTACCAAAATTGTATCAGTTGATTGCTATGCAATACTTGATTGTGGTGCAAAACAACAAGAAAATTGGATAAGGTGCAATAATTTTTTAAACATTTGATTAGGCCGTCATTTTGTTTCGCCATATTGGATATTAACCAAAATATTACCAGGTCATTCTTAGTTATGCCATCAGACAGACACACACATTGAATTGAAAAAACATCTACTATTACAATATTTCCATTTCGTGAGAGAAGTAAAAATGTAAACTAAGCTTATGAAACGCAAAAAATGTTTATAGGGCACAAATGAAGTTTAAGGGGTCTCGAGAAGAGCTGTATAAAAATGTCTTTTTAGCAAAAAAAGCTATGATTTATTGTCTATTTCTTCCCTTTTGTAATTTCTCCGTCTATACCGACACTCGAGACTGCCTTACGAAATAAAGAAATAAAACTTAAATGCGTACTTCATAAGGAATTATTGTTGAGTCGTGAGGGGGAGAAAATTAAGACAAATTGGCAGAAATGCGGTAAACGTTCCGCGGAGAGTAAGTGGGAGTTTGTCTTGATCAAGGATATAAGGGATGCTCTTGTCAGAGATATGCCCTTCGTGAAATATTATGAAAAACATCACCTTGGGGCAATCTAGGGGAACTATGTTGGGAAATTGATAATGAATTATTTCTTTAAGCTACTAAATATGTTTTTTATACAAAAATATATTTTAAACAAGTTTTTCTAACCTAACGAGTGTACGTCCTAGAATTGGGAGACAACCTTTCAAATGCACAGAGACCAGGGCAATATCCAACAACCATCAGATTTAATTTTAAATTTAAAATGCTATAAAGAGATTTTTTTTTCCAAATAATTTTGACGTATTTGGACGAAAATATTCATTCATTTTTCTAGGAAAGTAATCATTGTCAAACCCAATACATAAATAACTTACGGGGTAGTGAAAAAACGCAAGAAAAATAATAAAACTAAATTTCACCAAGATTATGCCGCCCATTTTATGAAAGAAATAAAAATATATTATTAAGAAGAGATTTTTAGAACTAGGTTTTACATTTTATTATAATATTACGGCCATCTACAAAAAAAGTTTTCTGTATTTCTGCTACCAATGGTCAAAGATCCCGCAAATAATGGTGAATAACATATAACTGTGGCTGTGACTATTATGTAGATAGTACGGAATTGTGTGGTTCCATTTAAGTAGCCGAATAGTAATAATTCACCCTATTTGTTACTTCCTTATTTCTGTCTTTATTTAATCCGTTTTAAAAATATGTATGGTCCTTTTTAATACAAACAAAAACAGTTATGGCGACTACAAACACTCAAATTGGGAAAATGGTGTAGGGCTTACATAGGATACGCTATTAGTTGTTGAGGTAGGATACATACTGTAGACCGAATCTCGTACCAGCGCCCCATATCTCCGGAACCTCAAGTATAAGAATTAATAGTTTCCTTGTAGTAAATAATTAAGTTTAAAGCAATATGAGACAATAACTTTTTCTACTCCGCAACGACTCGTTTTACTTTATAGTAATACCTAGGAGTACATTTGAACGCATTGGAGTCGCTGCAAGGTTCAGGAAGGTTCTGATACTTAAAAGCTGTAATTTAGTAAACAGGTTAGAAGAAGTAACTTTGAAAAATTACTATTATGTCACTGAAAAGAAATGACGACATTGGAGTCAATTTTATGAGTATTGCTTGGCAGTAGTAATTATATAATTACTTTACATAGGAAATTACTATAAAGTATATTATTTGCAGTAACAAATACATACATAATACTTAAAATCGTGTAACCCAAAGTGTTTATTGGTATAAACTTGACTTGTACTGATGTCAAAAATCAAATTTGTTTAGTTATTTAGTAGTTAGAGTTTCCCTTTCTCTCCTGTCGTATCTTTTGGCGCTGACAGCTTATTTTAGATATTTTGCCCAATAACTGAATGTAGGTCTTACAAAACTAGAATAGAACATAAAGATACCATGCACAAATCATTCAATTGATATCTCAGTTTCGGTAATTAAAGAATTTGCTTTAAAACTCGCTTTTTGTGAGCAATAATGGTACATCATTTAGAGATATCGCAGGTAAGGTCAATCCAAATCATTTAGGTAGACAAAATATATAGTTTTGTTAGATCTTTTTTCTAGTAATTTTATACAGAAACAGTCAATTTCCCTAAAAAAGAAGAGAGAAAATCGGCGAAATTGGGGTTAGAGCATCTATGAACTTTGAGGATGAATACTCAAAAAGGAAACGTAACTCCCCACTCCAAAATCCACCTTATATAAAAGTTATACAACAACCATGGGGTAAGAAAGTAAAAAATGGGTAAGTTTCTTTACCCGGAACTTCTCTCGTTATGATTTTGTTCCATTTGTTTGGAATAATGAATTGTGACCCAATTTAGTTCAGTACATATAGTCACAGTATATATGTGTCACATATGCTGTCTTCTAGTTTTTAAATTGACATATATGACAGTTTATCCCATCTTCACATCAAATTTTTTTGCAAACTCAATTAAATAAGATTTTTTACATTGATTTTTTAAACATTTTATTTGGCCGCCATTTTGTTTCGCCATCTTGCAACCCATATTATCAAACTTTACTTACTCCGCTGGTCCGCAGATACTTCCCAGATATTATGTCTCTGACAGATTTTCGTTAACGATCCTCTTGTTGTTATGTTAAAGTGGTGTATTATTTGGGGTTAGGATCCAGTAAAAAAAGCCCTTTTTTAAATTATTGACTTTCCGCAACTTTATTGTTGCATCCTTAGGACCCATAGATTTAATATCCTACATGAAACCCATATTATCAGTCTTAACCTACTCCGTTGGTCTGCAGATTTTTCCTAATCCCAAATAAGACACCACTCTTAACAAGAAGAAGAACCTTAGTGAAAACCATTTAGAAACTTAATAGTTATGTGGGAAATATCTGTGAACCAACGGAGTAAGTAAAGACTGGTAATATGGGTTTCATGCAGGATATAAAATCTATATATGGGTTCTGATGATGCAACAATTAAGTTGCGAAACGTCTACTATTTAAAATTAGACGTTTGTTTTTTACTGGGCCCTAATCCCAAATAATACACCACCGTAACATAACAACAAGAGGTTTGTTAACGAAAACCATTTAGAAACTTAATATATAGGAAAAATCTGCGGACCAACGGAGTAGGTAAAGACTGATAATATGATTTTCCTGCCGGATATAGAATCTATATGTGTCCCGAGGATGCACAAATAAAGTTCCGAAACTGAATCTTAACTCCAATCAATACACCACTCTAACAATTTTGTTCATCAGGTCATCCTCTTATAATAATTAAATTAATTATTAAAATTTTTGGTCAAAATTTGAAGTCAATCGAATAAGTAGTATTTAAGCTATGTCGCGAACTGACAGACAGACCGACAGACGGACGAACGGAATTGATAAAACATGTTTTTTGACATTATTCTGCCATATTGAGTTTTTACCAAAATATTACAGGGTCATCTCTATATGACCCTTAATTTTTCGTCAAAATTTGAAGTCAATCGGGTAAGTAATATTTTAGCTATGTCCCGAATTGACAGACAGACGGACCGACGGTATTGACAAAACACATTTAGTTTAGCTCTATACCACAATTAATTAGTTATGGCAGACAATTTGAAATCAATCCATTAGGTAGTTTTTTCAGGCTGAATTTTTAAATATTTTACTATACCGCCATTTTCTTTCGCCATCTTGGATTCGTACCAAAATTTTACCATTTGATTCCAACATAATACTTGATGTAAATGCAAAATTTGAATTAAATTGAAGTCCTTTTCATAATAATTTTTTAACGTTTTACTAGGCCGCCATTTTGTCGCGCCATCTTGGATTTTACCAAAATATTACCAGTTCATCCCCATATGACCCTTAATTTTTGATAAAAATTTGAAGCCAATCGGGTAAGTAGTATTTAAGCTATGCCACGCACTGACAGACATTTTTAATTGTTTCGTACTTTTTTATTTTTTACTTTGCTTTTTTATTTTTTTTTACATTATATTTATGAAAATGTTTATAACATAGTACGACTGACAAAGTACATTTCTAATGTACTTCTTTTAGGATTCTATAATATTAATATTCTAAATTCTTGATTTAAATATTATTTTTCTATAATATTTATGATGTGTTTTTGTTTTGTTTTGTTTGCTAATTTTGATGTTTGTAAACTATTTTTTTACAACAGCTTTGTCCACAAAATTGTAAATTTTTTTTTGACAATAAAGCATTTATTTATTTATTATTTATTTATTATACAGACAGAGAGACAGGCTGACCGACGGAATTGAAAAAAACATTTTTTAGGCATCTAGGGTCGCTAAAACGTAAAAATGTATAAAACTAAGGGGTTATTTTTTCACGGATACAAGCATTTTATTTGGCCGACATTTTGTTCCGTCATCTTGAATTAGTACCACAATTTTACTAGTTGATTCCTATACCTATACAATTACTTATGGCCGCCATTTGTTTCAGCAATCTTGAATTCATACGAAAATTTTACCAATTGATTCCAACATAATACGTAAAATTTCAGAAAAATTGGATGAGTAGTTTTTAATAATATTTTTTTAAGATTCCACTAGGCCGCCATTTTGTTTCGCCATATTGGATGTTTACCAAAATATTACCAGGTCATTCCCAAATGAAAATTAATTTTTGAATAAAATTTGAAGTCAATCGGGTAAGTAGTCCTTAAGCTATGCCGCGAACAGACAGACAGACAGACCGACGGAATTGAGAAAACATGTTTTTCGTCATCTAGGGACCCTCAAACGGATCTGGGAGAGTGATTCACGATTACAATACTTCCCTCGTAAAAGGAGGGAAGTAATAACTATATGCGGAACTAAATTGGGCCACATTTCTTTGTTCCTAATATAAGGAAAGATTCATAACACTGGCCGACAAGATTTTTCTAACACAGGCCAGCTCATTATTTTCACAATGGAAATACCCTCTCAATAATAAAACAAATATTCGGAAAGCCTTAATAAGTAGCATTTTTTAATTGCCTATTTAGAACCTTTTGTGGCAGGTAAAAAAATTACCTGGAGTTGTTTACAACATTAGACATAAAATAAACGTTAAACATCACTCTTCTGTTGAGTTTCGAATCGAGTGGTTCTCTGTGTATCGATAAGCAAGTGTATTTAAAGACGAGAATGTCAAGTCAAACGCGCCGAAATTGCAAAATTTCTCCTGACAAATTTTGTTATATTTGTGGAGAATTTCTGGTGAAATCACAAGCCAGGATATTTTCCGAAAATGTAAAAAAAGCCTACTTTAAATATTGTGTGTTTAATTGTAGTGTATCATTGGTGCAGTGGATGAAGGGAAAGAGAAAAAGTATGTCTTTTGCAGTTCCAATGGTATCATTCTGACGATTGTTATTTTTGCCTGACAAAGACTGAAGGTTATTCCAAAAAGGGAAAGCACAATATAGAATATTCAAATTTGCAATCTGCCATACGACCTGTTCCACATAATGCAAATTTGCCAGTGTCGATTGCGCCTTTAAATTGGCAAGCTATTGATTTGGGAGATAATGGAGATAACGCATCATCAGGCAGCTCAGAAAAACAGTGCACCGATCCCACTTTTACCACAGGACCCTGTTCCGGCGAGCCACATTTGATTGTTCAAAGTGAATTAAATGATTTAGTACGTGATTTGGGGTTATCCAAGCAACAGTCAGAACTTCTGGGCTCACGTCTTAAGGAATGGAACCTATTGGCCAAAGAAACAAAAATTACGAATTTCAGAAAAAGAAATGCCATGTTTCCTGAATTCTACAGTATGGAAGATTCGTTGTACACGTGTAATTTTAGTGGGACTTTAGAGGGGATTTACAAAATATTGCTGTTTTCTTTGTTTATGGGACAGTCGTACAATAAATCAGCATTATGTAACAAAAATTTGGCCAGAAAGAAGCGACTTTCAACCGGGAAAACACTTTGTGAAGGCTTTGAATAAAGATGGTGGTGAATTTAAATACCTAAGACAAGTCTTTCCCCAGTTAAGTGATGCCAAATTAAAAGAGGGCATTTTTATTGGTCCATAACTCAGAAAATTGCTGGACGATATCAATTTTACGGAAAAGCTTACGACTCAGGAACTCAGAGCATGGAATTCATTTGTTAATGTAGTAAGAGGATTTTTAGGCAACAATATGGATGAAAATTATGAATAATTAGTTAATGAACTCTTAGATGCCTATAAAGCGCTTGGTGACAGAATGTCATTAAAAATTCACTTCCTCCATTCCCATTTGACATTTTTTCCTAAAAATTTGGGAGCTGTTAGTGACGAGCAGGGTGAAAGGTTTCACCAAGATGGAAATGGGAACAATGGAAATTCGGTACCAAGGACGATGGGATCCAGCCATGATGGGTGACTACTGTTGGTTTTTGAAGAGAGAAGATAGGACACCTCATAAACGGAAAAAATGAAAGTTAATTAGTGTTTTAAGTTAATATTTTTCTTGTTTGCTTTTCTTTTAGATGTATGGTATGTTTAATAGGCGAAAACTGTAAACATAGTCAATAAACAGAGTTAAGAATTTTCTGAAATCATTTTTTCTATAGATATTAATTATCGTAACATTCGATATGGTTCTACAACTCCAACAAGAAAACCCTACGTGCTACAACTTTCTATTTGTCATTTTCGTATTTGGTTAGGTCCATTCTATTTCTTTTTTCTTTCTTTCTTTCTAGCCGTTTTCTATCCTTTGGATATAGGCCTCTCTCATGTTTCTCCAGTTTTCCCGGTTCTGAGCAACTTGATACCAGTTGAGACCTCCTGTTCTCTTAATGTCATCGTACCAGCGTTGTTGGGGTCTGCCAGTGCTTCTTTTTTCTCCCCAAGGTCTCCATCTGGTAACTTTTCCGCTCCAATTAGTGTTGTTTCTGGCCACATGTCCTGCCGAGTTCCATTTTAGAGAGCAGATTCGTTTTGTTATGTCCTGGACTTTGGTCCTGCTTCTTATCCACTCATTCGTTTTACGGTCTTTAAGGGATGTATCTAACATTTTTCTTTCGATTGCTCTCTGCTGAACTTGTAGTTTGTTGAGAATTTTCTTGGTAAGAACCCATGTCTCGCAGCCGTATGTCGTTGTTGGAAGGATACATTCATTATAGACTCTGCACTTCAGTTTTAAAGGTAGTCTTGACTGAATGATGTGTTTTAGTCTGCCAAAAGCCGCCCATCCCAGACGTATTCTTCTATTGACTTCCAGTTCTTGGTTAATTTTTCCGATTGTGACTTCTTGCCCCAGATATACGTATGAATCTACCTTTTCCACTTCTTGTCCTTCTAGGGATATTATATTATTAATTGTTTGCACGTTCGTCATAAATTTTGTTTTTGAGGTGTTCATTTCTAAACCGACATATTGTGCCCCTTGTTGTAACTCCTGGAGCATTTCTTTCAATTCCGTTTCATCTTCGGCAAAAAGGGCAATATCGTCGGCAAATCTGAGGTTGTTGAGTCTTTCTCCAGATATGTTAAGTCCCCTGTTTTCCCAGTGCAGATTCTTGAAGACGTCCTCCAATACCAAGGTAAATAGTTTGGGTGAGATTATGTCGCCTTGTCTAACTCCTCTATTTATTTTCACCTCATTGGTATCTTCGTGGAGCCTTATCTTCAATTTGGATCGGTCGTTGACTTCGTGTAGTATGTTGATATATCTGTGATCTATTCTTGCGTTTTTCATAGCTCTTTCAATTGCCCAGAATTCTACTGTATCGAAAGCTTTTCGAAAGTCGACAAAAGCCATCCAGACTGTGATATTGTATTCTGTCGCCTTTTCTATGAGTATTCTGACTGTGTGAAGATGTTCAATTGTGCTATAGTTCTTCCGAAAGCCCGCTTGTTCTTTAGGTTGGTAGGTTTCGAACTTCATGTCAAGTCGATTAGTTATTATTCTCATGAATAGTTTGTATATTTGAGATAAAAGACTTATTGGTCTATAATTCTCTAAATTGCTAGGATCTCCTTTTTTGTATATTAGTACAACTATAGCGGTCTCCCAATCGGTCGGTATCGTTCCTTGGATGAGGCATTTATTAAAGAGTTTTTTGAGTTCTTTCATAAGCGGCGGTCCTCTCTCCTTCAACATTTCCGGTAGGATGTCGTCTTGTCCTGCGGCTTTTCCGTTTTTTATTTGTTTCATGGCTTTTTCAATTTCCTCGATTTCGATGTCTGGCAGCTCTTCTGAGCCAATGTTAAGTATTCTTCGCTTATCTCCCTTTGATAATCTCAAGGTTTCTTCGTCAGCTTTTGATTCATACAGATCCGTATAAAAGTTTTCCGTGACTTTCAGTATTTGTTGTTTATCTTCTGCCATGTTGCCATCTTTGTCTATCAGCTTGTTGATCTCTTTTTTGTGTGCATTCTCCTTCTTAAATATTTTTATGCCTGTGTTTTGCTCTATAATTTTCTCAATTTGTTCTTCCTGATGTTCTCTAATGTCTTGTTTCGCCATTCTCCTTACAGTTTTGTTGACTTCTGCGTATTCGACCGTGTCTCTCTTGTTCGATTTTATGAGATCTCTTCGTTTTTCCAGTAACTGTTTTGTTTTTTCTGTCAACTTATCTTTTCTTTTTGCTCTTAGTGTCATGTTATTTTTAGCTGTTTCTTTTATTATTAGTGTTATTCTAGTGTTCGCATTCTATTAGATTATACTATTCTGATTTATGTTACAAGTGAATCAGCAAAATTCTGAAAAAAGGAATCACTGATCATGGTTCTGAAAAAAGAAAATTTAAAACGAAAATTGAAAATTTTGTTTCTAAATAGTGAAGAGTACGTAAGTTTATTTCACCCTACATAATACGTTGGCAAAATTTCAATTTGCTATGTTAAATTTGCGTTTTAGAAACTATGACTTGTTTAGATTAGCTTAGAATTGTTTCCTTTAAAGCAACCTATAACAAAGAGCAAAGATTTCTTCAAATCTTTGATGGCTCTTTGAACTGTCACACAGCATAATCACATTCTCAAACAAAGAAAGCCTTTCCAAGGATATTACTTCTTGAATAAATAAGTATTCTTAGTATCAAAGACACAACACGTGTTTCAAATAGATTTAGAATTCACGGAAATTTAATTAGACCTCTTTCACTTGGATAGAATTTTAAAAAATGGCATGTATATTTAGCTAATCGGTTCGCACTACATTATCAAGACGCGACACTATTACTAACAACCCAACAGATGCGCGTTGGTCTTTAAATAACAACCAGGAAGTAGGAATTGCCAGTAAAACATTTTGTGTATGAAATTCATTTTGTGTCATGTTTATGTTTTACCATATAAATATTATTTAACACGTAAAATAATCCTTTAAATTACCTATTATTGATTTTGCTAGTCATTTCTTAAAATAATCCACTTAAAACTCTAAAACTCCATAATTAAAATTAATTGACTTTTAAAAACAATATTTATGGATTATGAAATAAAATATGTTTTACTTTTAAATACAAGTTGTTTCAAACAGATGTGCGTTATACATTATATTAGTGTACCAGAAAGCATAAAATAGCTTAATAAACTTTCTTAACAATAGAATAATTTTACCGTAAAAATTTGCCATCTTGTGCTACCAGGTGACCACGAAATTTCTATCAAGGCTATAACTTTTAATTGAATTATATTTTTATTATCGTTTCTTTCACACGTTCCATTTAAATGGCTTTCATTTCCCATTATAATGAAAATTTAATATTATTGACTCCTACTGCGCCACCTGGTGGTTATTTCAGAACATTAGTATAATTTTTAGCGATTTGCGTTGAATATTATCTGTGGTATTATTACTGAATTATTGTGATGTAGGCTATGTCCATACAGATTAGGGAGATGTTGCGTACCCAGCGCCCTAATATTTGTTTTATTTATATTTCCGGTTTGAAAAAAGTTAGGAAGCTGAAATTTGCACTGACTTATTGAGAATTTCCACCTCTATTAAATTGTGTTAAAAGAGATATAGCGTGCTATTTAAAATTTTCAAAATAATGCGTAAAAATTGTTGTGATGTCAATCAGCGCCCTCTAGTTACCACGGCGAAATCAAATCGGATTTTTTTTACATCAGATTATTAGTTAAGATGGGCTCTTTTAAACGAGACCTAGTTTGTTCAATTCGGTTGACTTATAACGGAGTTATTGACATTTAAATAAAAACATGTTTGACCTTCCCCCACCACTACATTTTACGAGATAGAGCAAAATATCCTTAACAAAAAAATCACAATTTTTCTACTCTTTACGATGGCAGTATTTATAATATACCTTTACATGAATATTTTTTAAGAAACAGCCCTTTTTCTGATTGACCATAACAGTTGCGCCCCCTAGCGGCCATATGCGGAACTTCAAAATATTTTCCAGCGATTTCTCTTAGTCGATTTAGCTAATAATTTTTTTTCCCCCAAGTTATATGATTAACGGTTAGCGAGTTATGGCCGGCGTCCATTCTTAGTTGGCCACCCCGTACATTATATTAGTGTACCAGAAAGCATAAAATAGCTTAATAAACTTTCTTAACAATAAAATAATTTTACCGAAAAAATTTGCCACCTTGTGGTACTATACCAGGCGACCACGAAATTTCTTTTAGTCACCTCCTAATTTTTAAAGTAGGTACTTTAGTTCAGAATTATTGTTGTGTTCAATGTACGAATAAAAAAAAACAAGCTATTAAAATTTGCAAACGTACTGCTCAAAACTGTTTTGGCAAATAGTGTATTTAACGTTTTGAGGTCATCAAATATAGGTACTAAGGAAGGATTGGGTTTTTGAGTTTCACGTGATACTAAATTGATTTCTCAACGTATAAAAAAGTAATAAAATGCCTATGATATGTTATCTATAAGGCTAAGCATATTTTGTACTTGGCAGCAATGTAAATTGAGTAAAAAACGAAAAATTAGTTAACCCTATAAATATAAATAAACTTACCTACAAAAAGTTATTTCAAAATAACTATTTTTTGATGTTTTCACACGCTGTATAACTAATCATTGTTTATTATTTACTATAACAAATATTGCCACTCCACTTCATGGCGCCACAAAACACTATTTTAAATAATATTCAAAAATAAAAAATCCTCTTAACTCAGGGAAAAACACGAAATAGAACTAAAGCTACATGAATAATAAAAAACCAAGAAAAAAGGTCATCCATAGACAAGGTCTTCAAACCGTTGTTCATTAACTTCATGGCACATACGAATTCTGTTATGAAACTCTTGTAAAATGTTATCCATCTGCCTTGGAGTTATTTCTTCTATCGCCGTTGTAATTGGATTAATAAGATCCGCACGATTTTCTAATCGTGTTTTGTCGACCTTTTGTTTAATTTAGCCTCAATATGAAAAATCTAACGGGGTGGGGTCAGGCGATCTCGCCGGCCATCTGTCTGGACCATTTGCACCTATCCAATTGTCGCCGTTAAACATTCCCATATTGGTAAATTGGGATTCATCTAGAAGAATTACTGTCCGGAAATTGGGCTGTCTTTGTTTCATATCAAAATACCAGTTGCAAAATTCTAGCCTTCTCTGATAGTCCGCTTCAAATAAGTGGTGATGGATTTGGTATTTAAAAGATTTAAAGCTATGCTGCAAATTTTTCGTGCACTTTCGCGGCCAATTCCAATTTCACTGCTTATTTGTCGTATTGATATAGCAGGATCGATTGCTATACAAGCCAGTATATTGATTTCAGCCTTTTCACTAATATGAAATTCTCGCCTGGCGGATTCCCTTCCGATTTTAAATACTTTTCCAATCAAGGAAAATATGCCTCTCATGGATATCGGCGATTCGGAAATCGCTGTACGTATAATGCTCTGGCTTCCTTGCGATTTTTTCTAGTTTCTCCGTATATCATTGTCATATCAAGTAAAATACATTTTCAATAACTAAAATTTAAAAGAAAATCTCGAAAAACGTATGATTACCTTTTAACTCTCAAAGCGAACCATTTGCATATTATGATAGCGATGGCCATATACAGGGTTATTCACGCAACCCGTTCATTAAAAGTTTTTGATGATGCCATTTAGATAAAAATTTCAAATTTTGGTATTAAGGTAAGGTCAAGGGGTACTTCTTTTTTGAAATATTTTCAACTTCCTGTCACTTCCGGTTTAACCGGAAGTTGGTATCAACTTGCTTATTTTAAATGGAACACCCTGTATTTTATGATATTTTTGGATTCTACGGAGAATTTACTGCTATTTTATGTAGCATGTCCTATTCCTAGGTTCAAGCATTCTTAAGATACTTGACCTTGAACCAAAAATGAGCCTTCGGGGTACCAAATTTTAAAATCTCATATTTTTGTAAGTTTTGAAGATATAATCTTCGTATTTTGCGGACGATCGGTAAATTATCTTAGGTTTCTATTTTTTTTAATGAATTTGTCTATTTTTATATAGGGTGTCCTAAATTCAGCGGCAAACGTTCACATTTTCAAAGCCGCTAAAGTCCGTTTTTTTAAACGGGACACCCTATAACTTTATGCACTATCAAATGTAGAATTTCATTTTCTATCGAACTGTATTAAGGTTCCCTATACCTATTCGTAACCATTTTCGAAATAATCAGGTTTTTATTAAACTATGATATGTATTTGCTAAATACTTACACCTTCCCGTAGTAAGCCATGGAAAAACAATTGTTGTGCTTTTCTATTCAACATGACAGCTGATTTGACACTTCTAAATTAAAATAAAATAACACTGAAAAGCTGATATTCTCAATTTATTTTATATTCGCGGAGAATGTTACATTTATCGCCAATGAACAAGAGAAAATTGAAGAGGATTGAAACGAAATTTTTTCGTTTCAGAAAAGTTAAAGTTATAAAAAATGTAATAAATTGTTTACATTATTTTTAACCATTTCTACTAAGTTCGAGACTGTTCTAAACTTGTTTTAGTGAACTTAAAAATTATAGCAATCTAACAATCAACAATAAATAAATAAAATAATAAAATTGAATTATACCAATGTTCTATATACTGTCCGTTCATTTGAAAACACATTTCAATTCTTCTTTGTATAAATAAAGGTCTAGGGGTGTTAAATCAGGTTAAATAAGACCAATCCAGCGATCTTCAAAAATTCGAGATAATTCGAGATAAACTGCAGCGGAATTATGTGCTGGTGTGATACCAATAATTTTGCAGCTCACCAATAGGAATTTCTTCTATAAATTCAGAAACCGTCCCTCGTAGAATTTCCAAATACTCATCACTGTTTAAATTGTCTTCATAAATACAGTACCGCACCTGATCATTTAATACTATACCGAAAACATTGAAGCTAAACCTCTCTTGAGAACGCGTTTTGCGTAAAGCATGCGGATTTTCTGCTGCCCCGAAATGTTCGTTTCTTCTATTTGTTATTCCTTCTCTAGAAAATTTTGCTTCATCGGTCCAAAATATTTTTGAAAGGAATTGAGGGTCCTCTTGAATTTTCAAAAGCATGAATTCGCAAAATTCTACTCGTCGGACGTCATCACCAGGTCTCAAGGCTTGCACGTTTTGGAAGGAATAAGAGTGCATATGATGTTTCTTTGAACAGATGAAGAAGAAATTTCCAAATCGTTTTCTGCAGACGGTATTGAACTTTGCGGTTTTGCGTGGAAATAAGCTAATGTGTTTATTACGTTAGCCTCGACATTTGTCACTGGTTTCGGAACATTTTTTGTAACTTTAACCTTGCCAAAACGCAAAAAGTTCGTTTCAATCCTCTTGAATTTTGACTTGTTCATTGGCGGCAAATCAGGGTGGCGTTCATTAAACACACGACACGTTCTCTCCAAAATTTTATAACATTCTCCATGAATATAAAATAGATTGAGAATATCAGCGTTTGAGTATTCTTCCATTTCGATTTAGAAGATTTAGTTTATCACTGACAGCTTTCGATAAATAACGCATACTAATCATCTGCCATATTGGATATTGAATCTCAATTGTTTTTCCATGGCTCACCATTGGAACATGTAAACATTTAAGCAAATACATACGATATTTTTATAAAACTCAATTATTTCGAAAATAGGTATAGGGAACCTTAATACAGTTCCATAGAAAATGAAATTCTACATTTGATAGTGCATAAAGTTATAGGGTGTCCCATTTAAAAAAACGGACTTTAGCGGCTTTGAAAATGTGAATGTTTGCCGCTGAATTTAGGACACCCTGTATAAAAATAGACAAATTCAAAAAAAAAATAGAAACCTAAGATTATTTACCGATCGGCTGCAAAATATGAAGATTATATCTTCAAAACTTACAAAAATATGAGATTTTAAAATTTGGTACCCCGAAGGCTCATTTTCGGTTCAAGGTCAAATATCTTAAGAACGCTTGAACCTAGGTATAGGACATGCTACGTAAAATAGCATTAAAATTCTCCGTAGAATCCAAAAATATCGTAAAATATAGGGTGTTCTATTTAAAATAAGCAAGTTGATACCAACTTACGGTTAAACCGGAAGTGACAGGAAGTTGAAGATATTTAAAAAAAAAAGTACCCCTTGACCTTACCTTAATCCCAAAATTTGAAATTTTTATCTAAATGGCATCATCATCATCACCATATATATATATATATATATATATATATATATATATATATATATATATATATATATATATATATATATAAGGGTTATTCACGCAACCTGTCCATTAAAAGTTTTTGATGATGCCATTTAGATAAAATTTTCAAATTTTGGGATTAAGGTAAGGTCAAGGGGTACTTCTTTTTTGAAATATTTTCTAATTATATATATATATATATATATATATATATACATATATATATATATATACTTTAATATTTAATATTTTTCGTTTATCAGCCTAAGTGTTATAAAGTTAATTGCTCATTTCAATTGGAAATAACTCGAAAAGTACTTGATATAGGTATAGGGTATGGTACACAAAAGAATTTAAAATTGTTTGAAGAATAGATCATCCCATTAAAATAAAACGAGAAAATATCGTTTAAAAGTGATTTTTCACTTTGTTTCCGGGTAAACCGGAAGTATCCTAATTGTCACATTAAATGCAATGAGTTGCAAAACAAACATTATTTACAGTATTAAATTGGAACTATCTTCATTTATTTTTCCAAAAAACGGAATTATTCATTGAAATTTTTAAAGTTTCATTCGCCATGTTTTATGTTTAGAATCTAGTGCAGAATTTAAAAATAAATCAATATACAGGGTGTTTCAGTTGATGGCATTTCCGGTTAAACCAGAAACGGCAGTCGATTGTTTATTCAGCGAAAATCTTCCTCATAAGTAACCATATATAACTGTAAAATGTCATGTTAATAGTACTTATCTTAAAAAATTTACAGCCTTGTAATTTCGTGTCACCCGGTATATGATTATTATTCCCCTCGTCGCAGTCAGATACCCCCATTTTTTGAATAAATTTTATCTAGATAAATGATTAAATCTCTGAACCTGTTTAACCGCAATTAAATTTTCATCCTTCATGTTGGTGTTTGTTTTGTCGTTTATCAGTAATTCTCACACTTCTTGTCAACAGTTAAAAAAAAACATTAATTTGTAATTGGTTTGAATGATCTAATACTGATTTTTTACTACTCAAAAGTATGGCATATTTATAAATCCTTTAGTAAATAACAATAGGCTATTTTATTCGAAATGAGAGGCCGCCGTAGCAATCTCAGTTTATTATACTTCACCCAAACGTATGCATAATTCCCAACATTTCAGCTTGAACAAAAAAGTTTTCTATAGGATATTAAATGATTAAAATGTCAAGCAACTATAGATGCATGGTTGAATTTGACTCGTAATGTCAAACT
This sequence comes from Kuschelorhynchus macadamiae, assembly GCA_030620095.1. Classification (NCBI taxonomy): domain Eukaryota; kingdom Metazoa; phylum Arthropoda; class Insecta; order Coleoptera; family Curculionidae; genus Kuschelorhynchus; species Kuschelorhynchus macadamiae. Next base: position 88,474 of record JAUTXW010005111.1, on the reverse strand, counting down.
TTTTTTTCGGTTTCCATATCAACAAGAAATAAGAAACACGCCATAAAACGTCGGAGTCGCACAGTGATTCAGATTGTAATTCTTGCTAGACAATTTTTTTGCTGTTAGTTAGCTAACTTATTGGATAAATTTATTTTTACATGTTATTTCAAAGCATTTCTGCAATTGACGCGGGGTATATTTTCAATAAGAAATTAAGACATATATCCTATATACAGGGTGATTCAGAATCGGTCCATAATTTTATTCTTGACCTTTGCAACTAAAGTAAAAGAAGCTAAACGGAGCGTAAATTAATACATTTTATAGATTTTATTGACTTAAATTAGTTAACTGCATAAAATTATTATAATACAGGGTGTATCAAAAATTACTAAGAGTGTATTTTAACACGTGTCGAGATGTAAAAATTTAAAAAGTCCAAGTACTACACTGTACATACAAGTGTTATTATAACGTTTTTAGTCAGCTATGAGCGAGTTCATACAGGGTATTCATTTAGAAACTTCCCACCCCGGATATTTCGAAATTTAAAAATTTGCCAATACTTTACTTTTTTATTATGAATGTGTTAGGATGAGAATTACTGATTATAGGTACTATAACATAATTTTCATACTAACAAAAATAAACATCTTTAAAAAGTAACGCTGAACAAAAAACGGATAAAATCTAATCTAAATACTATTTTAATTAACACTTTACAGTTTTTTTTAATTTAGTTTTGTTTTTAATTCGTTTAAGTAACAAATTCTTATGATCTTATCGCTAGATACTTAAAAAAATTAAAACTGGGAATCTGAGTCATCAGAAGCATCGCTGCCGCTGTCACAACCTACATTTTTGTCAGGTGGCTTAAGCAAATTTATCACATCTCTATTGATAATACCTTTTTGTCTGGGTGGCAAAGTTCTAATACTGGATTTCTTTATGCTGAGCTTCTTGGGCGTCCTCGGACATTTGCCCAATAGGTAGCATAAATATATCAAGAACTTCTTTGCTATGAATAAATGTTTTGTGTACACTCGGAGCCATAGGATACCACTCATATAATTTTATATATAAATCAGCTGTTTCCATTGCATACTCATGGAACTTTTTCGAATCGATATTATAATTACAATTTAACGTAGAAAGAATAACACTAAATCGGTAAATTAAGTTCTCGTCTATACCTGTAATGCTGGCAGACATTTTCGGATCTCGGAAAAAGCGACGAGCATGTTGCCATCGTTTGTATTTCCAAAGCCTGATTTAGGCATATCTACTAAAAGTCCTGTTTTTTCCCGAAATCCGGAAATAATCTGTTTTTTTTTTTCGTTTCGATTAAATTTTTATTTTCTTTTTGGACTCGCCAAGTTTTAAAGTCCAAACGATATGCTACGTGCAGCAGAAGTTCAGAAGACCTAATGTATGCATGTAATGTTGACAATCCTAAACTAATCGCTTCCGTACTCAATTTACGTGATACCAAAGTAGGAATATCATTAAACTCTTTAGGACCCGCCTTACAAATACAACACTTTTGGGACGAGTTATCCATCAATGAGTTACAAACCTTTCCGTCAACCATAGTTTTATGTAACTGATGTTTGACGGAGAAGCTTGCTTTCTCGATAATAATTTTGGTTGGTAAGAGATTTTTGATTTGTTTGTCCATATGGGCAAATTCTTCTTTAATACGCGAATCTGTTTCTTAAACAAATTGCAATTTCACTGGCCTACAGAAACGGGTTGAAGATGTTCTCGGATTTTGCCAAATTATTTTTTTCTCAGATTTTGATTGATAGTAGAGCTGTAAAGGTACCACACAGGTTGCAAAGATACTTGAGTCGTCCGATTCTTTTGATTCAAATCGTTGCTTATAATTATTGTAATTTCCATTACCATCTGCCCCCCACTTGAAATCCATTTGCAACTCTTTTAGGCTATTTTCGGCAGAACAATCAAAAGTAGACAAAAACACATCTCTCTGAACTGTACTGATTCGTTCAATTGTGTGGTTTAATAGACTCTGTAAATTAATTTCGGCAGATTTTTCTGTTATGGATATATGGTTCTGAGAAGGATAGCAACTTTTTTAGATTAAATAATTTTGTGGTAGCTTGGATAAAGATTACTAAGCCCTTTGTTTTTTGCTGATGTTCTTAATCCGATGTATTGATGACGTGTCAATTTTAAAGAAATAACCAACGCTAAAGCTTCTTCAGGGGTATAAGACTGGTTTTGCTTCTCACTATTTTTCATCGTTTTTTTGAGTTTTGCAACTCTGTTTGGAGAATACGCTATTTCGTGAAAGACACTTGTTACGTTTCTATGTCCATCTGATCGAAGTTTCATTTCAGTGGCCATATAAAGTTCATTTTGACTGTTTTTTTTACTAAATTTTTCACTCTGCGCCTCTGGGTACGATTACTCGCTTGGGAAAATGCTATTTTTGGCCGACCAGGCTTTTTAATTGTCGAAAAGTTTAGTTCTCCTTCAAGCCATTCTTCATTTTTTGCAACAAAATCTGATAAAAATCTTCGGCTTTCTTTCCATTTTTTCAGAAGCAGAATAGAGAAACTTTTTAGCTTACCCTGTATATTTTTTAAATTTTCATCATTGATGTCTTTATCTTTAATATGTTCTTTTACGAAATGCATTAACTTCGTTTGCGACTGTGATGTTGTAGGTTGAAATTTATCGCCTTGTTTCAGCACATTAAACCAAACAGCGCTCGTTTAATGGATACTCGTCTCTCTAAAAAAGAGGTGAACACTCATTAAAAGGCAAAAAGAGGCAAGCAAATCGAACATCATACCTTAGCAAAGATACCAAGAAACGTTTTTTAACTAATCATATTTAATAACTTTTGATAACTTGAAAGCGCAAGCCTTCCCATTTTTCAATTTAAAAAAATAGGTATCATTTTGCAATTTAGAAAGCTATCAGAAGAAAAAAACATATATTGCAGAGCACGCTATATGTAAAAAATTTAAGTAAATACCTGGCAAAATCACATCCATTTTCCAAAAATTCATTTACTTTTTACCAGGACACACTCAAGCACGCAACAACTGACATTTAGCAACAAATAATTGTTTATCTCGCGCCGGCCGCGCCCTGCTAAGACTGGCGCTTGAATTTGACTAGTAAAGATTATTTTATATATTTTTTTTGTAATGATTTAAGTTGACTGGGTATTGTTCTTTATTATTTTAGTTATATTAAATAATTTTGCATATTAAAAAAAAATTACTTCTGTCCAGCTAAAAGTACCTGTAGAATCACTGTGCGTCGCGTACCGCAGCTCTGATGATGAGTTACCAGATTTAGCCTGCAGATATTACAAGTTTAAATTTATTGCCAGCGAAATCTCAGCAAAAATATGACAAACAGTATAAGAATTTTGAAAACTGATGCCACACCAAAGGGAGAAACAGTGTTAAGGAGGAGGTGTTTTTGGCCTATTTTGCAAAATTGCAAAAAACATTCCCGCCAAATACTTTATGGAGTACGTACTCCATGTTAAAAAGCTTTTATTTATTTATTTATCATTTATAAAAAAGCAAAATGTAGGAAATAAACCAAAAAAAGTCAAAATTTTCGATAAAAATGAAGTTTCAAGATTAATTCAAGAGGCGCCTAATAAAATTTATATTTTAATAAAAGTAGCTACTATTTCTTGGTTGGCCGGTACTTGTCGGAGAGAAGAGCTTTTAAAGATAACCATTGATGACACAGAGGACAAGGAAAATTTAGTTATCATCAAAATTCCCGACAGTAAAAATAAGATTTTATTAACAACTGTAACGAAAATACGCAAGTTTGCGTATTGTGGGAAATCAAAAAAAGGACATATCCAATAAAATATTAGCCTTGAATTCCTGCCTCCCCTAACTGAACTCAGCCTTCATCCATCCGATATATAAGCACTTCCAAAAGCCACCCGTTGAATGAAGTTACCGAATGTGCAATCAATTTGCAAAACGTCAGTAAATGTTCTTTTGTTGCAAATTATTAATAACAAGTAGTTTTGCATTGTTATTGTTGTTACATGTTTCAAGTTGCATTAAATAGTATTCAAAAATAATGTGTATACTGTACTTATTCCTCACAAAGTGTCTTTCCCGCACTTAAGGCATATCCGAAGTCCGCTTCGCGTGCGGGAATGCAACACTTTGCGCACTTGCGGAAAATAAGTGTTTATCAGTAAAATGACTAATATTTGAAGTCAATCTGATATGTAGTTTTTAAGCTATGCCTCGAACTTACAGACAGACAAAGCGACAGGTGGACCGACGGAATTGATGAAACATATTTTTAGGCATCTAGGGACGCAAAAACGTAAAGATATTGTTGCAAATTTAGCCCTAGTTATAGATTTATTAAGTTTTAGATGAATTTATTTATTATTTGTTTTTTAATGAAGTAGACTTACCTTAATTTGTATCCATGTAACGACTATGATAGTGTCAAAATCATTCTCGAATGTTTTCTTTTCACCTTGTAGTATTCAGATTATTCTAGAATTTTCTAGATCACTCCTTCCTTTTCTAAAGATTCTAAACATTTTGATTCAGTTGTAATTGAGAGTTCGAAGCGTAAACAGGCTGACAGTGACAAGTTTAAAGGGCCTGGTGCGATTTAATACATCTCGATTTTTTACCTATTTTTGATTTTGTTAGGAAGCTTACCTTAAATTTACTATATTTAAGCAAAAAAAAAGCGTAAATGAAATATTTTTTTTGTTAAAAAAATCACAAAACTTTCCATAAATAACCAATAAACTTCAGAAATGTCACTGCTTTTCCAATGATAACTGTCATTTATGAAGTTTTTGATAAAATACAGAAACTAAATTATATGCACTGTTGCCGAACTTCCTTTTTTTTCTTTTAATATCCAACAAATAGTATTCCTAAGTGTGAACAAAACGGTTTAACGATAATTTTTTTAACAAACCTGGTGCTAACCTAACCTGGTATGAATCACAGAACCCTAAATCATTTTTGTCAATCACGCCACTTTTGAGTGTGACATTTCAAACGATTTTAGCTTGTGATTTTATGGCTTTAATGATAGTTTTATCGACGAACCTGAGCTAACCTAACGCTAACGGGTCAGATAGAGATCTTTCAAAATACACATATATTAACAATAACAATCACATGCATAAAACAAATTAAAAAATATATACACAAAGTCTAGGTCTCAGTCGGAAATAAGTTTATAAATTAAGAATAGGTTACATGTTTTGCCCTAACGGGCATCATCAAACCTAAAATAAATATACATTACAACGGAAAATACAATTAAATAATATATAACTTTACCATAAACAAAACACATTTTACAAAGTAGATAAAACAAACCAAACAAAGAAAGAATGAAATTCGAAACAGGGCCACGCTTAATGAATCAGAGACGTCGATATAAATTTATTTGATGAGAGGCGATAGGTCAAAACGAAAAAAGAAGAGATTGTTCAGGATGAGCTTGACTAACTGTCGTAAAGCACATGCTACATTAATGAAAAAAAGAATTGGTGAAAATGACAGAAAAGCTTAGACAAGGAAAGAGAGGGGACGGATAACGCCAGCTGTTTTACTGAAGGCCAACTGGCACCACGCATGTTTGCTCAGTGGCGTATCACATGATTGATATTAGAAATAAATGTACATTTTTTTGTGATGTAACTTATTTAGCGTTTTGGTTCACCGACGCATATATGAAAAGAGGTGATAAGTAAGAGGACTTTAGACGAAAATGCAATTTATTATCTATCAAAAAGAAAACCATGTGCAAAATTTAAATCTGCTTAAACTTTTACCGAGCGCCTGTTAGCTTTAAATTTTTGTAATGTAAATTATCTTGGAAAAATTAGTATTTCGCTATTCTGCTTTTTATGTATTTATGGACCTTCTTAATACTGAAATAAAACTAGATATATAATTTAATTACGCTATATTTTATTTCATATAGCTGAAATATTTTACAGGGTTTCTACATACTAAATACAATTACAAAAAACTTAAAACTAAAAAAATTATATACATTATTATAAATACTAAAGCTAAACCAATACAATAAATGTTATTGTCCCTTAAACAAAATTAGCTTGGTATATTGACTTCTGATGGGATCTACTACTTCAGATTGCCTTTTACTTATAAAATGCAAACGAATATTTAAATACTGTAAAATGATAGATTCCATCAAAAAATATAAGTGGTTTGTAGTCCCTTCTGATGCATGTTCTTTTAAATGATTAAAATATTTTGATTGTATGCAGCTAAACATAATTTTGCTTTTTAAGATACTTAAAAAATTCTTCTTTTTGATATCGTGCTCATAAATTCGCAAAAAATGTTCGCTTAATTTACAAATTTCTATTACGTCTTTAGAGGGATATGTTAATCCACCTCGATTTTTTTGGGAAATTAAGGAGTTTAAATAATTTTCTTTTTCCCCAATTAAAGATTGTATGCACATTTCACATTTAATTAATGATTGTAACCTACGTGATACAAAACCCGCTATATTAATTATAATTTCTTTTGAACATTTACTAATTACATGGGTATTCATTATATATTCATGATCTTCCCAAATGCTTTGCAACATTGGATACTTTTCAGATACCTCTGGGAGAAAATCAGGTGGTGCAATATTGAGTTCTGGTTTTTCAAACCTGTTTGATCCCACTAGTATAGGTATGTCATCTAAGGGAATACAATTCCCCATTCCGACCCCAAAATGGGTTTTTTATATCTTGGTGCAGCAAGGGTTCGGCTGTTTAATACATCAAAAATATTATTTAACATTTTAATAAAATTGACTGTAGCCTTACAACCACGAAATTCTTCAAGGCTTAAAGTTTCCTCACAAAAAGTTAGAGCATCTGCTACTGATTCGCTTAATAATTGGACAGCTAATCTAACTTTCATTTTTTGCTTAAAAAACTTGTTGTGGGTTTTTCTAAGTTTGTTCCCTAAATGAAGTCCTTCAGATTGTTGTAAATTTTCTAATTTTTCTATGTACTCCCACTTAATTAAATTCCCCTGACCATCTACTAGTTGTTTGCTCTCTCCGAATGTATTTCTAACTAGTTTAAGCATATGACATGGATCATAAAAAACAAAAATATTGCTGTTACGAATTGTAAAATATGTTTTCATATTTCGCAGTTCTGTGACACAGCCTAAAAGATTTGCCATTGCGACATTCGAAGGAGCACCGTCAAAAGTTAATGATAATACATGGGCACCAGTTTCTTTAATTAATTCTATGCATTGAGACACAAGGGAACTTTTTTGCATGCCAGTTAACCCGTCTACAAAAAAATACCCTACTGGTATTTTCCATGTACCATTTATGCAAACAGCCATTAAAACAAAAGCTTCTTTTGCTACTGCATTTTGATCATCGTCCAAGTCTACCCCATAGTAAACATATCCATGAAACTTTCTCCCATCCCATTCCACTTGTTTTCGAATTGAAATTTCGTCAATAACAAGTGCAATGAGAGTAGGTCTATCAAATATTTGGACATATTTTCTTAAAGTGTCAAAACACTCTTTGGTAAAACCTGGTTCCGCGTTTATATTTTTAAACCACTTACCTATGGTACTCCTATGGGGTAAACAAATATCAAAAACTTTTCGAATGTAATCATAAGCTTTAGGTGAAAAAAAAAATGACCGTTATTGCAAACTTTCTTAATTCTGGAGAATATTTAGCATTTTTTTTCAATTTACGTTTTTGCAGTTCTTTGGTTATTCCAGACAAGTTGGAAAGTAATAGAGAATTTTCTGAGCTTATCAAATTTTTACTAGCTAAATGTTTTATGATTTGCTTCAATGACAAAACCTTCTTTTTATACCTTCGTACTTTCTGCGACAAGATTTTTATCTTCTTTGTTTTTTGCTGACTTTTTACCCTTTCCCTAAATAGCTGTTGACGTAGTTTTTTTTTCCTAGGAGTCTCTGGATGGATATCTTCCAGGGTACTTCTTGATGTAGAAGCTACTGCTGATGTGGAGGCAGTATTCTGAATATTTTGTTCATGAGATCTCTTTGTTGTCTGCAACAATTTGATTTGTTAAATTTTTAGTACTGTACAGTCAAATAATATGCAGTACACCAATTAGTAACATTTTTTCCAACCAAAATATATAAAATGGTAATCAAGTCTCATTAATATTTCTTTAAAAAATGTGTGTTATATAAATGTTATAGTAGTTTTTTGTGCCACTTTAACTCAACATTTGGTTTATAATAGGTTTATATCTTGAACATCTATAAATAGTTATGATTTGTAATTAGCATACTTTATATATCACTTTAGGCATAAATAACTAGATGGTTTAGAAATTGTGGTTTAAAGGCATATATATTGTTTTATCAATCAAATATACTCCAATTTCCATATCAGAGAGGTATTACTGTGTAACTGTTTAAACATGAACAATTATTAAATTTTGCCTACCATTAAAGATAAATTAACTATAGTAATAGTAAATAACAATAAGTATTATAATAAATACCTTATAAATTATATAATAAAGTAAAAAAAATATAGCAATTACTTCTACTAATCAAACAATGTTATTTGGATAGTTACAAAAACTATACTTTACCTTTTTTGGTTGCATATATTTGGGCAGTTCTGGAAATATTGTCGGTACGGCTTCATCCAAAAGACAATTTCTTTCGCCAATGCGATAAAAGAATTTTTTTTCAAAATGCTTGGAACAAAGTCTGTGATTCTTTGTTGGAGACCAGTCTGCAAGTTTCAGATTCTGAACCCAAAGTTCTCGCCTTACCAGATTTGTAGGAAATCTTAAAAAAAAGCTTATGTGAAACTTCAAAAGAATATGTTTTATTATCAAAATAAACCAATTTTCCTATTGCAGAACTAATAGTAATTAGATAAAATAATATTAAACAAAGTTAATAATAACAATATTAACATTATGGTTCAAAAATATAGTAATAAACAATTTTTCATAAGCGTAATTATTAAAATATATATGAACGCCACCACTGCTCAAATGACATTTACTCGAGGAGATTAACCCAATTATGAATACTTAATTAGGTAATCATGAATGAAAATAGTCATGTTTATGTCCCACACTGCGCAGTATCGTGAAATCAGTCAGCTGTTAGATCATATTAAAATATTATACCAAATAACTACTTAGAACATGAGATAAATGGTTTTTTAAATGCAATTGAGAAATTACTTTATTATTTCTCACCTGTGAAACGTAACTTCAGGTTCCTTTCTGTCACTTCGACTTTTACAGTTGTAAGCACAACAAACCACCATTTTTCTAACACAAAATTTATAGTCTTTAACACACTTTCCGCTGAATAATCCACAAAAGAAACTGTGGTGACATCTCGATTGTCTGGCACCATAAAATGGCGTCCTAATGAATTTCTGCTTCAATTTGCGCCAGCGCCGTAAACGGGTGTTACGCGTCCTCTCTCTTTCCTTGTCTAAGCAAAAAAGGCTTGAAGGTTATGCAAAATAAAAATATATAGTTATTCTTTTGAAATATTGTTAAAAATCAAATGAGGCTCAAAATTAAACACTTCATTAACGCAGGTAAGGATGGAGCTCTTTTAGCTCTTGTTATTGTTAGGCTGTGTTCTAAATAAAAGGAGTGCATTCAGAAAACAGGTTTATGTACCGGCCAATCCGGAACAATATGTTAGGAGACTATATTGTAGATATCTATATATGTAGATCCCATATTTTTGAAAAGATCATTTAATGGCCATATTGTCTTTCAGATGCTGCAAAATGCACTTATTACTGAAGACGTTTTCGCAAATTCGCGTGCATTCCGAATGGACATTTCCCTCTAACAAGATTGCTTTGTTGGAATGTTACAAACTATTTAAATACAGTATATACAAGAAGATGATTAGGTCGGCGAGTTCTCACAGAATGGCCAGCACGGTTGCCAGACCTTGCACCTCTCCAATTTTTTCTTTGGAACTACAGCAAAATAAATTGTATACGATATATTTCGTAGACAAAGGTGAAACACGAATCCACCTTACGTAAAACTAACCTTCCTTTCCTTTTCCTTCCTTTCCTGTTTATCCTGTTACATAACAGGACTTATTGGCTTTGCTACAAAGCAGTCGCCAGATTGCTCTCCGCCCGGGGCTTAGTCAAAGCTGGGGCAACCCTCCCAGATGATTTACACCTTATTCCAGTTTGGAGACGTTATCGGTAGGATGTCCGGATGGCGAGGTCGAAACCCCCGGACACGCAATATTTTTAAAATACTTCTTAATTTTTCCTCTTTAAATATCTGAAATGTATCTTGGCTTCCACTAGATGCCCCTTGAGAGTACTACTGATATCACGAGATGATATGATAATTAAGTGAACTAACCTTTATTTAATTGATACTTTGGGGTTAGATTAGGGATAATACCTTTAAAATAAGATACCACCCGCCCTCTCTCTATTTAAAAAAAAAATTATAAAATTGCTCCCAGCTAGAACTAAAACTGTAATTTTTGATTTAAAAAGTAGAGTTTTATGTATCATATATATGTTTCAAATTTGTTTCAATCCCTCAAGCACCTCAGAAGTTATAGGGGTGCGCCCAGACTTTATGTCCTCATTTTATATTATACAAAATCTATTATAATAAAATGCTGCTACGTATTATGGTTTTTAATAGAGGGATAAAAAGTAATTTTTTTTCCTATACAGTTATATTTAGGCATACTTATGTTCTAAATTAATAAACGACATATATCGTGTAAATAATATTAAAAGCTGCACCTAGACCAAATTCCTAATTTCTGTTAATTGTCTTATTGAATTTTTATGTAATTATTACAATTAATATTTTAAATACATACAAGAAAGTGGCAAAAAGTTACGAAATGATTTACACGTTTTATAAAATACTATATACTCTCAAAATTAAATAAATATTACTATGAATAATATTTCAACGAATATTGATTGCAGTTGAAATCCGAGTTGCGGCATGGAAGGCCGCAGAACCATTTTGAGGGTGTGGGGAAGGGGCAAAAATAACTTATGACTAAAAAAAGAAAAAAAAAGGCCATCCATAATCCACTTGGTATATAAATGTATAAATATAACCCCAAAAGCGCTCCCTCGACCTCCCCCGGGGCATCCATGTTGCGATATAATACCTTAGATACGAACGTATGTGTGCTACCATGCACCCCATTTATGAAGCGCCTTCCGATCTATTTGATGTGCAATACCCTACGTTAGATATGAATATGCAACCGAGAGGCTAGTCAGAGCGTTTAAATTTAGCAGTGGTCTAAACATGCCAGTTTTAGTAGTTAGAAATATTTTTGGCGTATGTTTCTCTTTAAATGATTTTAATTTTGATCTTTTGTCCAAAAAAGTTCACATTTTTAATTGATTTTTTCCCAGCTGCCAAAAAGATAATCTTGTCATGTCGGTAGTATCAATTTTTTCCTTTACGATAGTTTAGGAGGGTAAAAATAGTCTTTTTCAAATTTTTTTTTCCTAATTTGACTGGAGTGTCAAAATGATAAACCAAGCTGGAAAAATTGCTTTACACAAACCAATGTACGAGTATGCCAGCTTACGAAATTAGCTGTGTTAACTTGTGTTTCTCTTTTAAGCTCCATTAATGTAAATACAAGACGCGTTTAGAAAAAAACTCTCTACAAATCCCATCCCATAGTGGCTAAACACACACAAACAACCATAAGGGGAAAACTTCGTTCTTTTTGACATTCTACACTCAATTTAAGCTTTATACCTTTTTGCGCTTAAATTCACCTTATTACCATCAGTGGCCGACGTTGACAGTATAATGAAGTGCCGGTGAGGCTGGTGGAAAAAACAGGCTGACGACTGGCCTCATTTCCATAGTAAATTTTTCGGGGTTTAAAACTGAAAACAAATTTGCATAATGGGTTTATATGAGCGGCTTTTGAGGTCCCTCGAAAATATTTATCTCCTTGCAAATCTGGTAAAATATCTGGGTAATATACTTGATGTAAATATCGTGTAAAAGTGCTATTAATATGGTAATCGTTTGTTAGCTATGTTCCATATTTATCGTCGATATAAATATAGAGATGAAGTGTGCTAAGAAAGATATTGGTTGCGACAATTTCTATATAATCGAAATTTTAAAGAAATTTTATTTAGTTAATGTTTAAAATAATATCGAAGTGCTAGAGAGAGACGCATTTTTTACTTCCCCGTATAAATGTCCTTATATTCTATTGTTATAACGCTATATTATACAGGCTTGGGCAAATTTAAGCCAAAATATACTACTGTCGATAGGGGTCATTTAACTAAAATATTTTCAAGGTTATACCGGAATTATTTTTCAACTTGCTAATTTTAAATGGAACACCCTGTATATTATTTCATATTTGAATTAATAATATTAATAATAGATGTCTTTTATGGTTTTTTTTTTACAAAACATTATACAAATGTATACGCTTGAACTAAAAGAAGAAAAATACCAGAAAGGGTGGTGCAATCTAGACGAGAAGGCTACTCTACTGAACCTGGCTCGCTGATTATGTGAAAAAAATTCTTTATACTAGGGAGAAGAAATGGTAGTAAATGGAAAAACTAATTTAGAAAAAAGTGGTAGTAAATAAAGTTGGGAGCTTCTCCTGTACCTGCCCACTAGGAATACACGAAATCCAAACAAATTATGAACAGTTGAGAAACTTATATTTGAGCGTTAACAAGATATTTCTTGTATTGAAGTTTAAATTTATTTTTACTTAATTCTATTAGATCGTCTGGCAATGAGTTGTATAATCGTATACCGTTATAAGACCTCTGAAACATGGCACTCTGATGATGAGGTATTGTAATTTTATTCCGAAATCTAACCTTTCGACAATGAATGTCTGCTCAAAACAAAACCTTATTTCGTAAAGATGATGGTAGAATTTTATTATTAAGAATTTCCATTAAAAAACTACCTAAATGTAGGGATCTACGGTTATCCATTTTTAACCAGTTTAGTTCATTAAAAGTATGAGAAATATGAGCGAATTTTCTAAGACGGCAAGATGGCAGCTCTTCCGGTTATACCGGAATTATTTTTCAACTTGCTAATTTTAAATGGAACACCCTGTATATTATTTCATATTTGAATTAATAATATTAATAATAGATGTGTTTTATTGTTTTTTTTACAAAACATTATACAAATGTATACGCTTGAACTAAAAGAAGAAAAATACCAGAAAGGGTGGTGCAATCTAGACGAGAAGGCTACTCTACTGAACCTGGCTCGCTGATTATGTGAAAAATTCTTTATACTAGGGAGAAGAAATCGTAGTAAATGGAAAAACGAATTTAGAAAAAAGTGGTAGTAAATAAATTTGGGAGCCTCTCCTGTACCTGCCCACAAGGAATACACGAAATCCAAACAAATTATGAACAGTTGAGAAGGTTATATTTGAGCGTTAACAAGATATTTCTTGTATTGAAGTTTAAATTTATTTTTACTTAAGTCTATTAGATCGTCTGGCAATGAGCTGTACAATTTTATACCGTTATAAGAAAATGACCCTTGAAACATGGCTCTCTGATGATGAGGTAGTGTAATTTTATTCCGAAATCTAACCTTTCGAGAGTGAATGTCTGCTCGAAACAAAAAACTTATTTCGTAAAGATGATGGTAGAATTTTATTATTAAGAAAATGTAGGGATCTACGGTTATCCATTTTTAACCAGTTTAGTTCATTAAAAGAATGAGAAATATGATCGAATTTTCTAAGACCGAAGATAAGCCTTGAACATGTGTTTTGTACTTTCTGAATCCGATTTTTATCTGCCGCGACTAGACAAGGGCCTTATACAAAATCACAATAATTAAAGTTATAGTAAATAAGTAAAGATAAGCTCAGAATATGGCTGCTATTATATAGTATCTTCAAAGATAAATGTGATTATTTAATTAATATTTTAATATATTCTCTAAATCGTAATTCCGTATCTAATACAATACCCAAACTATGTGCAGAGGTGACCACAGGAAGCCTAACATTATTAATATTTACCAATTAATTTTGAGCAAAATATCATCAAAGATGATTTTAAAGAATTAAGTTTTAGATTATGATCTAGAGATAATTCTCTCGATATATTTAAATCTTCGTTTAATAAATTTGATGCGTTTAGAAAGTCCAGATGATTAAAATGGTAGTAAATTTTACATATTTTACAATTACAATATTTTTAAGAGTTTAATATGTCCATGTAAGTATAAACGATAAATAAAAAGTATTTTTTGATATCTATTCGAGAAGTATGACTTTATTAACTCAACTGATGCTTCTTGGGCTCCAAAATATTTAAGTTTTGATAATAAAAGCTCATGGTTTATGGTATCAAAAGCTTTTGAAAAATGGAGAAGAACAAACGCAGTATAATAGTTGTTTATCAGCAGCAGCCATAATATCAACCGTTATACTAACTAACGCGACAGAGGTACTAAAATGTTTTTGAAAACTATACTGATTATCTGGAATAATATTATTAAGAGTGCAATACTGATATAATTGATTGTACAAAATATTTTCAAACATTTTAGATAGAAGTGATAAAATTCTAATAATTCTAAGATCACTAAAATGTGTTGGATTCTTTGTTTTAGGTAATGGCTTACCTATTGAAATTTTCCATTGATCAGGAAAATAATTAGCTTCAATGCAGCAATTAATTATATGGGTTATGTATTTATCTATGAAAGGACTGCAATATTTTAGTATATTAACATTTATTCCGTCTACACCAGAAGCCTCAGTATATATATCATAAATTATTCTGTGAACCTCTGCAAAATCAGTAATTTTCAATGAAAAATTTAGTTGATTATTAAAAATATTTCTTTTATAAAAATCAATTTTAGTAGTACAATCTGAGACTTTTTGAAGAAATTCACGACAATAATTATTAATTTTATTTGGGTCCGACAGATCATTAGCAATGCTAAAGTTTTTTCTAGTGCACAAATTAAAAGATTTTAAAGAATTCAACGTTTTCTTGGTATTTTTCTCTGCGGAAGTAGTATTTAAATACTATTTTTTCTCACGACTCACTACTGAAACAGTGAAATTTCTCAAACGTTAATAATTTTCCCAACCTTCAGCTCTCCTGGTCCGCTTAAATTCTTGTAAGGAATTGTACGTAAAATTCTACGAACTTTTTGAATTTAATGTTTTGACGTATCTTCAATCGTTTTCGAGACAATGGCAGTTGAAATTTGAAAATTTAACACTTTGAATCTATCTAGTTTCTAAAACTCGATTTAGTGACCCTAGTTCATGAATTATTAAATAGGTATTACTTATTGTTTTGGTGGTATTGGAATTTAAGTCCAAATATGTTGACACGTATACCCTGACTATGGGTATTTTCTACCAAAGGTTGCGTGGATAAGTTAATTAATTAAATTGTTAGAGCAGTAAGTAATTAATATTGACATTGAAAGAGAAATTGCTAGAGCAGTAAGCATTTTGGGCTATAAATTAAATTGCAGGTGTCTGTCAGATTCAAACTTTGACTTGGTCTTAAATCTACTATCTATCTAATATGTCCGGCGTCTCCACCACTTGTCAAATATGGGCATATTTGGCGAAATTGTGTTTATTGCATTTTTGGGTAGGTTGTGACATCTATGAACTAATTTCCGAAGTTTATATGCCTCCAAAAATTAGAAACCTTTTTTATTTAAGTTTTAGATAAGATCGTTGCCCGTTTGACAGGGGCAACTTGTCGTATCACACATAACGGTTATTTTAACAGCGTGTAAGCAAGCGCAGTAGTTGCAGAGGGTAATATTAAGTTTAAAAAAGGTGTTTTTATAATTTTCGTGGTAAGTAAATTTTGTTATAAATATAAAATAGCATGCATTAGTTGATGTAGTTAATTTAAATCTGCTTAATAGTCATTCAAAACTAATATAAAATACGTTAAGTTTAATTATTGTTGATACGTCTTTTTAGAAATACATTTTTAGTGCAACTTATTGATTATACGATCATTTAGAACTAATATGGCAACCCTAAAAATTAAATTTCTATAGGTTTATATGAAATAATTTTGTTATTTAATGCAACAAAAATATAAAACAACCTCCTTTTACAAATATGCATCATGGGAGTTATTAATGGAAAGTTTGCGCATTGTTTAAAAATATGTTAAATAATTCGTAGTTGAAAATAAATTAATTAATAATCATTAATTTCAATATTATCTTTTTTGTTAGATGGGAAGTAGAAGTAAAAGAATGGTAGAACTTTGTACACAAAATATGAAGAGTAATGTTGAATACAATTGTCAAATTGTTAACAACGTAGTAAATTTAATGGTTAGCAGTAATGGAGATGGTGTAGATCTATCCAATCAGATGGAAAGTTTTTCTGCATATGCATGCAGTAATGTAAATGATAAAATGGGTCAGTATTTTGCGTAATTAAAAAAATAAAATTCTTAAATATGGTTATGTCCTTATTTATTTAGATCAAGACGTCGTCGACATTCAAAAAGGACCTGCAGAACCTCTTGAATCACTAAATACCGAGGATTTTCAAACCGACTCATTTTTAAACCTTACAATTGGAAGTAGTAACTTTAATGAAATTGAATGTCAAATAATTGAAGGTAAAAAATATGATTAAATTTTATCCAGTTTAAGCAATCGTACAAAAATATTTTAGATATTTGTTCTACTGAAGAATTTCCTGAACTCCATTCTTCAGAAATACAAAATAATATTTTTCATGATTGTACAGAATTAATAGCTGATGGCAAAAATCAAGGTACGATTTTAAAATAGTTTCCTTCAATGTTTTTTAAAAAAATGTTATTATTTTTTAATGTCTGATATTTTTTTAGCCACAGAAGAAAATTTTAGTAATTTGCAAAATGAAGATTTATGCTAGGAAAAAAGCCCCTGTGACATTGATGATCCCGAATGGCGTCCTGAAGATGAGGATGGAAAAGGTAAAGAGATTGCATCATAATCAATAGGGAATTAAAAAAATAATCAACAGGGAATTAAAAAAAGGAAAGCTCGAGGAAAAGTTCCAAATTCTAATCAGTGGGAAAAAAATAAGTGTAAAAAATGCTCGGTAAGGAATACACGGGATACACAAAAATTAAAGGATCTGTTAAACACAATATTCAAAGGCCTGAGCGAAAAATGAAAGAAGGTTGTAATAACGGTTTTTAGTGCAAAAAATCTGGAAAGAGAAACTGTCATTTATTTACAACTAAAAAGCGTAAGGAAATATTTCAACTTTTTTGGGAAATGGATTGGTGTCAGAAAAAAATGTATGTGCGAAATTTAGTAAGATATGAGACAAAAAAAAGATGCTATGTTAATGGACCGTCACGAACACATGGGTCATTTTTCTATTATTTACGTTTAAATACCGATAATTTCCAGGTCTGTAAGAAGATGTTTCTCGCAACATTAGACGTCAAAGAAAAAATGACTCATAGATGGGTTTTGAGTAGTTTAAGTCATGGACTGGGTAAACGAAAAGAAGTGGAAAATAATGGGAAAACTTTAAAACGAAGTTTCTCTAAATATTTTGAAGAGTGCAGTAAACAGATCGACTTTTTAAAAACATTTTTTGATCTTCTTCCAAAATTGCCTTCTCATTAATGCCGAAAGAATTCTGAAAAGCAGTACCTTGAACAATACCTTGAACATCCTTTTCAAAATATAAGCGAAATTTATGAGATTTATAAACAAAAATGTATCGACGAAAATAAGCAAAATGTTTCAATTACCACATTCAACAGAATTTTTCAGACTTTGAATTTGGCAATACATAAGCCGAAAAAAGATCAGTGCGACACGTGCCTTGAGTACAAAGCTAACCAGCTTACCGCCGAAAAATATGAAACTCACATAAAACGAAAAAACTTTGCTCAAGAAAACAAGGCAAAAGATAAGGAGGAAGCGATTAAAGAAAATAATTACACCTCCACCATGGATGTACAATCAGTCAAATTATGCCCCATGATCGCAGCTAGCAAAGTTAATTACAAAACAAAGCTTCAAGTTCATATTTTTACTATTTTCAACCTAGCTACACATCAATGTACAAATTATGTTTGGAACGAAACTGAGGCAGATTTACAAGCCTCTGTCTTTACATCATGCATTGTACACCACCTGGAAAAACACTGCCTTCAAAACAAAAAAAATATTATTATTTATTCGGATGGTTGCGGTTTTCAAAATTGGAATACGACATTATCCAATGCACTTAGTTTTTTTGCGTCAAAATATGATGTTTGTATAGAGCAAAAATATCTTGAGAAGGGTTACACTCAAATGGAGTGTGAC
Source organism: Kuschelorhynchus macadamiae (assembly GCA_030620095.1). Taxonomy (NCBI): domain Eukaryota; kingdom Metazoa; phylum Arthropoda; class Insecta; order Coleoptera; family Curculionidae; genus Kuschelorhynchus; species Kuschelorhynchus macadamiae. The sequence continues at coordinate 70,095 of JAUTXW010005111.1, read as the reverse complement.
TCTACTCATGCCCTTATTGAGCGGAAACTAAAAGGTCGGGATATCACTCTTCCATATCAATACGCAGAGATAATACGTGAGGCTCGAAAAAATCCCTTTCCCTTTGATGTGGAATATCTTACGATTTTTTTTTAAATATGATGACAAATCTTTAATACGGTTTGATTCAATTAGGCCGGGAAAAATTAAAAGCGACCCCTTAGTCACCGATTTGCGCTGTTTGAAATACTTACCCGATGGTGAAATTCATTATAAAATAAACTATGAAGACAACTACAAAATTTTGCCTCGGAGACCTAAACTGCCACCATTACCAATTTAAATCATTATTTCTCAAAAGACTTTCGATTAAGGATACAAAATATCAACATTTACAGGACTTAGAAACTGTAATGAATTTAGAAGTTCATAATTTTTACGACAGTCTACCGATAGAAACCAAAACTAAAAATAACGATAAGAAAAATGTGTAGAATTATCAGTTTCGTTGTTTTTCCTAAGTTTTTTGTTTGTATTTAGGTTACTAGCTTATTTGTATTAAATAGTAGTAAGTTACCTTATTTTGTCCAGATTTTTAAATAAAATTAATGTCATAATTTGAATTAATATTGATGTTTATTATCACTGAGTTACCTACTAAATCCCTTTTACTTATTTTTATTCAACATTTTAAAACAATGTTTTTTACAGCTTAACGTTATAATCTAATCTCTAATTTAAAATTCCGAAAAGACGTAATCCTTTTGCTTTTATAATTTTTTGAAAGTTAAAAAATCGTAACCCACAGATCTTAAAGTATAAAAAGGGCGTAACCCAAAAAATTTTAATTCTAAAACGTCGTATCCCACCCTAACAATTGTTTGAGTCCCTTAATAAAAAACAAGTATAGTTACAAGATTTCTTGTAATATTAAATAATTGTAACAACTTCCATAAAAATCATTTTGGCTTTCCAAAAAAAACGACGCAGTTTTTATTGGCTCATGTAAAATATGCCTCGCTAGGGATACGACCTGTTAGAATTTAGCCATCGATATGGCTCCTTCACCACTTGTCAAATATAGGTACCTCCACTACTTGTCACATACGGCGCCTTCACCATATGTCAAATATGCTTGACCTTCGTGTCAAATACATTTGGTTATGGGCGTTTAGTAAAACTCGGAATGCAAAATCATCTGTTGATCTCTATCTCTTCCATAAATATAACATCGATAGAGCTAATTTCTCGCTTGGCTTCTTACTTGGGGTTCGCGTAGTTTGTGATGAGTTCCTTGTTTAGTTAATAATTATTTACTGAAAGTTACATCTTACATTACTTATTTGGTTGGGAACATAATAATTTGATTGAAGAGCTTAAACTGAAGAGTACTTTATCAAACAAATATGGTGATGTTACTGGGGAGATACTAACGACTTCGTTAAATACTATAGGTTACTTTGGTTGAGGAAGGATGTGTCCTGGCCAGAGGGGGTTCTATTCACCAAGTCAAAGTCTGAATCTGAATGGCACCTGCGGTTCAATTTATGTCCCAAAAATTCTTACTATCAAGCAGTTTCTATTTCAATATCAATGTTAATTGTTTTATGCTACGTAAACAATTAATAAACAGAACAATATCAATGTTAATTGTTTTATGCTACGTAAACAATTAATAAACAATCAATTAACCTATTAGTCCGGCCAACCTTTGGTAGAAAATACCCAGTCCAAGTATACTTGACAATATCATAAAGGACTTTGTACCTACTTTTTGTACTTAATATTATTGCTTATTCAATTATTGTACATATGGTACCCGTTTTAATTATCGTGACTATTATAATAAATGTTGTCATTTTGACATATTTTAGACGTTAATATTCAAAGTTAGCAGTATTAGTACGATTATATCAGTAAATTTTTACAATTCTCGAAGTGACGATGGTTCAGCGAAGGGAAAAAGAAGCACAACATTGCGTATGATGCTAGGGTACGGGGACAGACGTAGATCCTTTCAAGAAGCAACCAGCCTTTTTAATGAAACATTCCCTGAACGTGATCCTATTTCTAAATTAACGGATAACAGAATCTACCACAATTTTGAGACCACAGGTACTATAGAAAACTTGCCAGAATCGGGTCGTCCAAAAATAGCCACAAATAATGAAATGCTTTTGGAGATTCTAATTGCTCAACAATATAAACTATGAAATTCCGTTCGAAAATTTGCCCTCGAACACCCTAACATCAAAAGGTCAGTAAGAAGGATCCGTAAAGTAAATCAAATGCGTGCTTATAACGTCAGATTACTACAGGAACTCTCAGAAGATGATCCAGATAGGTCATTGGAATTCTGTCAAGAAATGATGAATCTCATCGATATTTAACCTGATTTTGTGAGTCATGTTCAATTTTTCGCTGAGGCCACGTTCACGGTTAATGGCTTTGTAAAGACACATAACTGCAGCAAACATACAAACACTATAAGCAACCTCCTCAAAAATTAAATGTATGGGCAGGAATAGTTATGAACAATATAATTGGACCTTTTTTTCTCCATGAAAATTTGACTGCAAACTCCTAGATCTCCTTAGATTTACTTAACACCGGAATTGTATTCGCTTCAGTGCATTTATTTATTTTCCGATACAGACAATAAACAACTATTACAGAACAACATTTGGAAGATGGGACACCTGCACATTTTAGCATTCGTGTTAGAAATTTCCTAGAAGATGGACAGGTAGACGAGGACACATTGAATGGCCCCCTAGTCACCTGATCTGACCCCACTTGACTTCTATCTTTGGCGTCATTTGAAAACTGCTGTCTATCGTACCAAACCGGAAACTCTAGAAGAACTAGAAAACCGAATTTTGTTTTCAGTACCTGATATAACCCATCAACACTTGCAGAATGTTCTTTCCGAGTTCACGGGAAGGCTTATTATTTTGATATTATTATTTATTAATTACATACTCCCTCAATCTACTATCTGTCAATTATTTTTTATTTTTTTATTATTTTTGGTATATAATATATTTGGTAATAAAGAGGTAGATTAGATACAACATGGTACAAATCATATTTTAAATTAATTGAAATAATTAATAGTTATTGTTTTGTTTATTCTAAGGATCAAACGAATAGTGTCAATGTCAGTTTTAAAACTAGTGTTGTGAGATAGAATCTTCAAAACCAAAATAGGATAGTTTAAACCGTTTTACTCTAACTTTATCCGGTAAGATTTAATAACCTCCCAAAGTGTTCAATTTTCAGATTTCAACTACCATTTTGTCGAAAACAATTGAGGATACCTCAAAACTTGGGGCTAAAATTTAAGATTTTTGACATTTATAATTTTGCTATAATTAAGCCGTTCCGGAACATGTGCCCGACCCTGTATAATACTATAAACTATATATAGTTATATAAAAGGTATATATATATTTTATATAAAATATATAAGTTTTTATATATTTTATATATATATATATATATATATAAAACACATTTTATATATATATTCATATATATATATATATATATATATATATATATATTTTTATTTTGTTTTTATATATATATATTATATATATATATACTATAATATATATATATATATATATATATATATATATATATATATATATATATATATATATATATATATATATATATATATATATATATATATATATATATATATATATATATATATATATATATATATATATATATATATATATATATATATATATATATATATATATATATACATGCGAAGGGTCCCAATGGCCCAGAGGTCCCACCATCCACCCGACTTCCCTCCTGGGAAGCCGCCTCTCGATGATAGGTACTACCGGTTCAACGGGCCTTAATAAACCATAAGTCATCGCTATCTGTGTATGTTATCAGTGTAATGGTGTGTGATCGCGGGGCCTACGGTAGTAGACCCGGTGTACCCGCCGCTCCTCCTGAGGGTCATAATCCACTAGCATTCTGAGTTCTTCAAATGGGTGTGCTGCTGCCCGCTCTATGCCTTTCATGGCTTTCTTTCTGATTGCTGTCTGGAGAGGGCGTTTCTTACGTACCAAGGTGCGTCTACCGCAGTCCTTATGTACTTGTTTTCTGTAGCTGCCAGTTGATTTATGTAGGTGGGCGGTGCATACGCCCACGCTACTGCACCATATGTCAACTGTGATCTTGCAACCATTTTTATCATGGTCAGCTTTGTACGAAGAGCCATGGGGCTTCTTCGGTTCAAGAGAGGGTATAGCCTAGCCAAGGCCCTGTTTGTCTTTGCTCTTGTTGCCTCTATATGGGGTTTCCATGTTAACCCCTTATCCATTATCAGCCCTAGATATTTTATCGAGTCAGTCCATGGGATGTCATCTCCGTCAATGCTTATAGCCTCTGAGGGTATCATCCTCCTCTTTTGGAAGAGGATGGCCTGGCTTTTTTGTGCATTTATTTTGATCTTCTAAGTGATATACCAGTCACTTATCAGATCCATTTCTTCCTGTAGTCTCCTACAAATGATACCTGCATTTCTATGCTTTGCCGCTATAGCACAGTCGTCGGCGTATAGGGCTATAGACGTGTTGTGTGTCTTGGGGATGTACGTATACACGTTATATAAGTGCGGTCCTAACACAGATCCCTGAGGCACTCCTGCTTCTAGTCTTCTAGGTATCGATTTGGAGAGTTTGACTCTGACGCTTGCCGATCTATCATCCAGATAGTGGGCAATCAGTTTGCATGTCTTTGTTGCAAAACCTGCATTTTGCATTTTGTACACAAGTCCTTTGTGCTATATTCTGTCAAAAACTCTGGCTACGTCAACATCAAAAGGTCAGTAAGAAGGATCCGTAAAGTAAATCAAATGCGTGCTTATAAGGTCAGATTACTACAGGAACTCTCAGAAGATGATCCAGATAGGTCATTGGAATTCTGTCAAGAAATGATGAATCTCATCGATATTTAACCTGATTTTGTGAGTCATGTTCAATTTTTCGCTGAGGCCACGTTCACGGTTAATGGCTTTGTAAAGACACATAACTGCAGCAAACATACAAACACTATACGCAACCTCCTCAAAAGTTAAATGTATGGGCAGGAATAGTTATGAACAATATAATTGGACCTTTTTTTGTCCATGAAAATTTGACTGCAAACTCCTAGATCTTCTTAGATTTACTTAACACCGGAACTGTATCCGCTTCAGTGCATTTATTTATTTCCTGATACAGACAATAACCAACTATTACAGAACAACATTTGGAAGATGGGACACCTGCACATTTTAGTATTCGTGTTAGAAATTTCCTGGAAGATGGCCCCCTAGTCACCTGATCTGTCTCCCCTTGATTTTTATCTTTGGGGTCATTTGAAAAACGCTGTCTATCGTACCAAACCGGAAACTCTAGAAGAACTAGAAAACCGAATTTTGTTTTCAGTACCTGATATAACCCATCAACACTTGCAGAATGTTCTTTCCGAGTTCACGGGAAGGCTTATTATTTTGATATTATTATTTATTAATTACATACTCCCTCAATCTACTATCTGTCAATTATTTTTTATTTTTTTATTATTTTTGGTATATAATATATTTGGTAATAAAGAGGTAGATTAGATACAACATGGTACAAATCATATTTTAAATTAATTGAAATAATTAATAGTTATTGTTTTGTTTATTCTAAGGATCAAACGAATAGTGTCAATGTCAGTTTTAAAACTAGTGTTGTGAGATAGAATCTTCAAAACCAAAATAGGATAGTTTAAACCGTTTTACTCTAACTTTATCCGGTAAGATTTAATAACCTCCCAAAGTGTTCAATTTTCAGATTTCAACTACCATTTTGTCGAAAACAATTGAGGATACCTCAAAACTTGGGGCTAAAATTTAAGATTTTTGACATTTATAATTTTGCTATAATTAAGCCGTTCCGGAACATGTGCCCGACCCTGTATAAACTATAAACTGAGTAGTTACGAAAAGGTCGTGTTTTATATATATATATATATAATATTTTATATATATTTATATATATATATATATATACGATATAAACACATTTTTATATATATATATATATATATATATAATATATATATATATTTTTATTTTGTTTTTGTTATATATATTATATATATACACACTATAATATATATATATATATATATATATATATATATATATATATATATATATATATATATATATATATATATATATATATATATATATATATATATATATATATATATATATATATATATATATATATATATATATATATATATTATATATAATATATATATATATATATATATATATATAACATGCGAAGGGTCCCAATGGCCCAGAGGTCCCACCATCCACCCGACTTCCCTCCTGGGAAGCCGCCTCTCGATGATAGGTACTACCGGTTTAACGGGCCTAGGGTCTTAATAAACCATAAGTCATCGCTATCTGTGTATGTTATCAGTGTAATGGTGTGTGATCGCGGGGCCTACGGTAGTAGACCCGGTGTACCCGCCGCTCCTCCTGAGGGTCATAATCCACTAGCATTCTGAGTTCTTCAAATGGGTGTGCTGCTGCCCGCTCTATGCCTTTCATGGCTTTCTTTCTGATTGCTGTCTGGAGAGGGCGTTTCTTACGTACCAAGGTGCGTCTACCGCAGTCCTTATGTACTTGTTTTCTGTAGCTGCCAGTTGATTTATGTAGGTGGGCGCTGCATACGCCCACGCTACTGCACCATATGTCAACTGTGATCTTGCAACCATTTTTATCATGGTCAGCTTTGTACGAAGAGCCATGGGGCTTCTTCGGTTCAAGAGAGGGTATAGCCTAGCCAAGGCCCTGTTTGTCTTTGCTCTTGTTGCCTCTATATGGGGTTTCCATGTTAACCCCTTATCCATTATCAGCCCTAGATATTTTATCGAGTCAGTCCATGGGATGTCATCTCCGTCAATGCTTATAGCCTCTGAGGGTATCATCCTCCTCTTTTGGAAGAGGATGGCCTGGCTTTTTTGTGCATTTATTTTGATCTTCTAAGTGATACACCAGTCACTTATCAGATCCATTTCTTCCTGTAGTCTCCTACAAGTGATACCTGCATTTCTATGCTTTGCCGCTATAGCACAGTCGTCGGCGTATAGGGCTATAGACGTGTTGTGTGTCTTGGGGATGTACGTATACACGTTATATAAGTGCGGTCCTAACACAGATCCCTGAGGCACTCCTGCTTCTAGTCTTCTAGGTATCGATTTGGAGAGTTTGACTCTGACGCTTGCCGATCTATCATCCAGATAGTGGGCAATCAGTTTGCATGTCTTTGTTGCAAAACCTGCATTTTGCATTTTGTACACAAGTCCTTTGTGCTATATTCTGTCAAAAACTCTGGCTACGTCTAGGAAGACCGTGCCAGTAGCTTCTTTCAAGTTGAAACCACTGGTGACAGTTTCAACTATTCTCAGAGCCTGCAATTCTGTTGAGTGGCCGCTTCTGAAGCCGAATTGCTCCTTGGGGATTATATCTAGGGCGTCTGTTTTATCTTTGAGCCTGATGTTCAGGACTCTTTCGACGATTTTACTGAGTGCGGGCAGCAGACTTATCGGTCGGTAGTTCTCTGGGAGAGTTAGGTCTTTCCCTGGTTTACCAATCATCACTACTTCAGCATGCTTCCACCTGTTGGGGAAGTAATCGAGTCTCATGACTGCATTTGTTATGCTGGTTAGTGCAGCAATTCCTTTTCTAGGAAGTTGCTTTACCATTTGATTGGTTATGCCATCTTTGCCTGGAGCTTTACGCTTCTTCAGACATTTTATGACATTTTCAACCTCCTGCGGCGTAGCCGGGTGCTCCACCGTGGCAGGAGTTTCTGTGTTGTATAGTCTTCTGTAGCCATTAATTATTTCTATTTCATGTTGATCATGTTCGAGCGGATGTTGGTTTAGTCGACACTCTCGTTCGAGAGTGTATGCTAAGGCCGGCCTCTGGTTTCTCCTGGTCTGTGTATGCCATTCCTCCTGTCCCGTGCAGGGGAGGCATTGGTTTGTTTTCAGACCTTAGCCTTTTCTCCATTTGCCATGCAGTATTATCCTTTGTGTCTAATTCATGTAGTTTATTAGACCACATTTTGTCTCTGTGTACCCTTAGTGCATCTCTCAACCTAGTTGAGTGCCTGTTTAGGGCTATTCTATCCTGCTCGAGATGTCTCCTTCCGTAGGCACGTTTAAGCCTTCTATTTTCTCTTATGAGAAGTCTCAGCTCGCGAGGGAGGTCACTCCCCGGCTGGACGTGAGGAGTGTTCATAATTACTGTGCTTTCGTGAAAAGCTTCCAGTATTTTGTTTTCTAGAGTCTCTACAGCTCTTTCCAGTTCCTGAGGGTTATTAATGGCTGCTATTTCTATTTTATCCTGGACTTTATCCTGATAAGTCCTCCAGTTAGTTGTTTCCTGATTGAGGTTTCTTGAGCCCTATTTTCTCTACCCAGTGTGAGTACTATCGGATTATGATCCGATGTACCTTCCTCGAGGGTTTCTATGTCGAAGTCATGGACTATATTCTTTAGGATTGCTATGTCTAGCACCTGAGGACGGCCAAGGTTTCTTAGTAGAAACGTTGGTCTATCTGGTCCTATGACTATGCTCCCTTGGTCTTCCGAGAAGTCCAGGAGTCTTTGTCCATTTCTGTCCTCTGTGGTGCTGTTCCACTGTGGATGTTTGCAGTTCAGGTCACCTATAATAACCCGGGGGTTTCTGCCCCTTAGCAAATCATCTACGTCCTCCTGTAGTAGGTCCCCTCCGGGGAGCCTATACGCAGAGGAGATTTTAATCTTCCCTCTGGTGGTGGACAGTTCGATCGATATGACTTCTATTTAGACGTCTTCAATCCCAATGTATGCGTGTGGGATAGTCCTTTTTACAAGGATCGCTACCCCGCCGCCAATGTTTCCGACTCTGTCGTATCTATAGGTTTCATATCCGGAGATAGAGAACCTGTTTGCCCTGTTAATTCTGGTTTCCTGCAGTGCCAGAATATCAGGGGTCTGTTCAGAGATTAGATGCATAATCTCTATTTCTCGTGCTCTTATGCCGTTAACGTTCCACGACACTATATTTAGTGTATTTGGGATTGTGGGATTAATTCCTGCCATTTCTGGGTTTTAGGGCTGCCTCAATTAGCTTCCTTGTCTCACTCATGAGACTCTCAGCCATATCCTTCATGGCTTTTTGGAAGATTTCCATAGTCATTTCTGTGGGGGAACTGGCAGCTGCAGGCTGCCTGATATATAACATGACGCTATGTCCTGTCATGTCGTTCGAATTTAAAAGTCCACGAGGGAAATAGGCATGTGGCGCCATCTGTGCAAAAATAGAAGAGAAACAGAAATTTTAATTTCTGTGCGGTTCTTGGTCGTAAAAGTTATAGAAAACGAAAGAACTAATGGTAAGGTTACTCCTTCACCATTCTGCCGAGAATCGACCAAACCACGACGCCTATGTTTGTTTTAAAGGAGCTATCTATAAATTTCCTTAGGGAGTATCGGTATTAAAACCGAAATACCGAAATCCTGAAGCAAACAGTTTCAAAGTCCAACGACATGACACCAGTTTTAAGCTATGCCGTAAACTGACAGACAGCCAGATAAACCGACCGACGGAATTGATAAACCATATTTTTTTGCAGCCAGGGATGTTAAAATGTGAAGATATGTAAAACCCTAGGAGGCGATTTTTTCACTATTACAAATATTTTATTTAGCCGCCATTTTGTTCCGCCATCTTGAATTAGTACCACAGTTTTACTAGTTCATCTGTATACTACAATTTTTATGGCACAGAATAGGAAATCAGTCCATTAAGTAGTTTTTCAATAATTTCTTTAATATTTCACTAGATCACCGTTTTGTTTTGCCGTATTGGATTTTTACGATTTTACCAAATTGAAATTGATATCAGGTCAGCCCCATATGACTTTTAATTGTTGATCAGAATTTGAAGTCAATCGGGTAAATAGTTTTTTAGTTATGTCACGATGATGCAGACAGACCGACTAAATTGATAAAATGTTAAATAAAATTTTTTCACGATTGCTGCCTTTTACGAGGGAAGTAAGAAAGTATTAATTGTCAGATTTGCGATGAGATTGTTTATTCCTTTAAAACAGTCCTGGCGCTTCAGGCAAAATCTTAACTTTTACATTTAAATTTTTTCTATGTTTAAAGACAAATGCTGTAAAAAGAAACGCAAAATATAAGAATCCATCCGGTACATTTCAGTTCCTCAAAATTTAATGAAACTTTCAAACTTTACTTAGCTGACCCATACAACTTTGTCGTATTCCAATTTCCGTCATCAAATAATTGTAAAATATCCGCCAAATTCTATTATGCGGATTACAAAAGACGGCCCAAAAAAAGCCTTTATCAGTCTCTTGTTCCCCTAAGCGGATTAAAATAAAACTGTACAGACATCTAAAGAATTCGAGTTTTGTCCGATGCATTTATGCAAATTTTTTCCTGACAAAGACCGAAAGGCTTATGTTAATTCCCTTTCCAAAATAAAACGAACCGAGAGAGATACAGATTAACTTAAAAAAGTTCTCGCGCGTATTTCGTCGGAGTCCTCGAAAAGTTGAAGTGCCTGCCCCAATGCGGAAAATGGTTTCGACTGAACAGTACATGTTGCGCAAAAATTCGCAATCTTCAGAATTTATTCTCAGATAGGAAATTTCCCGCGGGAGATATTGTAAATTTGCTTTTTTTGCGCTGAGTAACGCAAAAATTAACTTTAATATTTGATAGGGAAGCTCAGAAAATAATTAAATAAATGGCCACTTTGGCATCAATAGCCATTTTATTAGCGGCTGCTGGGGCGCATAAAGACCTTCCTTACCACGATACAGCAAAGCTTGTTTCTCTAATGCTCTAATAAACCAGGCATTGCTTACTACGGTGCAGCAGTGCAGTCTACTGTAGAATCATTCTGCAAACTTCCTAATTCTTATTAGGTGTTAACGTAATAAGTACAGGGTGGTCCACTTAAGATGCTTCTATACTTTATCTCAATAAATAAGACACTGAAAAAAAAAAGTTAAATACAAAAAGTCTTTGACCCCAAGTATATTTTAAATTTATAATATTTTTATGTATACAGGGTGTTCCATTGTGCCGGGACAGTAACCAACTTTTTTCTTTTTAATGAAATGCTATGAATATTTTTAGAAATTCTAATTCTACGCTTGATTTTGAGTATTTTTTGTCATCATCATGTCATTATTTGTTTTTGAGAAAAATTAACTTTTCTAATTTTTTTCAGAAAAACAGGTTTTTGGAAAAATGTGATTTTTTCACACTTGAAGACTAAAATTGCGAATTTTGGTTATGGATCCATGGGAGTGGTTAATATTTAATACTCTGACCTTTCAAGAGCGAAAATTCATTATACAGGTTGGTCACAAATGACCATCAAAAAAAATGTTTTTGTAACTAAAAATACTTATTTTTTTTTAAATGGACCACCCTGTATTTAGCACTTTTATTGTATTTAGGATCTAATTCTGCATCATTCTATATATATAGTTTATATTCCAAAAATTAGTAGTTTACAAGTTATGACCAATTTTCTATAATAATTCGGGTATTTTTCTTAAAAATCTAACTAAACCAAAATAATATCCTCTTATAATTCTTCTTTTAAAATAATAATAAAATTTAACATTAAATCAACAATAATGCAAGAAAGAAAGTAACTAATTACTTATTACAAAACATTTTCGACATAACCCCCGTCTTTGGCAATACAAGTAGTATAATATTACGGTTACGGTTTTAATTTTCGCAATAATAGCATTTCTAAACGCGTCTTAATTTTACAAGATATCCATGGAAAAACAAAACTAGTAAAATTGTTGCTTGGACACCAATAAATACACAGTTTTTATTTGACATTCAACTAACATCTAACTCTTTTTAAAGGAAAAATGGCTTTATACAAGAGCGTTTAAATCTTCATGAATGTTACATAAGAAATAATAAAAGTCCAGCATTAGCCCTGCGGGAGTATCGGTTGTTGTATCCTGCAAGACGGGTACCCACGAAACATATTTTTTCACGAATTGTTCATGATCTTGAACGTGGAGTGGTAATCAATAAACAAAAACGGCGCCCAAAAATTGTCTTAACAGAAGAAAAGCAATTAGAAATTCTCCTGTATTTTGAAGAAAACAACGAAAATTCGCAAAGAGATGCATCCCGAGATCTACCGAGAATTAGTAAGACTAGTGTTCAAAGGACTTTAACTGATAATAACTACCATCCGTTCAAATTTTTACCAGTTCAGGAATTATCCCAACAGGACTTTCAAACAAGGCTTTTTTATTGTTCTCTCATGATCGACCACCATTTTGAAACTGACATTTTTAAAAATATTTTATTTACCCATGAGGCAATTTTCAATACGGCCGGCATGTTCAACCGAAAAAATACTCATTACTGGTGTAACTCAAATGAACATCATGTAAAAGAAATGAAAAAACAGGGTCGGAGAAGTGTTTATGTGTGGTGTGGTATTATACGTGATCGAATAATAATTCCAGTATTTTATGACTTTGTTCTGAATGATGAGAGGTATTTAAAATTGTTGGAGAACGAAATATTTCCGTTAATTGACAATCTGCCGAACAATATTAAAGAAGGGCTTGTTTATCAACAAGCTAGTGCTCTATATCACACTGTAGTGCCTGTTACATATTGTTTGAATCAACGGTTTCCATTTTGGATTGGTCGGTACGGGACCATAGATTGGCCAGCGAGGAGCCCCGACTTAACACCCCTGGATTTTTTTTTCGGGGCAACCTAAAAAACGAGGTGTTTATAAATAGGTGTAATACCGTTCAAGATTTAAAAAGGAGAATTAGGCAAGAGATAGAATGACTTAATGCAACAGGCGCGGTTAGAAATTCTATTGCGAGAATTGAAACCATGTATACCCTTGTATGGAAATTATGTCGAAAATGTCTTGTAATAAGTAATTAGTTACTTTCTTTCTTGTATTACTTGTTGATTTAATGTTAAATTTAATTATAATGTTAAAAAAAACTTCTAAACTACTAATTTTTGGAATATAAACTATATATATGGAATGATGCAGAATTAGATCCTAAATACAATAAAGGTGCTAAATACAGGGTGGTCCATTTAAAAAAATTAAGTTTTTTTAGTTACAAAAACATTTTTTTTGATGGTCACTTGTGACCACCCTGTATAATGGATTTTCGCTCTTCATAGGTCAGAGTATTAAATATTAACCACTCCCATGGATCCATAACCAAAAATTCACAATTTTAGTCTTTAGGTGTGAAAAAATCACATTTTCCAAAAACCTGTTTTTCCGAAAAAAATTAGAAAAGTTAATTTTTCTCAAAAACTACTCAAAATTTCGTATGCTATGATGACAAACAATACTCAATATCAAGGGTAGAATTAGAATTTCTAAAAATATTCATACCATTTCATTAAAAAGAAAAAAGTTGGTTACTGTCCTGGCACAATGGAACACCCTGTATACATAAAAATATTATAAATAAAAAATATACTTAGGGTCAAATACTTTTTGTATTTAACTTTTCTTTGTCAGTGTCTTATTTATTGAGATAAAGTATAGGAGCATCTTAAGTGGACCACCCTGTACATTCTTTACTGCGTTGCATAGCAAAACCTCTTATCCCTATAAACAATGAAACGGAAATAATAGCCCAAGGATAATTATATTATTACTTCCCTCGTAAAAGGGAAGTATTGCAATCACGAAAAAATCACCCTCCGAGATTTTTTCAGATCAGCAAGTTTCAGAGCCCCTAAGTGTCTCGGTCTGTCTGTCTGTCTATCGGTTCGCGGCATAGCTAAGAAAATACTTACCAGATTGACTTCAATTGCTGGTCAAAAATTAAAAGCTACGCTAGCTTTCGGAGATGACCTAGTAACATTTTGGTAAAAATCCAATATGGCGAAAGAAAATGGTGGTCTAGTGAAATGTTAAAACAAATAAATATCAGAATACTACTTAGCCAATTTATTTCCAATTTTGCACAAGTATTATGTTGGAATCAACTGGTAATATTTTGGATCGAAGCCTGAAAAAACTGGTAAATGGATTGATTTCAAATTGTGCGTCATAACTAATTGTAGTAAAGGAACCAACTAGTAAAACTGTGGTACTAATTCAAGATGACCAAACAAAATAAAATGTTTATAATTGTGAAAAAAAATCACCATTTCAGGGTGTTCCTAAACATCATGTACAAACGAAGAGGGGTGATTCTTTGGCCTATTTTAGGGTGAAAGTTTCATATAAACATGGGTCCGCAAATGTTTGGTTTTTAAGATACAGGGTGTCAAAGTTTTTTCTAAAAAACTTTTTTTTAATAATATCTCAAAGATCCTTTTGCTGATTTTGTTCAAATTTGGCAGTGTCATTTAATGTGATAAGAAGCTAATTTAACACTAACTAAATGGTATTTATGAATTCCAGTGACGTCCCGGAGGGCACGTTCACAAATAATATTGACAGAAAAAATATACGCCACTGACTTTTTGACAAATGTTATATTTTTTTCAGATTAAACATCTAAAAGTACGACTTTTTTGCCTCTTGATAATTTTTTGTATCTTGTGTCGTTTTCGAGAAAAAAAATAAAAACTAGTTCATTGCATGCCCAAGAAGAACAAAAAAATTTTTTTTTTCGAAAACCAAGCCTAATAACATAAAATATCAAGAAAAACAAAATGTAGTTTTGATTGTTCAATCTGAAAAAAATGGAGAAATTAAAGTCAGTGGCGTACATTTTTTATTAATAATATTGAGACTGTCCGTGGATCCAGGGAACGCCACTGATAATAATTATTATTGTTTCCTGTAGTAGGCTCAAGCTTAATTTGGTTAAATTTTGTTTCATTGATGTTTTTTTTCGCATTATACTTGAAAATTGAAGCGGGAATGACCCAGTTTTTGTAGCAATTAAATGCAGTTTAGATTTTAACAACAATATTTAATGACAAAAATGATTTGACATTATATGACAATTATTATATGACAAAAAATAACATCACAAAAATTGTTGGAAGTGACTTCCTCCAGCCCTTATACAGGCCTCCGATCTTCTTCGCATCGACTCTCGTACTCTTTCAAATACATCGGGAGTATTTCGTATGGTTTCAAATCCACCTATTATTCGATGTCGTAGGTCAACCACTGTATTCACCGGTGTTGTATAAACTAAAGATTTAAGATGCCCCCATAGGAAAAAATCTAGACTATTGAGATCAGGGGACCCAGGGGGCCATGGCTGAGGTCCACCTCGGCCTATCCATTTGTTTGGATATACGTCATTCAAATACTCCCGAGCCAAAATAGTGCAGGAGCACCATCATGCATATACCACATTTGATTTCTTAGTAAAAGAGGCAAGTCTTCTAGTAATGGAGGCAGTTCGTCTTGTAAAAAGTGTCTTGACCAATTAAATGATCCCCGATTATACCACCCCATACATTTAAAGAAAACTGTTCTTGAAAATGAGTTTCGACAATTCCATGAGGATTCTCGTCTGCCCATAGATGGTTGTTATGGAAATTCATAATGGAATTTCTCGAAAAATTGGCTTCATCAGTAAAAAGAATGATGGAATTAAAGTTGGGGTTGGCTGCTAGCCTATTGAGAAACCACCTGCAGAAATTAATTCTTAAAGGAAAATCCCGGGGAAGCAGCGCCTGCACTCTTTGAAGGTGGTAAGGGTATAGCAGAGAATCATGCAAGATACGCCACACAACTTGATGGCTAATATTCAATGTTATTGAAATTTTTCTTGTACTAGTCTCCGGATGTTCTTCTACTTCATTCAGAACAGCCTCTTCGATCTGCGGTGTCCGAACAGTACGTGGTCTACCTGTTTCATTGCTTTTCTTATTGACACTTCCAGTTTCGACGAGACGCCTATGAATATTCGAAAATATTCGGTGATCAGGTATCAATCTATTTGAATAACGCTCCATGTATAGACGTCTGGCTTCTCTTGCATTTCCGTTCGCAAGACCATAGATAAAATGCATTTCTGCCATTTCAGAATTCGTATAAACCATTGTAATGAATATTTAAAACACTTTACACTTTTTTGTAGGGAATATTAAAAGACTCTACACCTTACAATAACTATAATGTTGACATAACTTACGATTTAAAATGGTAAATGTCACGAATAATAAAAACAAAAGATTATCCAAACAACGCCATAGCCTACTACCATAGTTACTACTTTTTTGATAGAAATTTATTTCGTCTGGCTAATTACAGAAAATCGTGTTTATTTATTTTTCTAGATAACGGTCAGATATAAAAGGAACTACAAGAAGACAATAAACTACTAAACAAGAGAAAAAAAAAATGATAATTATAATGGCGTTCCCCTGTACAATTACGAATAATATTAATAAAATACGTAACGCCACTTTTTTTCTTAATTTTTCCATTTTTTTCAGATTGAACAATCAAAACTACATTTTGTTTTTCTTGATATTTCATGTTATTAGGCTTGGTTTTCGAAAAAAAAAATTTTTTTGTTCTTCTTGGGCATGCAATGAACTAGTTTTTATTTTTTTTCTCGAAAACGACACAAGATACAAAAAATTATCAAGAGGCAAAAAAGTCGTACTTTTAGATGTTTAATCTGAAAAAAATATAACATTTGTCAAAAAGTCAGTGGCGTACATTTTTTCTGTCAATATTATTTGTGAACGTGCCCTCCGGGACGTCACTGGAATTCATAAATACCATTTAGTTAGTGTTAAATTAGCTTTTTATCACATTAAATGACACTGCCAAATTTGAACAAAATCAGCAAAAGGATCTTTGAGATATTATTAAAAAAAATTTTTTAGAAAAAACTTTGACACCCTGTATCTTAAAAACCAAACATTTGCGGACCCATGTTTATATGAAACTTTCACCCTAAAATAGGCCAAAGAATCACCCCTCTTCGTTTGTACATAATGTTTAGGAACACCCGGTATATATATATATATATATATATATATATATATATATATATATATATAATATATATATATATATACAGTGTGTCCAAGATAAAGAGTGGATAACATTGTTAGATTGGAAACCATAAGAGCTACAGCTTGGGTTAAATTAGAGAAAAGTTGCTCAATTTAGTTTCCAAATCAATGCCGTTTACAAACCTAAAAAATTCCAAACCGTTCCGAAGAAATCCGACAAAAACCGAAGAGGTTCATTTTTGTTTTTATTTTTTTACAGCCCTATTTTTAAAGTTGGATCAAATTTGAAAACACATTCTTATAGCAGTTTTTTCTCGCCTACAAGATGCCACTGTCACAATTTTTGTCTGACGTTTCGTCTCCTGTCAACCATCATCAACTTTGTTTTTTCATACGGCCGCCATATTGGATTTTTACATTTTTAAAATGACCATTTGAGTCCCATTTCAACGATGTGTCACTTCATCAACTTTATTTTTCCTACGGCCGCCATATTGATTTTTTTAATTTTTCAAATGCTGCCTTATTTACGAACTTTGTTTTTTCTTATGGGCGCCATATTGGATTTTTGCAATTTCAAATTTCTCGTTCAATTCTTATTTCAACGAAGTACTGATAGGTGTTAGGTACGCCTCGTAGGTACCCACCAATTTAAAAAACAAAACTAGAAACCTTTAAGTAGACAACACAAAACGATTTATTTCAAACTTAACTACTACTAACTACTTAACAGACAAAAAAGAATTTAAATTAACTATCTTACTTTACAGAAGGTGTTCAAATAAAAAACCATTGTTTTCTAAACACAAGTATGCGCGTCGGATAGTTGCATTTAATACATTTTGCAGGACATCTGGTGTTATGGTTTGAAATGCCTCCAAAACCAGTTGACGTAGCTGCTCTTCCGTTTCAAAACTTCGCTCGTACACCCAGTTTTTTAAATAACCCCACAGATAAAAATCTAGCGGTGTCAAGTCCGGCGATCTAGGGGGCCACGCCACTACTGAATGCGTCCCTATCCATCTTTCGGGAAACCTCTCTGCTAGATAGTTTTGAACAATCCTGGCATTATGCGCAGGTGCTCCATCCTGCTGGAACCAAAAATTATTTAGTTCTGCTAGAGGAAGATTTTCGTCAAACCAATTCTCTAGGTCGTTCTGTAGCAAATGGCGATAGCGCTGGGAAGTTAGGGTTCCATTGTAAATGAAGGGTCCGATAATTTGCATTCCCAAAATTCCGACCCACATGCTGAAACCAAATCGGTGCTGAAATTTCGACTGCTTAAACCGTCGAGGATTTTCTTTGGCCCAAAAATGAGTATTTCTTCTGTTGAAGATACCATTATTTGTCACTATGCTTTCATCCGACCACAAAATTCGGTTCGGCAAGTTTTCTTCTTCCTGACATCTTCTGGTATACCACTCACAAAAGGTTCTTCTTCTTAAATCATCACCCGGTCGCAGTCCCTGACAAATTCTAAACTTATAAGGTGTGAATTTATTTTTCTTTCAAACAAAATGCGCAGTTGATTTTGGGATTCCAGTTTGGCGCTCAATTTGTCTAACAGACGTTGTCGGGTTTTCGACTGCTGCCAACAAAACATTATTTTCTGTTTCCTCATTAGAGTTCTTATTTCGGTTGCCTAGATTTTTATCAAAAGAACCATACGTACGTAAATTTCTAAAAATCTTTCCAAATATCTGTCTGTTTGGTTGAGTTCTTTCTGGATAATCATTTTCGTACATATCTTTCGCCCTTTGAGTGTTGCTATGACATAAAATGTAGCATTTTAGCATGTCGTACTTCTCTTCAAAAGAAAACTTTGTAAACATTTTTTAAAGCAAACAAAAACTAATAAATAACAATAAAAAATGCAATAATTTAAAAAACTCGATAAGCAAAATCTGTATTCTGTAAACAAAATGTCAGAATCAACAAATTTTTACATTGTTGATTTTGACATAAGTCATTAATTTGTTTTTAAAAGGCTACTAGATTTTTTTTAAAATAAACGTCAACTGGTTTTGGAGGCATTTCAAACCATAACACCAGATGTCCTGCAAAATGTATTAAATGCAACTATCCGACGCGCATACTTGTGTTTAGAAAACAATGGTTTTTTATTTGAACACCTTCTGTAAAGTAAGATAGTTAATTTAAATTCTTTTTTGTCTGTTAAGTAGTTAGTAGTAGTTAAGTTTGAAATAAATCGTTTTGTGTTGTCTACTTAAAGGTTTCTAGTTTTGTTTTTTAAATTGGTGGGTACCTACGAGGCGTACCTAACACCTATCAGTACTTCGTTGAAATAAGAATTGAACGAGAAATTTGAAATTGCAAAAATCCAATATGGCGCCCATAAGAAAAAACAAAGTTCGTAAATAAGGCAGCATTTGAAAAATTAAAAAAATCAATATGGCGGCCGTAGGAAAAATAAAGTTGATGAAGTGACACATCGTTGAAATGGGACTCAAATGGTCATTTTAAAAATGAAAAAATCCAATATGGCGGCCGTATGAAAAAACAAAGTTGATGATGGTTGACAGGAGACGAAACGTCAGACAAAAATTGTGACAGTGGCATCTTGTAGGCGAGAAAAAACTGCTATAAGAATGTGTTTTCAAATTTGATCCAACTTTAAAAATAGGGCTGTAAAAAAATAAAAACAAAAATGCACCTCTTCGGTTTTTGTCGGATTTCTTCGGAACGGTTTGGAATTTTTTAGGTTTGTAAACGGCATTGATTTGGAAACTAAATTGAGCACCTTTTCTCTAATTTAACCCAAGCTGTAGCTCTTATGGTTTCCAATCTACCAATGTTATCCACTCTTTATCTTGGACACACGGTATATATATATATATATATATATATATATATATATATATATATATGTATATATATATATAATATATATATGTGCGTGTGTGTGTGTGTGTTTTCATTCAGTACTTGACGATTCTCTAAAATTTGGCATTTTCGAAGCTTTCCTTCTCACGTCTGAATAGAGTTTGGGGTTTGTGTAATGTTTGTATGTAAATAAAGATGTCATCCACCTAACGAATCCATAACTTGGGCTTCAAACTTGCTTTCTCAAGAGGTTCTTTCTCGAAGTATGTCATAACTAAATTTGCAACTACTGGTGATACCGAGGACCCCATCTGTTTGTACATTTATCAGTTAAATTAAAAATAAGTATTTTTAAGGCAATACTTCGAGAGTTGTATTATATGGGCCTGGACAAATGAATCAGCTTTTTTGACAGTTGGTTGCATAATTTCAAATATTTTTCCAGTTTTTTTAGCGGCGAATTGACAGCACTAACGATGGGCGTCCCTGGTATGTGTATTGTTGGTAAACCATAGAGTTTACGATAACTGCTCGACTTTTCCCGTGGCCTGATTTTTTGTTGTATTTCGGGGTTTGTTGGTGAACTTTTCATTTTATTTTTTGTTATTTTCTCTAGGAATGTCATCCGGTCTCTTGGAACAGGCTTATAACAGTTGTCTTGTAAAATATCCTGCATTTTTTGTATGTAGTCATAACTAGGGTTGCGTTTCCTTTATCTGCTGGAACGATTGTGATGTCTTTATTCTTTCGGAGCTTTGTTAGAACCCTCTCTCTGTTCAGTGTAATTTAGTTCCGGTGGTTTGCTTGATCTTAAAATTCTTGCCAGTTCTTGTCGAATCTCCTCTGCTTTCATTTCTTCAGAGGGGTCAAGAACAGCTTCCACTCCAGCTATTATTTCTTCTTTAGGGATTTCCTTAGGAGATATCGCAAAATTAAAACCCTTACTTAGTATGGATTTTTTACTTTATGAAAGATTGCAGGACGATATATTGTACACTACTGATGAGACTTATAGCTGACTCGATTTTTTTAGGAGATTGTCATACTTCTTCGAAAGTTTATCAGTCTTAGTATTCTTATTTGATTTTGTTCGCCAAAAGTAACCCTAATGAAAGAAATGAAGTGGAGCAAGGTCCGGCAACCGGGCTGGCCATTCAACAGCTCCACGTCGCACAGAAGTTCATTTTTGAACTTTAGCGAGACAAAATTCAAAATTTTAAAATGCATTTCATGAATTTATTTTATGTCATATAAAAAGCCAACACATCAAGTTACCCGAAAAAAAAATTGAACTCGAAATTAACAGTTTCCATGGAAGCCATAACCTTGAAAATAACACATTTGTTGTCAATTTGTAGCGACATAACAAAGTTAATTCGTTTACCATAGTTTGTTATTATTAATAAGCGCTCGTCCACGACAAAAAAGGCAGTGTTTGGATAAAAAGTAAGAACCATGTGTGATGGAATCCAAGTTGCAAAAGTAGGCCATATCATTGAACTATAATTAAGGCAATAACTTATTGCAACAATGTCCAACACAGCTTTTCGATTGTTGTAAATATGGAGTAATAGTTTATAGAATCATCAAATTATTATTTATTTTATTAATTAGGTTAGTCTAAGTAGTTTTATACCATTGTAATTAGATTTAGAAAAAGAGCAGAATAAAGTGTTACACAGTAAGTAGTGCACGCTGATTATTTTCTTAAGCATGTAGTTCGAACCAGAACAAGAAGATATTACATGGCGACCCTGCAGCCTATGTGCTTAAGTTAACAGTGCAAAAATATCGTTATGGTGCTTTAGAAGAAAAGAAAAACATGGGAAAAACACAGTCAAAAGAAGAAGTTATAATTGCCCAGGCAGGCAACAGTGGTGGTACGACTGCAGAGGGTAGCAACAGTAACTATTCTCTTTGGCAAGTTTGCGGAGTTGTAGCTATAATGATAGCAGTTACCTTAATTGTTTTATGGTGTTGCCGTCGCAGTAAAAAGGAATTGGAAAGAAAAATACGTCTAGAAATTAGAAGAAGCCAAGACTTATAAAGTCGAGAAAAAAGAAGACACTGGCCGAACCAATCCGGTGGTCAGCAACGAGGGCACGTGCTAGTGTGGCAAAAGGCCGCTAGTGCGCAACGTTGGGATTGATAAAGCCCCTAGTATTGGTGAATATGGACAGTATGGACTTATCTTAGGCGACTATGGACAATGAACATACTTAAGTATTAACATAATTAGTAAGTCATAGTTTTAGCACTATACAATTTTATTGGATATTATTTATTGCCTTAAATTTATTGATAATTATTTTATTTAATGAGTGTAGTAGATTTAAGCGATTTGGATAAATTGAATAACATTATTTCATTATTTATCATAAATATAAAAAAGGAGTCATTAGAGCGTAGAGAATCTTTGGATAGGGTAAATAAATTAAGTAGCAACGTAGAAACATTAGAAAATAAATTTTTTCAGCTTAGAGATCAGTATAGTAAACAGGTGCATGACACCGATAAATTAGAACATTTTCAAAAATATGTATTAGAAATAAGAGAAAACATAGATAAAGCTAGATCTATTTTATCAGGTCGGTTAATTGCCATAAAAGATAAAAAAAAATTACAGCTCGCAGAGACTGATTTGGTTTTGGGCATTCATCCTAGTTCAACAATGAGTGAAAAATTTGATTTGCGAACCGCAGCTTCTTTGTTGCCATCTATGGATGGTACCGAAGAAACTACGAAAATGTTGATTGATGCTATTGAATTATATAACGACTTGCTTGACGACAACGGGAAAGTATTGCTAATCAAATATGTTTTAAAGGCCAAATTAACACAAAACGCGAAATTAAGATTACAAACGACGTATACTAATGTTGGTGCTTTGGTCACAGATATAAAAAACCAACTTCTTACAAAACAATCTGCACCAGCTTTAGCTAATCAGTTGCATAACGTTAGACAAGATACTAAAAGTATAGATGATTATGCGAAAACTATCGAGCAACTTTTATTAAATTTAACCTTAGCGCAAGCGGACGGTGATCAAAATTCGGCAAAAATTTTACAACCGGTGAATGAAAAATTGGCGATAAATGCTTTCGCGAATGGGTTAAAAAATTCAGATTTAAGAACAATAATAAAAGCTAGAAATTACAATAATTTAAAGGACGCGATAACTGGCGCTAAAGAAGAAAATTTAAATTTAACCCCAACTTATTCTAATAACTTATTTCATATGCGTGGGCGTCACCAATATCGAGGAAATCGGTCTAGAGGTAATTTTACAAATTTTAGACAAATTCATAATTATAATCAATCTCGTAACCCGAGTAGGCAAAACTTTAATAATTACAATTTTAGCAGACAGCAAAATAATTCGCAGTACCAAGGCCGAGGTCGTTCCAGCTTTAGTAGGTCAAATTTTCGTCGAGGAGGTAGGCGTCAGCAGTTTTCAAATAATAGTGTATATTTTGTTGATAATGTGGAAAGTAGTAACATAAATAAAAACAGCGAGGAATCTCAAGGAAATAAGTTTTTTCGTTTCTAATAATTTAAAAAATAATGATACAGCTAGTTTTAATATGAATGCTTTAAATTATGTGCGTGTCGGGTATGAAAGGGAAGAAATGATATTTTTATGTGACACTGGTGCAAGTATTTCTTGTTTTTTTGAGAATTATTTGAAAGATAGTAGTATTATAAATACAACTAATAAAATTAAAATTAAAGGAATTGCAGGCTCAACATATTCAGCTGGATCTGCAAATATTTTATTCACTATGAACAATGAATATATTTCTCATGATTTTACAATTATTAAAAGTTTCGATTCTAGTATACATGGAGTTCTAGGTTCAGATTTTTTCCTTAAGTATGGTGCAATTATCGATTATGAAAAGGTTTTATTTTCTTTTTGGCTTAATCAAAATAAGCAAATAACAGTACCTTTGGAGTCCAAAAATAATTTATATACTGTTATTCCACCCCGATGTGAAATAATTACACATTGCTGTACCAGTCTCACAGATGAATGTGTCATTTTAAATGATGAATTATGTGAGGGAGTGTTGATCGCAAATAGTATTGCAAGACCGAAAGATGGTAAAGTGGCTGTAAGGCTATTGAATGTGAATGAAAGAGAAATAAGATTGCGAAATTTTGAGCCTAAAGTTGAATATCTATCAAAATATGATGTTTATTCTTTTACAAAAAAAAATCTCCGTTGACAGAGTTGATACAATTTTAGATCTTATAAATACAGAAGCCCTTAACGTAGAAGAGAGAAATTCTATACAAAAAATATGCGCTAAATATGCGGATGTTTTTCACTTAGAAAATGATTCATTAACAGTTACTGATTTATATAAGCAAAAAATAAGGTTAAAGGAGGACGCAACTCCAGTTTACGTTAAACCTTACAGGTTACCTCATGCTCAAAAAGAGGAAATTAATAACCAGGTGGACGATATGCTAAAAAAGGGTATTATAGAGGAAGCACACTCAGAGTGGTCTTCACCTCTTTTATTAGTTCCCAAAAAACCGGACAAAAATGGCGTTAAACGTCACAGATTGATAATAGATTTTAGGTTATGTAATCAACGCCTACAAAATGATGTATTTCCGCTATCGAATATTACGGAAATTCTAGATTCCCTATCTGGTGCGATTTATTTCTCGCACCTTGATTTAGCACAAGGATATTACCAATTAGAACTTGATCCTGAGAGTAGGCCCTGTACAGCCTTTACAACGGACAGAGGACAATTTCAAATGAAACGATTACCAATGGGTATGAAAATAAGTCCTAGTGCGTTCTCAAGGTTGATGACTGTAGCAATGGCGGGTTTAAATTACGAGGCATGTTTTGTAGTGTAGTTTAATTTGGTATACTTGACTTAATTTAATATTGTCACTTTGATATTTTAAGACATTGTTTTTTTATGATTACACCATGACGAAAATTTAAAATACTCGAAATAGATGTTGATAAATAAAAAAAGTCCCACCAGATCCCGCGATTTTTTTAATACTAGTAAATTACTAGAGGTGTATAGTTCTTGAAAGTACTTGGGGTTTTTGCTTAAATTTGCTCTTTTCGCTAAAAAATTGTTCTTTTGCAGTGGGTACCTCACCGTAAATACCATATCTTATTATTATGTCCTTACCAATTTAAAACAAAAATTTTTTTTTTTTAATTCTTTGTTATTTTTTCATTCCGAGGAAGTTTTTTCACTACAACTCAATAAAGGTTTTATAATTTTAAGTTCCGTCATTCGGTCATTCGCGGATCACGTGATTGTTAGGATACATAATATGATATGGGTAATTAACTCGGTATTTAATAGCTGATAGAGCATATTCAGAGAGCCAAAATCATGCGGAAAGGCTTTCATTAATCAGTAGGAACGCTTATGTAACACCCGTACAGCAACGCTCTGTGTCTGAGATACAGGGTGGTACCAAAAAACTGTTTAATTCTTGTTAATGAATTTGACTAAACGTAATAATATATATTTATGCACTAAATTTGGTATTTATGAAATTGTTGTAGTCAGGATTAGTTTTTTGATATTAATTTTCATGCAGTACTTAGACGGCGCTAGGTACGCTAATTTTAATTTTGATTAAAAAGGTCATGATTTCTAACGTCAAAAAAGCCCTAATTCTTTATATTATTTTTTTCTTCTAGAGATGGAGGGCACAAATGGAATTATCAAAATATCAAGGATTCAGCTACATAACTTAATTAAAAATAATGTGGTCTCTAAAGATAATCTAGTCGAATATATAATAAATAATAATTACGCGAACTTGTCAAAAAATAACCAAGAAAAAATAAAAGCTTCACTTCGTAAATTTATTTACAAATATAAAGCCAAATGGACTTCAAGTTGCCGAATCTTAAATCGCTTTGAAAGTGCTAATGAAAATTGGCTTCAGGACATAAAAATTACGATAAGTGAAACCAGAGGATTTTTTCCAGGAAGACACAAAGAAAAACTTTGAAAATGCTAGCAACAAAACAAAACTAAGAATCATCGCTCCTTTATTAGAAAGTAGAAGCTCCTCGGAACTTTCATTTGCAGCTGGAGTTTCTCTCTACACCTCAGGACAGAGAAATGCTGCTGAAATTGTACGGGAGGTAACACAAACAACTCCTAAAAGAGCCAGTAAAATAAAGAAGACTTTTAAAAATCCTAGTCGCAACCCATTACCTTACTCTCCCGAGCAAGCTCTTGCTTTATATGTCAATACGAAAATGACTAAACACAGTTATATAGAAATTAGAAAAAGTGCAAAAAGTCAGTATGCCAATATCTATCCGTCCTACCATAGATTACTAGAGGCAAAAAAAAACTGCTATCCTCCAAACGAAAAAATTTTCATCACCGAAGTGTCTGCTGAGATTGAGTTACAGGCTCTTTTAGATCACACAATCAGTAGACTGGCTTTATCTCAAAAAGATGTTTTAAGTACATTGACAGGTAACGAGAGACTTACACTTATTGCTAAATGGGGATGCGATGGATCCAGCAACCAAATTGAATACAAACAAGCATTTTCGCAAGAATTTTTAAATTGCAGTGATTCGGATTTGTTTGCTGTATGCTTCGTACCCCTTCAGCTATTAGCTGAAAGTAAAAACTTTAATGGTAAAAAAATATTATGGCAAAATCCTGTGCCCTGTTCTACGCGTTTTTGTCGGCCAATAAAACTCCTTATGAAAAAAGAAACACAAGAGCTTACCAAAGCTGAGGTAAGTAATATTGAAATTCAAATAGCCAATTTACAAGACACGATTATTTTAGTAAATAAGAGTAATATTCAAGTTCAGACTAAATTATGTTTAACAATGGTGGACGGGAAAGTTTGTAGTTCACTTACTGATATTTCGGCGCAAAAATGTTTAATTTGTTTGGCAACTCCAAAAGAAACGAATAATAAGGAAAAATTGTCAGAAAAAACAATAAACTTGGAAAATTGCACATTTGGAATTTCAATAATACATGCCTATATTCGTTGTTTTGAATGTCTGCTCCATATCTCGTACAGATTGGAAATAAAAAAATGGCAGGCAAGATCTACAGAAGAGAAAGAGAGCTGTAAACTTAGAAAGGAAGAAATTATTACAAAATTTAGACAGCAAATGGGTTTATTGGTCGACAAACCGAAACAAGGCACAGGAACTACCAATGACGGAAACACGGCCAGGACTTTTTTTAAAAATTCAGAACTTTCAGCACAAAAAACCGGACTCGATAAAAATCTGATTGATAAGTTTTCCACCATATTAAATGCTATGTCATCCGGTTTGCCAATTGACAGCAACAAATTTAAACTATATACTGAAAATATATTTTCATTATACCTAGAATTATATCCCTGGTATAATATGCCAGCAAGTGTACATAAGATACTTGTACATGGTGCGCTTATTATTGAAAATGCATTGCTGCCTATAGGACAATTTTCTGAAGAAGCTCAGGAAGCCAGGAATAAGGATTTCAGACATTTTCGCCGACATAATTCACGAAAATTTTCTAGAATCGCTACAAATGAAGATCTGCTTCATATGCTATTAATAACATCTGACCCGTTAATATCACAACTCAATCCAATTTATAAAAGAAAAAAAAAATATGTCCTGCTGTCATTGAGCTTTTAAAACAACCTGACATTGATGTTGGTTTAAATCAGCCAAATGAAAGTAGTGATTCGGAATTGAACTCATCTTCTTCTGAAGCCGACTAATGCTTCTTCAGAAAATTGTCTTTCAGACAATTTACCTTAAATGTTAAAACGTTTCGTTTGGTGGATAGCAGTTTATTTTGTTCCATTTTTTAAAGAAAAAAATCGTGATAAGTAAAATTCGAGTTAATAATTATTTAACTTATTTGTTGTTCTATTGTTTTTTCATACTTTAGTGAATTATTGTTGAATTTCAGTTGAAGTTCCTAAATAGGTAGGTAGTTTAAATATATAATTTTGTGCATTTTCAGCCAGTTATTAAAAATATTGTTTTTATGCGTCATCGAATCATATTATGTATTTAATTAGTAGAATTAAAAATAAATAAGGTGTTTGAATTAAAATAATATCTAAGACATAGAGCCACTAAAGATGCAAGTGTATAGGCGATGTATTTGCGGATGAGTTAAACTCGATGCTAAAAGGAAAAGTATGTTTAATACTTTCTAATTTGTTAACATTCTTTTTGATATGATAATTATATTATTACAAAAAAAAATCCTTTTTAATTAAAAATGAGTTTTAATGCCCATTCTTACAGGAATCACAAACCAGTCAGCGCCTATTTGATTGACCAGAAATAATTTGCAAACTGCTCAAGCGAATACTGCTTGGCTCTGACTGGTTTGTGATTCTTGTAAGAACAGGCCTTTAGCTGTAAAAAAGGCATTACAAATTTTTAATTCTTTGAATTCCATATGCGGATACACTTCATGCTCCATATGCAACATAAATCGCTCTTTATAACAATATAATCGTGTGTAAATAGTTAGAAATAGAATCGGGCAACAAAAAAATAATATTCATACCGTTTTGGAACACGTATTTTCCCTAAATAATTTTGTCTCGCTAAATTTCCTTTTCGAACCACAGTGCGTCGTCCAATCTCAGGAAATTCATAACGAAAATACTAATAATATTATCATCAAAATAAGTCTAATTCGCAACGAAGTAGTTTTTATCTGATTCCATTTTGTATATTCCGTTCTGTTGGAAAGCTCTATTAATCTAGCTTCAACAGCTATTATTGAAGAGGATAATTGTTACTACGTAGAAACCTTCATTTTACAATAGACAGGCTCCTCTCCTCTTTGCGATACAAGTAAGACAAAACTTTTAGATGCAACAAAAAGGTCGATCAGTAGCCACCACGATCTCTTGATTTGACTCATTGTGCCTTCTGTAATAAAAAATCTTTGACAGCTGAAGTCACTTAAGAAATCATGGTTCTTGGTTTTAGACCGTCTTCACCGACGTCTTGGCCGTATTTGCATGAGACATCTTTAGAGATTTTCGCTGCACGAGATCAAAGCACGGAATCCAGTGTCCTCATCTCTAAAGAACTACGCATCCGAATTGAAAAAGTGAGATGCCGTTGTAAAAATAATTAAGCATCCTTCAAAACAAGTTCTGTACGAAATTATTAGCGTTTAAGATTTAAAGGGTAAAAACCATCCCCTCTTAGTGGTTGAAGCTAAAAAGGTGAAATCGATATTGACAGTCTAAGTAATTTTTCTTTTATTTTTATTCAGCCAAAAGCGAAACTGTATATTCTCGGTGAGCCCCTCGGTATTTTCTAAAGAACTGAAATATTCTGCCCCTAGGTGTTGTAAAATGAATAAAGGGCCTTAAAGAAGGCAGACCTATAATCAATATTTAGATACTACTACAGTCTAATCAGACAATTGAATTTAACAGGGTTTTTAACGAGCGCACTATTTTATAGCCTCTTTATATTTTATCACATAAAGGTTAAATACCTTCTAGTAGCCAAGTGTTGTTTTATTACTTTACACGCATTCTAAGGCATATTAGCTTTACTTTACGACTTGATAAATAACCCTCTATTTATTTTAATATCAATTTTTATGTATGGTTGCATTTTTTGTCACATAAATTATGTTGTGTTGGTTAAGTGAATGAGAAAATAAGAAAGTACACTGGGAGGTCTTTTAATGCGTACATGCATCTTTCATTCATGTCGAGTTATTACATGTTTCAAAAAAATAAGTATTGGCCTTAATGATTTCACTATGCATTAAAGGTGTTAGATTTGATGGTAAATAAATTTTGGAGAGATGGGACGAATACTCAAGAGTTTTATAGTCAAGTTCACAAATTGAAAATAGTGTTTAGTTTTGCTACTACTAGTAAAAATATGAGTGAGGCCTTATTGGATTCAGAATGACCTCTAGAATAATGTGCAAGAGTTTCAAACCCGTACATATTTCATAAGTTAGTAATAGATTAAGATTTGAAAAAAATAGGCAAATATTTTGAAAATCAATATTTTTTGTGGATTGGTTATGAGCCAGATATTAATGTGCACTAATTTTTGTTTGCCCCCTTGAGATACAGTTTAAGAATAGTTGAAGTGCATAGGCCCTCTGGCAAAAAAATGTTCAAAAAGAAAAATAAAAGCTGTTTTTGTTCAATACCTTTCAATATACGGCAGATAGGATAAAGTGCCCAGTTTTTGGCACTCGGCCAATTATTGGCACTCTTTACAGTTTTCGTTAATTTAAATTATCTAGGATAAAGAAAATTAAAATTTGGAATATCAAAAGAATAGCGGCAACCCTGCCTAATATTTGGCAACCATTTCACATTTCTGTCATTTTCGCGAGTGCATGACTGGCAAAAGTGTGTTTCGATGCACGTAAATTGATGGAAAATAGGCGTCAAGGTAGGAA
The DNA here is from genome assembly GCA_030620095.1 of Kuschelorhynchus macadamiae. Classification (NCBI taxonomy): domain Eukaryota; kingdom Metazoa; phylum Arthropoda; class Insecta; order Coleoptera; family Curculionidae; genus Kuschelorhynchus; species Kuschelorhynchus macadamiae. The sequence continues at coordinate 39,742 of JAUTXW010005111.1, read as the reverse complement.
TGTGCTTGACAATTACTTGATATTTTTCAATTTTAGACAAAAAAACTAAGCTTAGTAGCTTTTGGTATTTAATGGATAAGGCTTATCGTAAAGCTAAAAGTCGGTTTAATTTATTATAACCTTACGTTTAATTATATTTTTAGGATTGCCAGTTATTGGGTACGTAAATTGCTTGTTTTCCAACTGTTAGCACCCATGCCAGCTATTGAAATCAACAATTTATTTTATGCTCTAGTTATTGGCACCCGCTTTGATTATTAGCATTTTTCGACTATAATCCAGGTAGGTAGGTAGGTAGATATTTACTTCGAAGCAGACACGACGTAAACAACAATTACAAGGTGGGCTGACATTTATTTGTCGTTCATCGCAGTAAAATTTGGTTTTTACGTCCAACGTAAACGAAAGTAAATAGACCATAAATACCGTAAGTTCAAAATCAATTTAGTGGCGTTATACTCTAACGCTGCACGAATCATGCAGATGTTGGTTGCTTTAAACCAGTTAAGACTTTTTGGAAATATAATGTATTAAATTGGAGAAGAGAAAATCCATACTGTCAATTAGCTAAGCAATATTTTGCCCGAATCTTGGATAAGGCGCGAAAAATTTTAAAGAATAACACTTTAAAAAGGGGAAATGAACATAAATCATAAAAAATGCAGATACTTTAATATTTTAAGACATATTTACTAGCAGATAAGCTAAAGTAAGCTATAACTGTTTCCACTACTACCCTTTAAAAGTTTTTACGTATTTATTACTAATAATCTTACTATATATCAATAAACACTTTGGGTTACACGTTTTTAGGAATTATGTATGTATTTGTTAGTGCGAGTGATACTTTAAAGTAATTATATAATAACTACTGTCAAGCAACTAATTGCCGAATTGACTCCAAGGTCGTCATTTCTTTTTCGTGACATAATAGTAATTATTTAAAGCTACTGTTCCTTATCTGTTTACGAAATTACAACTTTTAAGTATCAGTACCTTCCTGAACCTTGCAGGTACTACTCTATTACGTTCAAATGTACTTCTATAATGGATTACTATCAAGTAAAACGAGTCGTTGCGGAGTAGAAAAGGTTATCGTCTAATGTTACTTTAAACTGGCTATTACCAGTCATTATTCTTTTGTTGCAACTTTGAAGTTAGAATTACAGTAATTATTTACTACAAGTAAACTAATACCTCTTATACTTGAGGTTCCGGAGTTAGGGGGCGCTGGTACGAGAATCGGTCTACGCTCACTTTATAAGGACAGTGGCGACAATGTTCGGCTATATTGCCATATAAGGTTTGTTGTTTGGGTGTATTTTTTATTAGTTGTTGTGATTTTTGAAGTGAATATTAATTCAAACAATAAATTCTGAACCATTGGTCATATAGAGAAATGTGTTTGTAATTATAAAGTGTTTGTGATGAATTTGTGAATGACTATGACCGTAAATGTCTTAAGTTTAATCCAAGAAAAGTTATTGAATATTGCACATTGTTATATTTTGGTTTTATTTTCCTGTAAAAGGCGATATTGTTTCATGTCTTCAATCAGCACCTAAATTTGAGGTAGAAGGTCTCAAAGATTAGCATACAAGAAACTTTATTTTGTAGGCCTTCTTCAGTACATATTACATTACTAAATTCACTTGGCAGACAACTCTCCTTAATCGCTTGCACAAACATTGTTATTTCTTAAGAATCTAAATCAAAAAGTAAGTTTGCTTTAGATAGTTCGAATAGATTACACATTCCTAGGTAATTTTTGGATGCAGAATGTGAAAAAGTTCTCAGATTTTGTCTATCAGATCTAATTTAAAAAAAAAATTGTGTATATATTTTACGTTATAACTGTTATAATATATAATATTACTATTGCCAGTTAAAAAACAAAGACACATAGATTTAAGTATTTATTGCAAAAATTTAATTTACATAATTACATTAGTCACTAATCACATAAAAATTTTCTTTTATACGACTACGCTGAAGGCTCCAGCAGTAGTCCGCCATCATGTGGCTATCCCATCGTCCTTGATAACGATCTTCCATAGTTTTAATATCCTGATGGAATCTTTCTCCCTGTTCTTCACTACAATCACCTAAGTTTTCTGGAAAACAATCCAGGTGGCTGTGGAGGTAGTGCACTTTTATACTCATGTTACAGCCGAGAATATTAAAATTTGAAAACATAGTTTCCACTAATTCTACGTAATTCTCTGCTTTATGACTGCGAAGAAAATTTTGTACTACTTGCACAAATGAACACCAAGCGTTAGATTCAGTCTCGTTCATTGATGTGGTGAATTGTGGATCTTTAACAAGTTGCCTGATTTGAGGACCATCAAATATACCAGCTTTTAGTTTTTCCATGCTAATGCCAGGAAATATACGTGACAAATACCCAAAACAATTTCCATCTCGATTTAAAGCCTTCACAAATTGCTTCATTAGGCCTAGCTTGATATGCGAGGGCGGAAGTCAGATTTTTTTCTCTTGAAACCAAAGGATTCGTTGATCACGTTTTGTTTTCCTTGAATCATGACATCTCTTGAAGGCCAATTTTTGTTAACCCAGTGCTCATTTTTAGCTCTGCTGTCCCAAAGGCACAAAAAACAAGGATATTTTGTATAACCACTCTGCTGTCCAAGGAGGAAGTTAACCATTTTTAAATCAACCCAAATTGCCTACTGATGTTCTTCGTATTTAATTTTTCTCAAAACTAATGCAATTGTTTCATAGTCTTCCTTAATGGTAGTAGAATAACCAATAGGAATTGAGCCATATTTGTTGCCGTTGTGTAAAAGAACACATTTTAAACTACGTTTTGAACTGTCAATAAAAAGGAGCCAATCATCTAGAGTGTATTCAGGCAAACCCATTTTTTTCTAAGAGCCCTTTTATATTGTTACAGAATACCAAGTCATTTTCCTGAGCGAAAAAAGGCAGCAGATCCTTATCTCTTTTACAATAAAATGTAATATTAGTACCTGGACAAAGTAGATTTTTTCTTTTAATCTGGAGGCAAGTAATTCAGCGGATTCTTTTGAGAGATTCAGGTCTTTTATAAGATCGTTTAGTTCTTCTTGATTGAAACACTGCGGAGTTGCTAAATCTGCTTCAAATTCGCTGTCGTTTTCTGATTGAACTCTTTGAACTTCATCAGATGTTGATGTTTCTGTATCATCTTCTGTCAGTTCGGGTAGACTGCTGAAGGATGGAACGAGTATTTCTTCCGAATGCGCTACAGGCCTTCTTGCAGAATTTAGATCAGGTCCATTTGTGTCTTTTATTTCTATTTATGCCTTTAATATTAACGAGATAAAAATAGCAGTCATCATGATGGTTTCGCGGTTCTCTCCAAACCATTGGTACACCAAACTTTAGGCACTTCCTCTTTCCAGTTGTCCACTGTCGCAAATGTTCAACACATGTTTTACATATGAAATGTGGGGCCTAAGATTTGTCTTGATTTCCTAAATGAACGCCAAAATAAGCAAGATAAGCTCTTTTCACGAAGTCGGATATCGTTTTTCTGCTCTCTCTAAAAGTGTATTCACTACACACATAACAAAAAACATTGGGATGATTTACACAGGTACGTCTGCTTGTGGATGTCACTGTTTCAGTTTAGTGTCTTGATACTACAAAACGACCAAAATTTACACAAAATGATAGCACAACTTTACTTGGGAAAACTCAGTAATATACTAAATTGAGTACAGCCAAGCAGGTATAGAAGGATTGGGTCATAGGCAATTACAGGTATAAAAGTAATTAAGAGCAGTGTATTTAGTAGTTCCTAGTATAGGAACTGGGTCAGGGACAATTCCAGGTATCCATTTGGTTAATTAGATTCTGGGAAATTTCTATTTTGACGATTAAGTACATATTTATCTCTTTATTGGTTGTCCTTTATCAGAAAAAAATATCAATTAACCTGTAACCTGTATCTCAAAAACTAGAGCTGAATCAGCACATTAAAAACATCTAAAATCAGATGTTAGATTAATTAAATTATATTTGGGATAGACTAACGATAATATGTGTGAGCCCATTTAAACCTTTAGAAAAAAAGTAGCTTTCGTCTGCGTCATTCATCCACATTCTATAGAAAATTAAAAATATCACAACCTGGTTGTCATACCCAAACAAAACCTAACACAGTATTTTAATGAAACCAAAAATAAATCCCAACAAAGGGTTATGGTTATGACAGAATGATAGAAGTGACTCAAGTTGTGCAGCTATCCGTATGCTACGACGTTACGCGCACCACGCATTAAATTTTAAAGAAACGGCGGAATGTTCGCAAATCGTAACCGCTTGGTAATAATATACAGTATCGGATTAATGGGAACTTTGTAAATAACTAGTAGACTTCAAAGTAATTGGGTATAAATGACAGTTGTGTATTTAAATAATCCAAAACTATAAAAGCGCATGGGGGCAGTCGTAGACACTTGATGTTAAGTAACTTTCTCAGTAAAGGAGTAGATCTAACTTAAAAGTAAAAGTCCAATAGAACGCCATTGTTTATTTTCATCTCCTCTTCTAAATATTTAGCTATGACGTTTATTTTTGTGAGTATAAAGATTAAAAATGCATACAAATTAAACATCACGTTAAAACAATAATCACTCTTTATAATACCTAAGATATATGTCCTAACACTGGAACCTGTGGTGGAAGATAGATCAAAATACAAGAGTTCTAACCACACTACACCACAACTTGTTACGTTCTAGACGCGCGTTTCGCTAACCAAGTTAGCATCATCAGCAGATGATATAAACTCAATAAAAATCAGTTTATATCATCTGCTGATGATGCTAACTTGGTTAGCGAAACGCGCGTCCAGAACGTAACAAGTTGTGGTGTAGTGTGGTTAGAACTCTTGTATTTTGACCTAAGATATATAATGATAATTACTATTTAAACCAAAGTCCAAAATTGCGTTTTTGAGTCTCAATGGGCGTATATATTTGACAAAAATTTATTGAAAATTAAGAAATTTTAAAGGCGCGTAACTTTTTTACGACTATCATCAGCATATTCATCAGAGAAATTGTCTGCGTTTTAATTTTATGTACTTAGCATAGCCAGAAAACTAAGTGAAACGCATGTATCCTACCTCACATACCAATAACGTATCCTATATACTCTTCACCATATCCCCAATTTGAGTGTTTGTAGTCGCCATAACTGGTTTGTTTGTATTAAAACGAACCATACATATTTTTAAAACGGATCAAATAAAGACAGAAATAAGGAAGTCACGAATGGGGTAAATTATTACTATTCGGCTACTTAAATGGAACTACACAATTCCGTACTATCTATGCAATAGTCAAAGTCACAGTTACATGTTATTCACGCAATAGTTACCCTAAAATTGTTCCCCATTTTGGTGATGACTACGTAGTCTTAGCTTAAACAGAACGTGGCGACACCAAGTTCCGGTTACTTCACCGAAAATACTTGTGGTAACAATGACGTAGCACATTTACTACTTGGGAAGATGGTAGAAAATGAGAATGAAATTACATGCGAAATAGATCAAATAGATGTAGCGGAATTTGAAGAAAACCTACTTTTTTCCGAAGAAGAATTGTTAAGCATGCCAGTTGTTCTTGAGTTTTCTCAGATGGACACAAAAGAAGAAGCTCCCGAAACTGACTCTGTATTATCGGACAAAAAGAGAGAAATAGCAAAAAATTATGATTTTGACGAAACTAAGAAAAACAAAAGTCAGGAAAAGCCTGAAATATACAACAAAGATGACCCATGCTTTAACATGCCTGAAAAGAAAAAACCAAAATTGAATATAATTCAGAATATAATATTAAGTCCAAACAGCATCGAACATAAGGAAAACACAGTCGACAATGAAAACGATGAAATTTTAGAAATCAGCGACATAAAAGCTGATGAAAATTTAGACCTTATACCTAACCCAAACAATAAATTAGATTACTTAGAAAAACCTAAAACAGCGGAAAGAAGCGGTAAAAGGAATTCCATGAGAACATCGTTTGTTTTGGTCTCTTTGGATTATAAAAAATGTCTTCGAGAAAATGAAAAAACAAAAATTGAAAAGGAAAAGAAAAAAGAAGAAAATAAATACTAAAAAACAAAGAAGGGAGATGGTACGCGGATCAGATCATGTAGAATAGCAAAAACAAGGAAAATCATGTAAGAAAATTGTTTCAGTCTGAAGGTAAAGAGGAAGAAAAAACAATGAAATTTGATGAAACAATTTTAGAGCAGAATACATTTGTAAAAAATGGGTTATGCTTTATAAGTGCATTCAGCACTGGCTCGATTAATTTGGTGTAAAATGTTTAAAGTGTACTATAAATTATCATTATAAATGTTGGAAGAAACATCAGATTTACAATGTGTTTGTAAACGTTGCGCTTTAAAAAATAACAGTTCTTGAATATTTGGACAATCCTGTATGTTTTATGTTTTTATTTATCTTAATTTTTTTTATATGTTTTGCTAGCTACCTACATGTAGAATGTTTAGAATTTTAAGCATAATTTTCTGCGTAGCTAGCTGTAACTTGTGGTTTCATTTTTAATGCGTTTCGACTATCCGTCAAATATGATTTATTACTTTTGGTATTTATAATTAATGTTAAAGAGTTTTTTAATATATCTTTAAACATCATGTTTTGTTTAATTATTTTAAATTGTGAATAGAATGGCAATTACTGGACATTTTATGGTACCACCAATTGTCATTAAGGGTGTTAATCATTGGAAATTCGTCAAACTTTAGAATTTTTGTAATTTATTCTTATTTTTTTGTTACAAATAAGTAACTTTGTTGACTTTATTCAACACTTTAAAACAAGTTTTTACACCAAAATTCAACAAGCCTACATTATATTATACACCTTAGTTTTTATAAACAAAAAATTTAACTCGTGTCAATAATTGGTACCTCATTTTTTCCAAGCTCAATTTTCACAGAAACTATGAAATCTGCAAAAAAATCATGAACACTGGCCCCCTTTTTTCAAGCCATACACTTTTCAATTAAATGCTTTTGTTGTATCTGTGATAACTGGCCGACAAGATTTTTCTAACACAAGCCAGCTCATTATTTTCACATTGGAAATACCCTCCCAATAATAAAAAAAATATTCGGAAAGCCCTAATACGTGCCATTTTTTAATAGCCTAATTAGAACCTTTTATATTGACAGGTAAACAATTTTATTGTGGAGCGGCTAAAATGGGTCCATTTTACAACGGAAAAATTACCTAGACTGGGTTGTTTACAACATTAGACATAAAATAAATGTTAAACATCACTCTTCTGTTGAGTTTTGAATTGAGTGGTTCTCTGTGTATCGATAAGCAAGTGTATGTGAAGACGAGAATGTCGAGTCAAACGCGCCGAAGTTGCAAAATTTCTCCTGACAAATTTTATTATATTTGTGGAGAATTTCTCGTGAAATCACAAGCCAGGCCATTTTCCGAAAATGTAAAAAAAGCCTACTTTAATTATTTTGGTGTGTTAATTGGGGATCAAGATAAGCGGTGGGCTTCCCATGTGTGCTGTGTTAGTTGTAGTGTATCATTGGTGAAGTGGATGAAGGGAAAGAGAAAAAGTATGCCTTTTGCAGTTCCAATGGTATGGCGAGAACCCAGCAATCATTCTGACGATTGTTATTTTTGCCTGACAAAGACTGAAGGTTATTCCAAAAAGGGAAAGCACAATATAGAATATCCAAATTTGCAATCTGCCATACGACCTGTTCTTCATAATGCAAATTTGCCAGTGCCGATTGCGCCTTTAAATTGGCAAGCTATTGATTTGGGAGATAACGCATCATCAGGCAGCTCAGAAGAACAGTGCACCGATCCCACTTTTATCACAGGTCCCAGTGCCGACGAGCCACATTTCATTGTTCAAAGTGAATTAAATGATTTAGTACGTGATTTGGGGTTATCCAAGCAACAGTTAGAACTTCTGGGTTTCTGTCTTAAGGAATGGAGCCTATTGGCCAAAGAAACAAAAATTACGAATTTCAGAAAAAGAAATGCTATGTTTTCTAAATTTTACAGTATGGAAAATTCGTTGTGCGCGTGTACTGATATAGACAGTTTAATGCAGGAACTTGATATTGAACATTCTCCCCGTGAGTGGCGCTTATTCATATACTCATCTAAATATAGCCTAAAAGCTGTGTTATTGCATAATGGAAATTTAAAACGCTCTATACCAGTTGCAATGAAAGAAAATTATGAAAATATGCGCACGATTTTGGATAAAATAAACTACAATAGGTATAAATGGCAGATATGTGGAGACTTAAAAGTTATAGCGATTTTAGTGGGACTTCAAAGGGGATTTACAAAATATTGCTGTTTTCTTTCTTTATGGGACAGTCGTGCAATAAATCAGCATTATGTAACAAAAATTTGGCCAGAACGAAGCGAATTTCAACCGGGATCTGAAAATGTTAAATTTATACGTCTTGTTGATCCCAAAAATGTCCCTTTGCCTCCTCTTCATATTAAATTTGGGCTGATGAAAAACTTTGTGAAGGCTTTGAATAAAGATGGTGATAAATACCTAAGACAAGTCTTTCCCCAGTTAAGTGATGCCAAATTAAAAGAAGGCATTTTTATTGGGCCACAAATCAAAAAATTGCTGGACGATGTAAATTTTACGAAAAAGCTTATCAGGCAGGAACTCAAAGCATGAAATTCATTTGTTAATGTAGTAAGAGGGCATTAGTAATTAGGCAACAATATGGATGAACATTATGAACAATTAGTTAATGAACTCTTAGATGCCTATAAAGCGCTTGGTGCCAGAATGTCATTAAAAATTCACTTCCTCCATTCCCATCTGTCATTTTTTCCTAAAAATTTGGGAGCTGTTAGTGACGAGCAGGGTGAAAGGTTTCACCAAGATATCAGAACAATGGAAATTTGGTACCAAGGACGATGGGATCCAGCCATGATGAGCGACTACTGTTGGTTTTTGAATAGAGAAGCTAGGACACCTCATAAACGGAAAAAATAAAGTTTAATTAGTGTTTTAAGTTAGTATTTTTCTCGTTTGCTTTTCTCTTAGATGTATAGGCGAAAACTGTAAACATAGTCAATAAACAGGGTTAGAATTTTCTAAAATCATTTTTTCTATAGATACTAAGTATCGTAACATTCGATATGGTTCTACAACTCTAACAAGAAAACCCTACGTGCTACAACTTTCTATTTGTCATTTTCGTATTTGGATTATGATTATGCTATTCTGATTTGTGTTACAACAAAAAAAATTTTTTTGTCGACTAGTGAATTTGGAAGATATTGGCTTTTGTTTGTAGTTTTTGACATTTTTATGTGAATCGGCCGTCTGGTACGTTGTGAGCAATCCTCATATTCCTAAACCGCTCCTCGAGAGGATTTATCAAAATTTTTTTGTTTAATGGAAAAGTTACTAATTTTTGTATCAAAGCATACGTATGTAAAAAATGTTTCAAAAGGAACCAACAGCAGAACTAGTACAAGGTATTAAGCAATAATTGCATACAGGTAACGAATTATGTTTGTTACAAAAAACTGGTCCTACCTGTAATCTTCTCTCCTTCAATTTTTGTAATAAGCCTAAAAGCAAAAAATGTTTTATTGCAAAACAGTACTTAATAAACTGGAAGTGGGAAATCCTCATAGATTAATTAATATTTCACTTCATTAAGATTTCAAATATAATATCTATGCACCTTCTGATGTCTGAGGCTTAAATTAAGAGTACTTTTCAGGATATGCTGATGTTATTAAAATAAAGATATTCGAAGAAATTCTGAATTGTCGAAATTTTCTTTCTTAGTATATCTGAGTAAAAACATCTATTTGTTTAATTCAATACCTCTCGTAATCATATTTTATCTTAGAAATATACGACAGAAAAGTAAAAGGCTATTTAAATAAAATATTGTTATTATATTGATGCATGATTCGCAAAAATTCGAAAAACACAGAGTACAAACGATTTTAATTAAAATAACGAATTTGTTTCTACTTATCTTTCCTATTGCTCACATTTTAAATTGGCAGCAAGTTCTAATGGAATATCCAGTACATCATATCAGTATTTTTAAAAGCATACATTTCTAACATAATGAGCATTTAAAAACGTTTATGGCAATAAGCTCTGAAACTTCTTGACAAACTGGTGGATGTTAGTTTATATTTGTAAAGTGAATTACGTTAGATAATACTGTATTGCCACAGCATATTAGCTGTGGTATTGCTTTCTATTTGAAGAGAAATAATTTAAAGTGTTGCATTGTTTGGCTTTCTATACACTGTTCTCAAACTGAAGTAGGTATATACTTACACAATTTCTGCAAAATATTTTTTTCTAAATTCTTGCAAAAATTATACAAATCAAATATATTTTTTTATGCTATGACTTCTGAATGAAAAAAACTTGCTTACTACGAATCATTCTAGACAATAAGTGAGCTTTTTCTATACATTTTGCAACAAAAATTTAAGCACTGGTATGTCAAAAATAATATGACAAGCATGAATAACTAATTTAAGACATTTTATAAAAATAACCATGTGTATGAAAATGGTAGGTTTACAACTTTTATCATAATTAATATTAAACACTATTTTAGGAAAAAAGAATAGATAATTTTTGGAGAGACTATTAAGCTGAATATGTGCTTCTTTAAAGATGTGTTAAAAAAGGGACTATAAATTACAAACGTTTTCTGTTATACGCTTATATCGAACTGCTTTTTGTTATGTTAAAAACAGTAATATTTTGTATTTTAATTCACTTGTCACACCTGAATCGCCTAATTTATCCATATATATATATATATATATATATATATATATATATATATATATATATATATATATATTGATTCTTAGTCCTTCACGGATGGAAAAATACAATGTGTTTTCATTCCGGGTGTACATCCGTTCACTACTGTCGTTCTGAAAAGAACAGTTTTGCTGACTTTTCGCCAAAATCACATTTGGCATTTTCGAAGCTTTCTTTCTCGCGTCCGAATAGAGACTGAAGTGTTGGTGACTGCGATGCTTCCTTTTATACCCCTACTCGGGGCCGAAGGTTATATCTGCGCAGGCGTTGGTCGTTATTTATGTTTTCCGGATGTTGTTGTTGCGCTAATTGTGCTTGAGTTTTTACGGTTTTAGATTTGTCGATTATTGTCTTCCATACTGTTGGTAGTTTTAATGATTCGTCCCTTTTATTCAAATCACCTTGTTTTTCAATTTCTATGGCTTTTCGGATTATTCTGGTCTTATAATGTTCTATATGGGCAATCTCCCTACACCCATCGAAATTTATTTTATGGCCGGTTTCCTGATGATGTAGGAATAAAGCTGAGGTTGTTTGTTTATTTCTGATGCTGAGTTTATGCTCTTCCACTCTTGCTGATATTCGCCTGTTAGTTTACCCCACGTACAACTTTTCACAGTCCTGGCACGGAATACTGTATACTCCGTGGTTTTCCAGTTTGATTTTATCTTTTGGGTTTCCAGTAGTTTACCTATAGTTGTTTGTGGGTTGTGTATTGTTTGTATGTTGTGTTTCCTAAGAATTCTTCCGATTCTGTCTGTTGTGCCTTTTACATATAGTAAGACTACTCGCTGCTTTCTCGGTTCATAATTTTTGTTGTTCGTTGTTCGGGAAACCTGTGCATTAATAGCTTTCTCTATGGTGCGATTTGTGTAGCCATTTTTCTTTAAAGCACTAGATATTACCTTAAGTTCGTTTTATCTCGTCTGTGTTTTAGTTAATCGCACGGATCTGGATATTAGGGTATTTGCCATAGCTTGAATTTGTGCTGGGTGATGATGTGATTTTGCATTTAAATATCTGTCTGTATATGTTGGTTTTCTATGCACGGTGTATTCGAAATGTCCGTTATGCAGTTTTGTGACCAAAAAAAACATCTAAAAATGGTAGTTTGTTGTTTTCCTCTAACTCTAGAGTAAATTGTACTCTGGGGTGGATTGAATTTACGTGAGTCAGAAATTTTTCGAGCTCTGCATGACTATGTTGCCATATAATAAATATGTCATCCACATAACGAATCCATAATTTGGGTTTTAAACTTGCTTTCTCAAGAGCTTCTTTCTCGAAGTATATCATAAATAAATTCGCGACTACTGGTGATAGCGAGGACCCCATTGGAGCACCATCCATTTGTTTATACATTTTCCCGTTGAATGAAAAATAAGTATTTTTGAGGCAATGCTCCGAGAGTTGTATTATATGTGCCTGGAAATCCTCGTTCATAGCAATCTTGTCCAATGCTTCGTCGATGGGAATACTGGGATATAACGATTTGATTGAGATTCGTCCCTTTTATTCACCTTGTTTTTCAGTTTCTATGGCTTCTCGGATTATTCTGGTCTTATAATGTTCTATATTGTCAATCTCCCTACATTTTCGATGGGTGTAGGGAGATTGCCAATATTGAACATTATAAGACCAGAATAGTCCGGTATAGCAACACGCTTAAGTCAAAGTTTCGAGTATATTACACAAAAGGGAATAATAACAATAATCTAAAAAATCAAAAATATGCAAAGCATTTAATTTTAAAAAACCAAAATTTAGTCCGCTACTGGTTTCTGATTCGCCCTGTATATTCAAAGTTAACTTTTCAAGGAAGTTCCCTGAAATCCATTCAACTTTTGTATTTATTATTTTTTTCCATCTACAAAAATAAACCTTGAAAACGGGTGGCGAAACATAAATGATTCCCTTTTACGAGGGAAGTATTATTTGCTTTTTTTTAAGGTACGTTAAGGGTTATTGGTAATTACTTTGAAAAAATTAATTATCATTAAACGTGTAAGAGATCTCTTATATTTGAAGTTTTGGCCGCGAAATAGCATTGAAGCGCTCCAGTGTAAGGGAAGAAACAAATTCTGCAATCAACTAATTTGTTTGTTTAAGTAACTGTGTTTTAATAGTTAAAATAAATAAATTTGAATTCTGTAGGTTTTTTATTAAAAAAATCTACATATTACGCACTAGCGTGTAAATAATTGTCATTTCAAAACGCAATTGACAATTAAAATAACATGATTATGGAACATCAATAGAAACATCTATTTACATAAAAAAGCTATTCCAACTAGGTGTGTGTGTGTGCCACCAGAGCAAAAAGAAATATTTGTATTCAATTCTTATTTCCCTTTGACAAACAAGTTACATGCCGCTCTGTTGTCGCGAAGAATGTAAAATTTAAATGCACCATTCTTAGTCCGCCCACGAAAATTTTGCAAAATAATTAATACCTCCCATGTAGATTCTGTACCGACAATGGCCCCACGGGTACGCACATATATTTCGTGAATTGCTTTTGTGCATACCAAACAGCGGGCCACAATAATTAGGACCAAAATTATCGATATCTATCTCTGACATATCGATATTTTTGATTAATGACGATATTTTTATAGAAGAGAGGTGAGCAAGTTTATGGCGCTATTTTAATTGTTATTTATTTTGGTAAAAGAGCGAGCCCGAAAAACCGTAGTATGGGTTGATATGTCGAGTGCTAGTCTATATATTTAAAACGCTAAGCCAGATTTTTCAGAAAGTTCCTGAAAGAGTTGTACCGCACCAGTTTACATGATTTTTGCTTCCCTCGTAAAAGGGAAGTATTGTAGTCGAGAAAAAATCACCTTCTGAATTTTATTCGGATATTCACGTTTCAGGGTCCCTAGATGACATGTTTTCTCAATTCCATCGGTCTGTTCGCGGCGTAGCTAAAAAACTACTTACCCCATTGACTTCAAATTTTGGTCAAAAATTAAAGGTCATATGGGGATGATCTGGTAATATTTTGGCAAAAATATAATACGGCGAAACAAAATGGAGGCCTAGTGAATTGTTAAAAAAATTATTATTAAAAAACTGGTCATCCAATCTATCTCAAATTTTGCAAAAACATCAAGTATTATGTTGGAATCAACTGGTAATGTTTTGGTACGAATCCAAGATGGCTGAATCAAATGGCGGCTTAATAACATATTTAAAGTGTGGCTTAAGGATCAACTAGTGAAACTGTGTTACTAATTCAAGATGGCGGCCAAATAAAATTTTAGTAATCAAGAAAAAATCACCCTCTCACCCGGTTTGTCTGTCCGTCAGTTCGCGAAATAGTTTCAATACTACATCCCCGATTGACTTCAAATTTTGACCAAAAATTAATGACTTGGTAAAATTTTGGTAAAAATCCAATATGGTGGAACAATGTTAAAAAAATTTGTTAGAGTGGTGTATTATTTGTGGTTAGGACCCAGTAAAAAACCCAAGTCGATGCTTCGCAACTTCATTGTTGCATCCTCAAGACGCATATATAGACTATATATCCTGCATGAAACCCATATTATGTGTTTTTAACTACAAACAAACAACAAAAGTATGCTTTATTGCCGCAGAAAAATTCTACAATTTTATGGACAAAGCAAAATATACCTAAAAATAAGACATATCAAAACATTAATCGAAAATAATTTCGACAGGTCAGTGCTTTTTTTTTTAAAATGTAAATTATCAATTTACCAAATCGTAAAACACACGTTAGAATATAGCATAACATTGCAAACAGTAAATGAATCATGATAACCTTATAAAAGAAAACAAACACACATGTACGAGGTGAATAATTTCGATGACATTGAAATCAAAATTGCAACTATGCGACCTTAAACTCTATGTTATTATAGTTATACAAATAATTGTGATGTTAAACAGAAGGTATATTGAACTAGTGTAGAATGTAGTATACAAAAAGAATTAAATTGTTTTTAATCCAATATCTAACAAAAATAATTAAGTTTTAAGTGAATGTTCGACAGTTCTTTTCCCTATATAATGATTTACAAAATTCTATGCTATGAGTTAGGACATGACTCACAAAAGATTTAAGTAAACAAGCGAGTTTAGTGACAATTTAAAGAGACTTACTCACTGAAAAAAAAAATCATTAACGCTGTAAAATGGTCTCTCAATGAGGTATGCTTTGGTGTTTTTTCGAAATTGTGCAAGCATAGGGATAGATTTTAAATGTACTGGCAGATTGTTGTAAAGTTTTATGGCGTTGTAAATAATTGATTTTTTTATTAATTCTGTGGAAGGAATGGGAAGATAAATATCATGCCTAGAGTTTCTGGTAGGGTATACATGTTGTGGCCTTTCTGGGAGGGTGTTTATATGTTTTCTCAGCAAACATACCGTTTCCAAAATAAATAATGCAGGAAGTGTTAATATTTCATGTTTTTTGAAATAGTATTGGCAGTGAGCTCTATTATTTAGACCAAACAAATAACGAATGGCTCTCTTTTGAAGCATAAAAATACTACGAAATTGCTCGGTGGTACAGCAGCCCCAAAAGGGAAGGCCATAGCGGAGGTGGGATTCAAATAAAGAGAAATAAGTAAGACTGGCAGAAGGAACGTCTAGTTCTTTTGAAACTGATCGAATGGCGAAGCAGGCGGTAGAAAGTTTTTTAGTTAAGGTGTCAATATGATTAGACCATTTTAGGTTGCTATTTATATTTAAACCCAGGAATTTAACCGACTCTACGTATTCAATATTGCTGTTACGTACCTGAAGTGGTTGTAAAGTTCCCTTATAAGATAACGCCACCGTTTTATCGACGTTAAAACAAAGCATATTGGAATCGGACCAAGCCTTAATTATAACCAAGTCTTTGGAGATACTAGAGTGTAAAGACGTTGTATCAAAATCACTCCATGTTATGCTTGTGTCATCAGCAAAAAGGGAGATTCTTCCATTAATTTTAAGGTTCGTGATATCATTAATGTATAACAAAAAAAGAATAGGTCCCAAGACTGAACCTTGAGGGACTCCACTTGTAATCAACTTACAATCAGAATCGGAACCATTAGCCCTTACAAGTTGTTGCCTTTTTCCAAGATAAGATTTGAACCAATTTAAAGAAGTACCACGAATTCCATAAAAATGTAGTTTGTTTATCAGAATTTCATGACTAACACAATCAAAGGCTTTCGCATACTCCACTGGTCTGCATACATTTTCCAGATATTAAGTTTCTAAATGGTTTTCTTTAACGATCCTCTTGTTTTTATGTTAGAGTGGTGTATTATTTGGGGTTAGGATCCAGTAAAAAAAAACAAAAAACTTTTTTAAATTGTCGATGTTTCACTATTTTATTGTTGCATCCTAAAGACACATATATAGATTCTATATCCTGCATGAAACCCATATTATCAGTCTTTAGCTACAACGTTGGTCCGCAGTTATTTCTCAGATATTAAGTTTCTAAATGGTTTTCGTTAAAGATCCTCTTGAATTTATGTTAGGGTGGTGTATTATTTGTGTACTATTTTACTGTTGCATTCTCAGGACACGTAGATTTTATATCCTGCATCAGTCTTTACCTACGCAGATATTTCCCAGATATTAACATAGAACGGAAGCTTTCACGGCTTTGGTCAATTAAGAAATTATGGTTCTTAGAATTAGACCATGTCAAATTGGAATTACTATCCGACGTTTTGCCTTCGATTGCATGAGGCATCTTCAGGGATCTTTACTGTACGAGATCTGAATACTGAATGAGCTCGAAGAGATTCAGGCGGGCTTTTATACCCGACTTGTGCTCGCCGATCCGTGACCCTGTGTTAAGATCGATTTCCACAACTTTTCGTTTATAGAAACCTGGAACCGATGCTAGAACCTTGGTTTCCTTTACATTTATGATAGAGCCAGTGTTATGCTGGTGTTCAGCTACAGCAGATTGAACAATTTGTTTCTTTTTAATACATCGTTCATGTTCCTTAAGTCTAATTGATATTGAGCGTCCTGTTTCTCCCACATACACTTCTCCACAGGAGCAAGGAATTTTATATATAATATATATATATTTTGTCTCTAGTGCCATGTATGTAGGGAAGAACAACACTACCTAATGGGGCTCTTTATCATTCTCTTTTGGCGGAATTGGTTCACTATGTCTTTTATTTGAACGCGTAATATCTTCAGTGCAATAGCCATTCCCTCTGAGAGCTTTGGTCAGTTTCGATGTTTCCGATGTTAAAGAATTTTGATCAGAAATCGAAATGGCTCTGAATACTAGTGAGTTAATAACCGATTTCTTTTGTGCGAGATTGAAGAATTTGCGTTTAAGTATCTGTTTGTATGCGTCGGTTTTCTTTTCCTTTCTTTGAACACATACATCTAGAAAGGGAATTGTTCCATTAGATTCAATTTCCATCGTGAATTTAATATTATGATGTTGCTGATTAAGGTGGTCCAGAAATATGAGAAGATTATCCTGTCCATGAGGCAACACAACAAAAGTATCATCTACATATTTAAACCAATGCTTCGGTTTTAGTAGAGCGGATGTTAGAGCAATATCCTCAAAGGCTTCCATAAAGATATTCGCTTCCACAGGTAACCCACAAGAAACAAATTGTTCAATCTGCTGTAGCTGAACACCAGCATAACATTGGTCATTTCATAAATGTAAAGGAAACCAAGGTTCTAGCATCGGTTCCAGGTTTCTATAAACGAAAAGTTAGAGAATCTATTGAAATATTTAAACATACAAAAAATTTCAATAGAGATACGGGTTACGGTTTACATCACACGTGGAAATCGATCTTAACACAGGGTCATGGTTCGGCGAGCACAAGTCGGGTATAAAAGCCCGCCTGAATCTCTTCGAACTCATTCAGTGTCCAGATCTCGTGGAGTAAAGATTCCTGAAGATGCCTCGTGCAATCGAAGGCGAAACGTCGGATAGTAATTCCATTTTGACACGGTCTAGTTCCAAGAATCATGATTTCCCAGATATTAAGTTTCTAAACGGTTTTTGTTAACGAAATATCTGCGGACCAACGGAGTAGGTAAAGACTGTTAATATGGGTTTCGCTATAAGGTTGGAATATTTGGCAGGATCAACAATGGTTATGATACTGGAGGGTTTAAATATGTACAAGTTCTGACGAATTGATTATCAGTGGTACGATAGCGGAATTGGTTAGAGCAATCGATTAGTGATCCAGAGGTGCGGGTTCGATCCCCGTTCGTACCATAACTTTTGCTGTTAATTATAAATATTTCTAAAAAAAAAACATATTTTGTTGTTGTAGTACCTTTAGAAAATGTTTAGTGAAACGCATGGCTGAAGCCTTAGGATTGTAATTTTCACTTATAATCTCTCTAGTGCTCGAATTATTGCAGGAAATTTTCTCGAGTGCCCGAACTCGGTAAGAAAATTTCACACCAAAAAAACTTCAGGGTATAATTGAATCCATCTCCAACACTTCTTCGACAAACTTTTGTCATCAACCAATAGAAAGTTCAAGTCAACCATCAGCTGTTTATAATAATTGCAAAAGTTAATATGACTAATAACAATGCCCATAAGTAGATTACTATAAATAGTAGAATTGTTTGAAATTTTGATTTGGTTTAGTGTAAAAAAGGCAATGTTACCTAATATAACTATATATAACGAAAGTTATTTTTTTCCTTGTATAAAACACCTATACGTTCCACCTATTTTAGTTATATGAAACTACTAAAAGTTGTGAGAAACTTAATTTATTGCTTCAAATTAAGTTTTGTGTACTAAATAAGGTCGAATGTTGTGTTTTTTATACTAAAATGTTATAAGTGTAGTATAGAACACTTCAATACTAGCATAAAATGTAAAACAAAGCGATCCACCCATTTTAGTTTTATGAAACTACTAAAAATGGTTTAAAACACATTTATTCTATTGCTTTAGATAGAGTTTTTTGTACTAAAACAGGTGGAACGTTATTTTTTATATACTAAAGTGTTTAAACTGTAATAATGTAAATTTTCTGTCTAATCAAATGACATATGTCAAAATGATTTCCAGTGTAATCACCTCCAGCTTACTCTGGAGGCAAAATATTTCCGGAAATCCGACCCGTTGCTATAGTAACGTTGAAAAATAAAGGCATCTGATTAGCTATAAAGTACAGGTGTGAAATTTTCAAATAAAAAAACAGGGATTTTTTCCAAGAGATTGAGAATATTAAATATTTTGCTCAAAATGTGCTTTACCTTATTAATCCTAAAAAATTCCTCATATTTGTCGATATTGCTTAATAGAGTGCACAGTACTATTCAGAATATAATTCATTAATTATATTTGACGTTTTGCATTGCAAGTCAAGATATGACATAAGAGTCTCTGCAAGCTTAATTTCGATTATATACATGCATAATAGATTCAACAGTAAACAACTTCGTTTCTGTACTTTTCCATATAATAGCCAAATATATTTTATTATTAATCACTATACAGTGTCCTCGAATGAACGCAACTATACCTATAAACGTTATTATTTTGCATTTTAGGAAAAACCGTCAATCTTCATAAAAAGTTTTGCTTGTCTTTAAACGTTCGAAAGTATTATTGGAATGTAAATTAAGTATAGAGGTTGACCACAAATTATTAAAATCGAAAATAACCCAGAGAGTACGGTACCCTCATTTTTACAGTTAAAGAAACATTTTACAAAAAAAAGTTGTTTTGAAAGAAATAGCCAGTCTAGATAATTTTAGTCAAACTTTATAAAATTTCCTATACGTCATCCACTTTTTCTGATAAAAAATGCATTCGAAATTAATAATTTTTTCATTATTTAAAGGATATTTTTGTTTGGTTTTTCGTGAACTTTAAACAGGAATAAATATATTATATATAACTCATGACTAAACAATGTTAATTTAAGTTAGCTTTACCCTCAGCTATCACCGGTTAATCAAAAAAAGAAAAAGGAATGGTGATCATCAAATTAAATATATGGCCTCGTAAAATAGTGTTTAATACTTTTAAAAAATCACACTGGCCGACAAAAAAAAATTTGTTGTTGTAACACAAATCAGAATAGCATAATCATAGCATTAATAAATATAATAATAGAATGGACCTATCGAAATACGAAAATGACAAACAAAAAGTTGTAGCACGCAGGGTTTTCTTGTTAGAGTTGTAGAATCATATCGAATGTTACGATACTTAATATTTATAGAAAAAATGATTTCAGAAAATTCTTAACCCTGTTTATTGACTTTGTATTAAACAGTTTTCGCAAACGATATTAAAAAACACTAATTAAACTTTATTTTTTCCTTTTATGAGGTGTCCTATCTTCTCTCTTCAAAAACCAACAGTAGTCACTCATCATGGCTTGATCCCATCGTCCTTTGTACAGAATTTCCATTGTTCTGATATCTCGGTGAAACCTTTCACCCTGCTCGTCACTAACAGCTCCCAAATTTTTACTGACAGTTGGGAATGGAGGAAGTGAATTTTTAATGACATTCTGGCACCAAGCGCTTTATAGGCATCTAAGAGTTCATTAACTAATTGTTCATAATTTTCATCCATATTGTTGCCTAAAAATCCTCTTACTTAACAAATAACAAATGAATTTTCCATCCTTTTTTCTGATTTGTGGCCAATAAAAATGCCTTCTTTTAATTTGGCATCACTTAACTGGGGAAAGACTTGTCTTAGGTATTTAAATCCATCAGCATCTTTATTCAAAGCCTTCACAAAGTTTTTTATCATCATAAGTTTAATAACAAGAGGAGGCAAAAGAACATTTTTGGGATCAACAAGGTGTATACATTTAATATTTTGAGATCCCGGTTGAAATTCGCTTCTTTCTGGCCAAATTTTTGTTACATAATGCTGATTTATTACACGACTGTTTCATAAACAAAGAAAACAGCAATATTTTGTAAATCCTCCCTGAATTCCCACTAAAATCGCTATAACTTTTAAAATCCATTTATACCTATTGTAGTTTATTTTAACCAAAATCGTCATATTTTCATAATTTTCTTTCATGGCAACTGAATGGCCAACTGTTATAGAGGGTTTTAAATTTCCATTATGCAATAACACAGCTTTTAAGCTATATTTAGATGAGTCTATGAATAAGCGCCACTCACGGGGAGAATGTTCAATATCAAGTTTCTGCATTAAACTGTCTATATCAGTACACGCGCACAACGAATTTTCCATACTGTAGAATTCAGAAAACATAGCATTTCTTTTTCTAAAATTCGTAATTTTTGTTTCTTGGCCAATAGGTTCCATTCCTTAAGACGAGAACCCAAAAGTTCTGACTGTTGTTTGGATAACCCCAAATCACGTACTAAATCATTTAATTCACTTTGAACAATCAAATGTGGCTCGTTGGAACTGGGACCTGTGGTAAAAGTGGGATCGGTGCACTGTTCTTCTGAGCTGCCTGATGATGCGTTATCTCCATTATCTCCCAAATCAATAGCTTGCCAATTTAAAGGCGCAATCGGCACTGGCAAATTTGCATTTTGAGGAACAGATTGTATGGCAGATTGCAAATTTGGATATTCTATATTGTGCTTTCCCTTTTTGGAATAACCTTCAGTCTTTGTCAGGCAAAAATGACAATCGTCAGAATGATTGGTGGATTCTCGCCATACCATTGGAACTGCAAAAGACATACTTTTTCTCTTTCCACTGCACCAATGATACACTACAACTAACACAGCACACATGGGGAGCCCACCGCTTATCTTGATCCCCAATTAACAAACCAAAATATTTAAAGTAGGCTTTTTTTACATTTTCTGAAAATGGCCTGGCTTGTGATTTCACCACAAATTTTCCACAAATATAACAAAATTTGTCAGGAGAAATTTTGCAACTACGGCGCGTTTGACTCGACATTCTCCTCTTCACATACTTATCGATACACAGAGAACCACTCAATTCGAAACTCAACAGAAGAGTGATGTTTAACGTTTATTTTATGTCTAATGTTGTAAACAACCCAGTCTAGGTAATTTTTCCGTTGTAAAATGGACCCATTCTAGCCGCCCCACAATAGAATTGTTTACCTGCCAATATAAAAGGTTCTAATTAGGCTATTAAAAAATGGTACGTATTAGGGCTTTCCCAATATATTTTTTTTATTATTGGGAGGGTATTTCCATTGTGAAAATAATGAGCTGGCCTGTGTTAGAAAAATCTTGTCGGCCAGTGTCATTTTTCACACTTATCTCACCATTATGACTATCATATTCGCGGGAAAACTGCTATTTTCCAAACTGATACCATTTCACACGTTTAGGTTACATATAATAAACCGGAACCGGAAAAAAAAACTCATACGATCCAAGGCCTATTTGTGCATTACTTATTCAAAAGAAACTTGTATAAATGAAATATGAATCTAATTTCAGTGTAGGGCATAAGGAAAAGGAGCGAGTATATCGGGAAGATAAATAAGTCTGCCTCAACTTCGTGAACGTTTCAAGGTTCCGTTTTACGAGATTTCTTATTTTATATATTATAAAGAAATATGTTTGCCGGAAATGTATATCCCCTGGAAAGCCAACTTAAGTACGAAAGCAGATTCGCTTGGGAAAGCTTTCGCGTTTGTACGTAGAGCTACCCTTGATCAAAAGGTTTCAGAGGGATAATGCTAATGAAATTTTTACAATATAAAGTAGGAATATGGAAATTAGATTTATCTCTGAAAATTATCCATTGGAAGTTAGTGAAGTAATTAGAGTTCTTTTCCGCTTTTTATAGCGCTAAAACGACTTGATGGTACATGCGGACATATCTGAGTTAGCTGGATTTTTGTTTATTTTTATCATTAGTAGTAGTGACAAGTTCAATTTTAATTTCCAAGTACAAGCGATAAAGTACAGATTTAGTGTCTCATTTTAACATTTAGCTATAGATTTTTTTACGGCGACAGTAAAATTTTAGAAGAAAACATTTTTGAGAATAACTAATCTAATTATAAACAATAATCTTTTTTGGCTTTTTTGCAACTGAATAAAAATATTTAACTTTAAATTAATTGAAGCAAATATTTAATATAATTACATACCTCAACATGTAGACTAGTCTGTGTGCGGAATGTTTCGATACATAATATAAACAATATTATTTAAGCAAGCATAAGAAATTATCTCATTTACCTTAAGTTTTTATATGATATGAAATATGAAATATGAAAATATATGAAATGATATGAAAAAAGTTTGACTAAAATTGCATACTTTCTTAATTATTTGTATACAGGGTGATTCAAAACATATGCGGTTTCGTTTAATGTATATTCAAATTGGTTCACTATAAGTGTTAGAAAAATAAATAATTTTTAATTACCTAGTTAGTTAGTTAGCTTTCTTGACGTAACATCCCACTATACTAACCAAAAAGAGAAAATTGCACGTTTATGTTTTATTACCGTATTTTGTATGGAGTATAGAGAGAGATCATTTTTTTGTAATTCTTATTCTTTTAATTCAGATGTTCCGTGTTGCCTGCCTTTACCCGAAATTTCATGGTTTATGAATGCTTTCCTTTTAGCTAGGAAAGTAAAATATGATTCAGTTAAACCCTGAATGCAATAATTTAGTAATATTTACAGGGTTATTCATTATAAATGGACACCCCCTTTAACTTTAATATTTTTAAAAACAGAGAGCTGATTATTTTATCAAATTGCATCATCTGAATTTTTTTATAGGAAATGACAATATTATGCAGGGTGTCCCATAAGCAAAGGTCGAAATAAGGTTACTTTTTTAAATGGAACATTAGGTATAAAATCATCGATAGTTTGTCAAGCGGTAGCTTATGAAAAACTAGGATAGGAAAGCGAAAACCATTTCCCTTGATCTCTTAATAAGGTTTAGAACTTACATAGTATCAAAGTGCCAAAATGTATCAATTTTCACACAATATCAACACTAAAACAAGTTTAAAAGTGAAGTTACCTTGATGAATCAAAACAGTCTTTATTTAGTGGTAATTGAATTGATTAATCTGCAAAATGAACTTTTCTGAGATAGAAACTTTTAACTTTTTTCAAATATGGACCTGGATTTTTATACTCATTTTTAGAACCATTTTTTTCACCTTTCTAATGATTTTCTACACAAATACCTTTGACGACGTTTCGACCCTGTAAAATTTTATCATCGGGAAGTTTTACAAATACAGCTCTGGTTTGATAATTTGAAACCCTTACACACTCTATATTACATTTTATTTAATATTTAAAACATAAATGGAAATTAATTAATAATTAAATACTAATATGGGAACAAACAACGTTTTACCACAAATAATCACAGCAATTACATGGTTATTTCCAACCCTTGGAATAAGTTGTTCCAATTTAGAAAATATCTATATATTTTGTAATTTCTTTTGATTTTTTGTGTTAAAACCTTGTTTGTTCTCATATTAGTATTTAATTCTTATTTAAATTATTTCCACTTATGTTTTATTAGTAAATAAAATGCAATCTTATCTAAGCACTTTAAATTATGAAACCAGCGCTATATATGTAAAAATTCTCGATGGTGGCTTTTTACTGGGTCGATACGCCGTTAAGGTATTTGTGCACTACTTTATTAGAAAGACGATAAAATATGATTCGGAAAGTGAGAATAAAAAAATAAATTGATGGTAGTGGCTCGAACACGAAACGTTGGAGGCGATTTTGAAAACACAGTGTTGTAGAGCGAAAAAAACTATAAAACTCTCAAATTTAAATCGTGTTTCAAAAATCAATAGTTATTGAACTATTCGTCGAAATATATTTTGGTGTTTTTCATAAATCACCTCTTTCTCAGAAACTGACAGGAATTTAGCAATAAGGTAAAATGATCTTGAATGGTTATCAAAACAGGCAACTTTTCTTTAATTTGACCGATCTCGTAACATTTACTGTTTCGAAATTGTTAAAAAAATTATTTAACGAAATTTTAGTTGCGGCCATATTTTGTTAGTCGGCAGAAACATATTCCTCTATTAATAATTATTTCTAAAAATTACATTTCTTGAAGAATTTCTCAATAAAAAACTATATGTTAGGAAGGATGTAAAAGGAAGTGGTTGAACCCTTACTCAAATGTAGTATTCTCAGGTAAAAAATGATATCATTCAGAGTTATATTATTAAAATAGTCCTAGATAAACCTAGAGACTATTACATCGCTCCTGCTTGCTTTATTCAGCAGAAATATGCTGAAACAAAACTTTATGTTTCTCACTAACCTCGAGCATAAAAATGAAAAATGTAGATCAAATTGTTCCACCCCACGAGGGGCCAAACTGATTAGTTGCTAAGCAATTCAAAGTTCTATAATTGTATTACTATCGAAATAAGGAACACAAAAAATGAAAGTAAGTTGAACAAAAATTTTAAAAACTATTTATTCTGTAATATTAACATGTTCTTAAACTTATTGTAGTAGATTAGTCTATGAATATGAACAATTTCATGTTTGTTTAGACATGACAAATTTTTGTTAAATACTTTAAACACCGTGCCACCATTGCTCTGGTTAATAACCGTAGGGTGCAAGATTACTACGCTCTTATTTTTTTCAAAATAATAAAATAGGAAATATTTTTATTAATTTACTGAAATAAAAAAAAAACTCGCAAAGGTAATTAAAAAAAAAGGGTACTTTTGCTCTTTTTTTTGTCAAGAGACAAGCTCGTGGTCAACAGAGCATGCAATATCAATGCCCTAAGCTCGTTTATCCAGGAGAATGGGCGTGGGAAAAAAAATTAAAAGTAAAAAAGGTGAGAGTCACCAATTTACTACGGCCTAAATTGGAAAGCCCCTAGATGTGTTCAGCACTCACTTGTTCCAGATACTTTCATAAAAAGAAAATTGAAATTTAAAATAAAGAGTTATTTAATAAAAAAAATCCTGAAAAAGGAGAGAAAATGTGAGCTAAATAAAACACATTAAATAAAAACAATAAAATCTATTTACTAAAGTTGGTTTTTTTAATGCCTTGTCCCAAAAAAATACAACCGGTAATATGAATCTAAAAGTTCACCACGTGTCCCAAGACCCTGAAACAAAAGGTTTTCTAGTATTTTTTAAACAATTACATAAAAATTAAGAATAAAATCTAACCCAAATAAAAGTCAATTAATAAAAATATTAAGTTTTAATTTTATGTAAAGAAAATTATCGAAAAAAAATTACCCTCATTCCAAATGAATCCAAATGAAATAATAAAATTTCAAAGCATTAATAATTTTGAAATTCCTACTTAAGGCCTCGACATCTTTCATTTTCACTAAATTTTCGTATCACCGAAGGAAGCCCGAATAAAAAATAATATTTTAAAGAAAACATTCAAAATGAAAACAAAAATATAAATTAGCGCAAACTGTAAAAAGGGTATTAAACCAAAATTAAATTAAAAAAAAATATTAAATGCGATTTGCAATAAAGATTAAAAAAATATATATATTTAACAACAATTTACATATCCATAAATATAACAAGTACTGATTTCGGTTAATCTAAATCAAAAAATGCAAAATAAAATATCAAATAGCAAGATCTTTCCAAAATAAAGGTACTTACTTACCTGAAGAATACCCAATATTCAAGCGAAACGTTGTAAAAAAATCTTTAAAAACTTATTCAGAATAATAACGATATGAAATATAAAAACTGCAAAAAAATCCCCAATATAACAAACTTGCATAATAAAGTTTTCTTTCAACAAAATATTTTCAGAGGACCCCAAAGTTAAAAATACAAAATACTATAAATAAAAAAAACTACGTCGTATTAAATTACGGAACAGCTAGGCAAGATATTTTAATTAATAAGCCAATTTATAAAAAAAACAATTACAAAATTAATTTAATTGAGCTCTGGTAGCTGCGACAAGTGTTGGCTGATTTATATTAAAAGTGAAGGCATGAGTCTCAAATATAATAAAAACATTAACTAATATAGCAACTATAATAACCATCAAAAATTTAATTTGCAATCTATCGGTAATCTCCTTTTTTTTGCAACCCCCTTGTTCGGAAATTCAAAAGGAAATTTAATATAAAAATTAGCCCCAGTCCCCATACAAAAAAAATTATATGAGTAAAAGTTAATTTCCATATATGACCAAAAATTACCATACTACGTAATATAAAACCAAAAGTATTCAAAAGGAATATGCACTTTTCAAAATAGATGAAATTGAATTAATACCCAATATTCAAGCAAAACGTTGTAAAAAAATCTTTAAAAACTTATTCAGAATAATAACGATATGAAATATAAAAACTGCAAAATTTAAACCCCAATATAACAAACTTGCATAATAAAGTTTTCTTTCAACAAAATATTTTCAGACGACCCCAAAGTTAAAAATACAAGATACTATAAATTAAAAAAAACTACGTCATATTAAATTACGGAACAGCTAGGCAAGATATTTTAATTAATAAGCCAATTTATAAAACAAACAATTACAAAATTAATTTAATTGAGCTCTGGTAGCTGCGACAAATGTTGGTTGATTTATATTAAAAGTGAAGGCATGAGTCTCAAATATAATAAAAAATTAACTAATATAGCAACTATAATAAACATCAAAAATTTAATTTGCAATCTATCGGTAATCTCCTTTATTTTACAACCCCCTTGTTTGGAAATTCAAAAGGAAATTTATTATAAAAATTAGCCCCAGTCCCCATACAAAAAAAATTATTATATTATTATATTATATTTTCAAAATAGATTAAATTGAATTATCTATTCAATAGGCTTTAGTTCGTCCCGGACAGAAAGACTTCTTCAGAACGTGACAGGAAAATGGCGGCCTGGTCCAACTTCAGCATCAAAAATCCTCTCTCAGAGGAATTACTGCTGGAGGTTACAAAATACAATAAAATTCACAAATAGAAAACCCCAAGTAAATTTTTACGAAGCTGAGGAGAAATCCCACTAACGAATTTCCAAGAAAAACTTGGATTTTATTTTCCTCACTACCCAGTTCGCGCTGAAGACCTTTTGATGTCACAGGAGACCAGAAAAGTGAAGTGAAAAAGTAGTTCCTTCCTGGAACCAGCTCTGTTGTACCTTCTAGAATTTACTCAACTCGGATGCCGAACTATCATTGGTTAAATTACCCCATTACTGGTGAGTGTTGTCAAGAGGAACTCGGAATGATTTAAAATAGGGATTGCAGGGCAAGAAAAACGATCACTGATTGGTTTATAATTCAAACGGCAACCACCTAAGAATAAACTTGGCAACAGTTGGGATCTTAGCATGCACCTACTGAATGAGGGCATATCGGATGTAGCGAGTGACAGCGCATAGGAAGTAACACGTCCCATAACCCTAAATTATACTGTGAACTAGGCAAAACAAATAGTAAACAAACATCTATCTTCCAGCTTCCAAAACTTAGATAATTAGAATAATAGTTGAAAAGGCTATCCCGAAAAATCAACTTGCAACTAAAACAGAGAACAAAGCTATGAGGAATTGATTTCAAATGGGGAAGTGGAAAAAACCTGACAACAAAAAGGTACCTAGGCTTGATTTAAATTAGATTTTCACAACAATACAATATAATTAAATTTCTTATTTTACCATTAAAAGTGATTTATTCATAACAAAATATTTTAGGCAATTCACAGAAGACAAAAAATGGTCGAGTAATAATTCAGGACATAAAAGGGTCTAAATACTCATGCATCCAATCAGGAGAAAATGATTAAAAAAGAAAATATTTAAGGAAGTAATTTGGTTTTCCAAACCCTACACACAACCGATTTAGTTATACCAATATGCAACTTCTACCTAATCGAAGAAAAAAAAAGGTATAAATTTTGATTTTAAATCCAGAAATTTTATGTGTTTATAGGCCAAAGTTAAGTGAAATAATTTGCACTAATATTGCCCTTATGTGTTAGATATCCAGGGCTAAAAGGGAATACAATTAACGTAGGATAAATTTAAAATAAAGTAACAAGCATGTATTGGCCTAAAAACATTCTTATACATATCTATCACAGAAATATTTATCAAGGTAACCGTGGTTCATAAATATACATTTCTACGTATGAGTATTAATACGAAATATCGACCTTACATGCAAAAAACGAATTCGGTGCACTAATGCCAGTATTTTATTATTTACAGCAACAGAAAAGATATGTTTGGACCCAAAAATAGAGGTTTGAAGTCGAAAACGCAGCATCCTGACAAGATTATCGAAAGGCCAAAAATTGCATAAAGGAGGCAAAACAGGTTTTCAAGACTGCTAAAATTAAATTCTTATTTATTGTGTAATATTAAGAAATAAATGTCTTTAGATGTTATTTGGGTTTCGTTTTTTAAATAATAATTATAGTTTTAATTAATGAATGATATTGTATGAATCTAGGCATGCAGTAAAACGTTTCTTTAGAACGGGGTGATGAACTACTCTAGTTTAAGAATACTGATAGTTGTTGAGAATAGCGGCGCTATAGATACCGATTAATTATTATAATATAATCCCGTATAACAAATGAAATCTTCGCTTGAGATATGGGTAATCTAACTAATAAAACCAATATATAATTTAAATAAAGCGCACATAGCAATTATTTAAAATTAACACTAAAAGAGTACATTATTAGTGTTAAACTTAAGATTAAACTATATAACAAAATTAGAGTGTTACAACCGTTTTTCTTATTTGGTTAATTGACTGGTTAATAAGTTAATTTTGATATATCTTATATCTGAGTTAAGGTATGTAATCTTCCCAATAGAGAGGCTGAATAGGTTTTAGGTAGTTTATAACAAATAAATTAGGAAATATAGTTAGTACATTTTCAATACTTTTAGGGGATCTAATAAAATTGTGGGTACTTCGATTTACAAATGACCTCTAACTGTACTGACTGATCATGGCTAACTTGGCTATTTAGCTATGGGATGTTTTCGAATATTAGTCAATTTTGATAAGGCCTTGTAACTCGCTTTTTATTGGTGATGTCCAGGCACAGGCTGATCAACGACATAATCAAGAGGTCTCTGATATCTGCGGAATGGAAACGAGTGGATGGTATGCCTGGAAAGCAGGTAAGGTATTGTCATGGGACGCTCCGTGCAGGCATACCTTTGTTGATTCTTATATCAAACAAACATCTGAGGTAATGCTGCACGTAGCGGAGAATTACAAAACCATCATAAATATGACGAGCTAGAAGACCGTTTTGAATTTGCTCCTTTCGCAGTTTTTGGTCCTTAGTGTAATGAGGCAAAAATGGTTCTTAATAAGCACAAAAATATCGTGCAAGGAAGCAAAAAGCTTTATTACCCAAAGGATTAGCTTCATTATTCAAAGAGGTAATGCGGCTTCTGTCAGGGACTACCGAGTATGGAAGAGGTTTGGATGAAATTTTTTATATTTGACTTTTTAGATTTGATTTTATTTTTAGTATATATTTAGTATAAACTAGAAAAAAAAACTCAAGGAGGACAAATTTCTGGAAATAGTCCCCGGTTGCCATAGTAACGATAAGAAATGAAAAGATCTGACTGGTTTTAAAATATAGGTGCGAAATTTTCATTAGTATATTATAACATTTTCAAATTTGTGTATAATTATTTAGTTTATAGCAACACTAAGACAATTACTAAATTTGGCTAGTTATATAGTTACTGATTTTCACACAGTGTTCCATCACCATCCTGTCGAATATTTCTACGAGTTGGATTTTCCAAATTTATATATCATACACTTAATAAAAGAAAGTTAATAGAATCTTTATTAATAAGGTGTTTTAGTTCATAAGATATTGGCCTTCTTTATTAATGAAAATAACAATTTTTTCATTTACAATATTCAGTTTTTTTTTGGTTTCTTCTTTCAGTGCATTTCACTCACATGAATTATGATAAACATATTTACTCTCTTCTTTCTTGTAACATATCAATTTGACACTTTGAGAACACTTGAACTATTAGAAAGTTTCAGTTTATATAACTTTTTGTTTTCATTTGTCCAAGCTGCTTTTCTTTATGCTTGCTGGGTATGGAATGTTAAACAGACATTTTGGCTGATGGTTTTTCATTATTTTAAGCCAATTAGTAATCTGAAACAAAATTGAACTTATAACTTTATTTAACTGCAAGTTAAATATAACCGTTAAAATATCAAGACTTTTATGTAAATTACATTTTACATACCTCAATATGTTTTATTCATAATTCATTGGATTACATTTTGTAAAGTATTTTCAACTTCTCTAAATTAAGACCATAGAAATTTGTTTTTGTTTTGTTTACAAATATTCGCAATTTGCCTGCCTTTCTCTTCTGTTACTATGGTTTCATTCGTTTATTTTTCGGCATCTAGCCAGCTTTGACAGTGTCGTGTTCTTTCATTTCAGTCACGATTTTGGTTCTGCTCAGGGGCAGTTTGCCAGCTCTATTTGGGGACACCGAATATTATGGAGTTCTTACACCCTTCCACTAGTGGCGCCAGCAGTGGACTCCACTGTAATTATTATTTTATTTTATGGCATTAGGTTGGCATAAGTCTGAAGTGAGGAAGAATGATGGAGGGGAATGTCAAACTTCGTTGAATTTTCTGGAGCTGATTTTCTTGCCCCTTTCTATTGGCTCTTCTTAGAGGTGCAACATGTGTCCGGCTTTATAAAAGTGCCTTAATGGAGCAATTTTTTAAAGTACAGAAAGTATGTCATAAGTAATTTCTTTTAAAGTGCAGTGCTGTTGAAAGCCTAAGGCCTAGTTATGGACATCATCTGGCCCTAAATTTTGGTCCCGTTTTGTTTGGTTCCACATTTAATCAACCACGTGGTAAGTCGATTTTCAAATTAGTTTCCTGCTGTGAGCTAATTCGCAATTATCTTTTACACACAGAATGGCGTCCTGAATTTTGTTTTGGCTGTCGGTCCTCGAGAAGCCTTTCTAGATGTCTGGAAATTCCCTTTATTGGTGACCATTGGCGTCGAAGGAGCCCTCTAGATGACTAGAGGTAAGGCAACGTCTTTGAATAGTTGTGTTGTAAATAACTTGTTTTTGCACCTTCTATGTCGGTTTTATTTTAAGACAAACACTCGTTTGTATGGTTTCAGGTTAAGAATTCAAGATATGGTTTTGGGATATAATTACAAATTATGGTGTAATTTTTGGGGTACATAAACCAAGAGTTCTACAATGGTTTTGGAGTTCCTTCCTGTAAGAGTACGAGGAATTAATTCTTAATTTTTATATTTATAAATTTTATATAAGGTAGCAGAAAGGAAGTAAGTAACCTATTTTTTGTAAAACAGCCTTGGCGAAATACTTTTTAATTTTATAACTTTTTCCTTGCGGCAGTGTGGTAAAAGAAAATTCATGAATTTTTGATTCCCTGTGCGCTATTTAATTTAATTTTCATATTTACATATTTGTGTCTTGACATTTCGCCAGATGTTCACAGGTTGATGACATAATGATAATAACGTCACATTTCACATATTTGATATATTTTATATATATTTTACATTTTCTTGATTTATTTTTTTTATATCTTAATGTCAATTGAATT
The DNA here is from genome assembly GCA_030620095.1 of Kuschelorhynchus macadamiae. Lineage (NCBI taxonomy): Eukaryota > Metazoa > Arthropoda > Insecta > Coleoptera > Curculionidae > Kuschelorhynchus > Kuschelorhynchus macadamiae. The sequence continues at coordinate 7,281 of JAUTXW010005111.1, read as the reverse complement.
TTTGAATGTAAACTAAATTTCACATGTCAAAAATTATTTTATAAAACAACTCAAAAAAAAAAACAAAAGATCAAGGTATCATTAAAATTTGACAGTCTCCACTTTATATAGTGTTTTATTGAAAAGCCCTCCAAGTCTTTATTTTGTCTGCATTTAGATATCAATATAGATTTCTTCCTAATTGAGTCACAGTCAATTAGGTGGCGCCCATTTTAATTTCGAAAGACGTACCCGAGAACCTGCAACCGAAAAGATGACTGGCTGCCGTTCGCATGTATTGGTAAGTTCATAAGGACTTTACGCCATAATATATGTACAATTAATTATTGTACTCATTATTGTAATCCTTCATGTAATTTTCTAAATAATTTGGAATAGATATTAATAAATAAATAAGATTAAAACTTCTTCCATAAAGAATTTCTTATTATTATTAATTATAATTATTCTCCCAACTATTTAACTAAAAATTAATTTTATTCAATCTCTGTCCTGTAGCGTTATTCTTAGAACCCACATATAAAACTAAATTTCACCGTCATTGTTTGTGGACGCAATTATTTATCCATCAATTTTAATATACACGGGCCACATCAACTTTTGTCTGCCGCAGGGCAAAGATCAAATCACTATGTTTATATAAATTATAATTTTTATCTCTGGCAATTATGCAGATTGGCTGCACCAAAGCATCATATTATAGAAAAGCTCGCTGCGTTTGAAAACAATTACGTTCAAAAGAATTACCGCTTGCCTGGAGTGCATCAAAAAAATCTATCTACTTATGTAAATTAAGTTGTTTACGAAAATGGTAATCGTTTTTAATTTGTAAGTGTATGCTCGTGAAAAATTCATTTAGTTTTTAAACAAACCATTAGCATTCGTTTCCTCTTTCTGGATTGTGTGGGTTTGATTTGTATAGCAAAAAATAAATAAACTTTCACAAACTAAGAACTTTTAAAATATTGAATATTTTCTTAAAAGCCTAAGGCGTGAGACGTTATCATCGCACCTGAAATGTGTGAATCTCAAAAAATTGCACTAAATATGAGAAATTTATGAAAAAATTAAATTATTGTGGTTTTTGTGAAAACTTGTTACTTACTTTTCGCTATATTGATAAGATGGAATTAGCTTTCTGGGCAAGATCAGAGTCCATGTTTTCTCAATCCTGTTGGTCTGTCTGTCCGCGGTATAGCTAAAAAACTACTTACCCGACTGACTTCAAATTTTGGTCAAAAATTAGAGATATTTTTAGTAAATATTTAGTATAAATAAACAAAAAAAATCAAGGAGGGAAAATTTCTGGAAATAATCCCCGGTTGCCATAGTAACGATTAGAAATGACAAGATCTGACTGGTTTTAAAATATAGTTGCGAAATTTTCTTTGTATATATGTACAATTAATTATTGTAATCATTATTGTAATCCTTCATGTAATTTTCTAAATCATTCTGTTGGTCTGTCTGTCCGCGGCATAGCTAAAAAACTACTTACTCGATTGACTTCAAATTTTGGTCAAAAATTAGTGATACTGTCACCAATCCTAATGTTCAACCATCCTACTGTGCATCGGACATCATCCTGTGCTCCTCCGACGCGAAGAAAGCTTTATTTGAGCCACAGTATCTAGAAAACATATGTTCGTTTCTTTTAAATGTCAACATCATAACATAACGTATTATTTTGGCAGGTTAGTTTTTTTATCTACATAATGGTGCTCCTTAGATTCAAATATATAAAAAAAATGCAATAAAAAACGGAGTTTAACAGTTCAGAATTTGAGTATGTAGCCCGCCGTCAAAATGCACCCCAAACTAGTGACGTCGATTGTGATAGTTTTGTTGGGAATTAAGGTATTTTCTACAGGCTCTAGAAGGTTTGTACAAACGTTTTCAACGCTTTTACATGTTATCAATTTTGTTATTTTCATATTTTTTCAGATTCCTTCTAGGTATTTACAGATTTCCATTAATTGTACGGAAGTATTAATGTATTTTATCTCGATTGAAAAATTGATCCCCAAGAATTGGACAACTTTTGTACAAAAGCAGGACAAAAATTGACATAAGGTAAATATTTTTGCATACATAATTTCGACATAATTTACAATCATTTTTTGAAGATAACTAACATCAAAACGTTTATTTGTAAACCTTCATTCAAACTTTTATTTTTGATCATACACTAAGCAATTATGTCTGTACTTACTTCTAGTTTTCACGATGAAAATATGTGTATCATTTCTTTAGTAATGCCTGAATACAAAATCAAAGACCCGAAAGACTTGGCTGATATGTTGTCCGAGAACTCTGGATAATAATTACAAAAAATCAATTTTGTTCTCAATCAATACAGAATTATATTTAAATTATATTATAATAAAAAAGCTTCAACTCATTTTTGATTTTTTTAACGGTTTGACTTTCTCTTTGTATGCGTTTTTCTTTCACCAGTTAAAAAAAGTTGCAAAACAAGTATATATTTAATAATTCAGTGCTTTAATCATGGTTCTTGATAATAGTACACTATACTAGTTGTACAACTCCTTATTTTAAATTAAGATTTTTGTCTAGTGGAGTTATTTGGAAAGAGTTTTACTAATAGAAAACGATAAGAAAAAAAAAGGGCATATATCCTAAAATATATTGGTTCACTAAATTCTTAATGCAATGGTGGATTCAAGTTCTATCTATTTTAATTTAAGGTTCTACTTCCCTCAAAAAAGTTGTACATAATCTTTATGTGTTAGTTTAAAAAGAATATTTTTTCATTTGGAGTGGCGGCAGATATGAAAGGTTAATGTACATTTGTACAGTAATTAAGACATTTAATGAGGTTTAAATTGAAGTCATTGAGGGTTTAACTATATTTTATTTTACCTGTTTTTTTTTAAATGTTCTTAATTTTCATTTTTTATACAGTTTATTATTTCTGTAAAACTTACCTTTAGTTTTTCCCATCGATTTGATTTTAACTTGTACCTGTTTTAAATATGATTTATTCTTGTTTATAATTATTTTTAGTAGTTTATAGTCCACGAAAACCAAACGACACTTTGCCAAGGAACTCTCTATAGAAAATCTCATATTTTCTATTTATATAACTTAATTAAACAAGTATTTTTATTATATTTTTTTGAAATTTCAGGTGAGGACTGGCAAGCCCCCCACCCCTCCTTCTTTCACTGCCTTATGGACAGGTATAAAAGTAGCAGAAATTAAAGTAACAAGTAAATTAAAGTTAAGAAAATAGACTGTAAGGCAGTGTTAAAAAGCAATGAGCCAAATACAAGTTTTCAAGTGGTTGTTCATTTATTTCCTCTAATTCTGATTTCTTGAGTTTTCAAGCTAAAAAAATTTGTTTTTCTAATAAAAATATATGCAAAGTATGAGCAATATGAATATATTTTATAAATTTTTCCTAGTCTGGTGTATTATTTCCCCTGTAAAAGAAAAGCATTCTTCATCAAGCACCATACCTACAATGCTTTTAAAATGTCTACTAACCAAACATACAAAGTTTTAATAAAGTAGGTACTCTAATGGATAATTTGTAAAAGCAGAAAGCAAAAAGTTCAAAGTGTCGAAGATTACATTTAGGGACATTAAAACCAATCCTAGAAAGTAACTCTTGACAGTCAATTAAACCGTAAAGAAATTTGTAGATATAGCAAAGTCAAATAGTAATTGTCTTCTCTCAAAAGTGCTCAATCAAAGTCTAACAAGCATTTCCACTCTAAGATACTCCTGAATATTCAGTGGAAGTTCAGAAGTATTGAGAGTAATAAGCTTAAGCATTTTTTGGAGCCCTGCAAGCTTATATTGGAAATATGCTGAAAGAAGCTAAATTTCTCACGAACCACATACTCCAAGGTCCTTCACCGATTCAGAGAAACTGAGGTTGACACTGTGTAGTTTGTAATTTGAGTTAAACTTTATGCCCCCTATGAAATCAGATAGAGCAGCATTTTCCTACGTCGAGTTGTCTCATAGAGCATCCAAATCATTCTGGAGCAACAAAATGTCAACAATATATTGGATCCTTTTATACACTTTTAAATAATCATTTGTGAATGACAATAAGGATCATAAAACCTTCCACGGTTATTATTTTTGGGGATGATTTAGAAGTGTATAAAAGTTTCGGGCAGCAGTTTTACTCTCTAAAAACACAGTATTAGGAAAAATATCTAACACTGAGCTGTAATGAGGATTCAGTTTCACAAATATACACAGCATCATGCTCCTCCCTACGCAATGACCTAAAATTTGCAAATGATTCATAATCCCAGTGGAATCGAGATGACATATACTAAACCGTCTCAAAAATGAAGAACTTTTAATGTGTTTTTAGGGAACAACCCACCTAGATTATCCATATATACATTATTTAGTCTTTCTGCAGCCAAGCTCGTCCTCAGATCTCTAAAACATTTTGCTCAATCAATATTGACTAAATTTATCATCATGAAATCAGCATTACTAAAGTCTCAATAGAATTCATAATATTGTAAATACTTAGATTCTGTTAAATAATTAACAAAATATGCTAAATGGTGCACATTATTTGGTAAGACATTATCTAAAGTAGGATATACATCAATACTTGCTTCATAGGAAAACAGTAAAAAGGAAATACACTTCAAGCTGAGACCTGGGTAATCCTCGCATTACACTGCTGTCTGATAGTTCTTTAGAGTTACTAGGCCAGATTGCATTTGGGAGATTAAAAATAAAAACATGGCATGGATGTTTATCATGTATCTGAAAAACTGAAGAACAATGACAATCATACTTATCCTTTCCCGAATTAGGTGGAATGTAATTTAAATATAAAATAACGATTACAAAAAAATAGTGTAGGATACCCCTGAAAATCAAGTTATGATATCGATCCATTTTCAGTTTACGTCCCCGATACCTATTATGCCCACAAAATAAAAATTATTATAATTCCACATTTTTGAGAATGTCTTGTACAAAAATAATCTAAAATAAAGCAAATATTTGTAAGAAATACACAACCAATAATTGTAGCAATAAATATGATCAGTAATTAGTAGTTAGTAGTAGTTACTAATTAGGTAGGTCATGTTTATATTGGTAAAAACAACTTCTGAAAAAATTCCCCACATTATTTATATTCTACACGTCAGCACATTTGATTGTCCATAAATCCATCTCATCTTCTATCCTTGTCAGATAAAGCTCCATTCGGGTGGTAGAACAGATGAACATCAGGACAAATGCGACGATACCAAAAATTAAAGGTCATATGGGGAAAACCTGGTAACATTTTGTTAAAAAGCCATTATGGCGAAACAAAATAGCGAACTAGTTAAATGTTAAAAAAATCATTATTAAATAATTTATTTCAAATTTTGCAAAAACATCAAGAATTGTTGAAATCAACCGGTAACATTTTTGTACGAATCCAAGACGGCGGATCAAAATGGCTGCTTAATAAAATATTTAAAAATTCGGCCTGAAAGAACTACTTAATGAGTTGATTTCAAATGTGTGTCATAACTAGTAGTGGTACAGGGATCAACTACTAAAACTGTGTTACTAATTCAAGATGGCGGAACAAAATGGCGGGCAAATAAAACGTATGTAATCGTGATGATATCTCACCTCAGGTTTTACATATCTTTACGTTTTAGCTTCCCTCGGTGCCAGAAAAAAACATGTTTTATGCCTGTTAGTTCGCGCCATAACTTAAAAACTACTTACCAATTGACTTTTGAAATTTGGTCCAATATGGAACGCCGTTTTACGTCATACGCGTCTTTGATACCAAATTTAATTGCAAAACATATAAATGATGTTGCCTGCATACAATTTTTATTCTTTTTAATTGTTCCGATATCGAATTTTGGGGATACCGATTTTACCGAATGACATTTTTATGATAAGCAATTTCTTTGCAGACCATTTCAATTGATACCACAAAAAAGTAGTTGTTTATCCTTTTTTAACACGTATACAGCCTACTTAAAATTTCTATATACATGCGTCTTTCCTTAGTTATTGCATTTCAACAAATCGATGTTAATAAAAATTGGTATGAAATAAATGCTATATACAAAAATCAGTTTAAATATTTAATAAATTGACTCTTATTAAAATGTAATCGCTTCAAACGGGATCGCATTAAATTAATATTAATACCGAAAACATTAGAATGCAATAACGACTTTGTGGAGATTCATTCATTTCAACCGTATGAAGGCAAATCTGATTTAAGAACTCATGTAATAAAAAAAATTAATTTATTTTTATCGCATATCAAAAAAAATTAAAGCATCTCTTACGATATCATTTCTTTTTAATGTCAATTCCATTAACACCCTAAAAATGTAAATAGAAAAATGCTCATTATTTTGATTTTGATTTTCGTTTATATGTAATTTATACTACATCAAACGGATATAACACGGGCCCTTTACCACTGAAATTAAAATACTTGAATATACATTTTGAATAAATAAATAAAAGTTAATACGAGATTTAATTGTATAAGAGTTGTGGAATTTAAATGATTAGCGGGTATAAAGGTAACTGATTTTATTTAATATGCATTGTTTTGATTTCGATTTTTTATTAATGTCAATTATTCTGAATATCAATTTTCATTGAATGCAGCCACCTTGTTTCAATTTTAATTATCGGACGTGGAGCGATCTAGTGCAAACTAAGAACAACAAGAGCAGAATGTTAATTTTTTAAATACCCGAGTTTCTGGCTAGGCATGCGTTCGAAGATTTAAAAGTGCATATAAAATTAAGACTGTGTTGTGCATGACGTTATGACGAGTCGGATGCGAATAATGAAAAACATATTCGTAGGTAATCAATGACAGTTAAAACGTGTTTAATTATTGTTCGATTGGGAATACTTAGTTATTAAATCATTGCGGAATACGATATACACCCCTATATTTAAAATGTGACCACGTACAAAATATAGATCATAATGAAAAAAAGTTAAAACGAACGTATCTAGCTCCCAACATCCTATTCCAAAGCAAGCTATTCTATATATTTATACCAGAATAAAGAAAACAAGGTTTTGAATTTCCCAGCTATAATTCACAGATTACCACACAATGTAATTTGTAATGGCAAATTGCAATTTCTCCTGGAAGCTGTGTGCCGGCGACATGCTCTACTACAGTTTTTCGCTTCTAAACGTGATTTAAAGTAGGCTGTCCAGATTTTTTTAAAATGAAAAGAGTATATTTCGACGAAATGTAAAAATAGGTACCAGCGTATAATA